>VXAY01001426.1:330357-406636 GCA_013399855.1 Oxyruncus cristatus | reverse complement strand
TGAAACCTCAATGTGTGCTGCTGGATGTGACTGACTAAATTCCTTCTGCATTTAAAACCAAGCTGGCAACACTTAATATGAAACAGACACAAAAATCTAAGAAAGGAAGATATTCTCCAGCAAGAACCTACCACCACAGTCCTACACGAGACAGTCCAGGAAGCTGGTTCAAAGTGCCAGCTCCGTATTTGTGTCGGATAACATGCTAGTAATTTCCGCATCTGAAACTACAGAAGGTTTTCTTAATGCTTATGGAATTGTAATCATGCTTTTCTGCTAGAAAGCAGAATTATATGGCTTGCTACAACCAAGTATTGACTTGTGTAGAGTCAGATGCTTTCTTGCCATTTTGATGGAAGGATCTGTAAAGCTGCGGTTGCTGCTAACTGATAAGGCAGGTAATAGAGAAGGCATCAGTCACCCTGCTCTGGTCATCAACTCCACTAAGGAACACCACAGAGACTGTTGTCAGTCTCTTTTTCCTCTCTCGTCGAAAAGCTGCCGTGGATATATTCCACGGAGATAAGAAGTATAACTCACCCAAACTATAGCATTGCTTAAATACTGTAATTTGTTTCAGCCATGCCTGGGGGCTTGGACTGAAACACTGTTCACTATTGAATAAGAATCAGGCATATCATAGTCAAGGAAAGTAATAGAAAAATAATGGAAATCAAGGTAAAACACCAAACTCTTGCACCAAAAAAAAATCGAAATTCTGTGTTTCTAGCAAGAGACTATGATTCTCATGGAACATGATCAATTGAATTTCTGTTGGTTTCACGAAAAGTTCTTTTTGTTTTGGTTAGTAATGAAAATATGAACAGGTGAATGAAAATTAACCAGGTAAATGAATATTCAGAGTTATTCTCACTCATAAATATAAAAAGAAATCCATGAAGTTCTAAATTTCAATTTAATCTTACAGTTCTAGCAATTATATTAATAGCATTATTTAGAAATTAAAGGGTTGTCTTTGAATAAATTCAAGATAGTGACTCAAACTTATAAGAGGGAAGAGTTTTTTTAGACAAAAGCAACAAATGAACCTGAGCCAATCTCTCTGTTATGTTAAAACATAACTGAAGTATTGGATATTGATTAATGTGAAGTGTGGACCTTTTGTTCAGTAGTGTCCTAGGATGTGGTGGCTGATTCTACTTCCAAACGTTTTTATCAAACAATTTATCATTGTATTATTTATGGCTACAGATATACCATGTTTTCTGATATCCTACCAACCCACTAGAAATCTTTCCCCCTCACCAAGCCCAAAGAGATTAAACACAATTTTACTGGATGCAAATAAGGATCTGAGAGCATGTTGTTCATGACCTGAACTCTCCTGCAAGAATGACACACAATGCCAACCCATCTAATGTAGTCGCTGATAAGTCCAACAAGAGCATTATCAGATCCAACACTACACAGACATTGAGGAGCATTTCAGGTATGGATTATCCTGACCAGGTGGCCAACAACCACTTAACAGAGCCCACATACATCCAAACAGTGGTTGCTCTGTTACATTGCTAGAGCAAGTGGACAATAGTACAGCTCTTAAAAAGCTGACACTTATAATGTATCTCCATTGCTGTCCTCCCACTGGCTTTATCTCCCAAAGAGCTGTGTCCTCACACAGGTCACACTGGGAACCACAGCACCCGTGTGAGCAGCTATGCATGGAGCATATCACTGAATCCCAAAAAATGAAGTACCAAATGTGCATAACAATGCAGGCAACCACCACCGTCAATCAGATGGGGACAAAGCTGTGATGGCAACACTCCAGGACACCCAGTCGGCTTCTCTTTAACACAAATCAGAGCAGGTTCCTAACACTCTTAGCTCAGTCCACCTCCAGCAGGCTGCTCCTAGTAATGAGCAATATATATCAAGGTCTGTCTGCTTCCAAAGAATCATTCCCCATGGATTTAGTTGTTCTGTCTGGGTGATAATTCTTTTCTATTGTAGAAACATAGAATCGTTAAGACAGGAAAAGATCTTTAAGATCATCTAGTCCAACCATCAGTATGTGTTCTTAGTTCCCAGTGCTTTAAAAATATATTTATATCTAATAATTCAGAAAAAAAAAATCTTAATTTAGGAGAGTTTTGTCTCCTTTTTTAAGGGAAGGCTCACTCACTAAGGGATAGTGGGGAGGTTCTTAAAGAGCTCTGAGTTAACTGTCTCTTTTTCCTCAGCCTTTGAAGAAGCTGAACAGGTTGAATCAATCTGACATCCTGGAGGCTTTAATTATGTTATCGTGGTCACATAAGTAGTTGTTTCTGAACATGGTAATACCAGGGCACTAATAAGTGTTATACCTGGCACACAGCAGGTACATCTCTTGGATGTGCCAGGTATTGTAGCGGTCTTGTCAAAAGTGGGGAATACTGACTTCATCCAATGGGCAATTCCTTGGACCTCAGTGTATCTTCTTTACAACAGTCTTATACCAAATTCCTTTCTTCAGTTCACTGCAATGCAGCCAGAGTTGGTGTTCAAAGCACATTGTTGTTTTTTTTGTTCTATTCTAGCCATTCAAAACAGCGATGTAGCACCTACACCTTCCATGGACATTTCTGGCATTTCTATTTAAATAGGAATTGTCAGAATAAAAATTCATACTTTGCATCCAGGTTAATTCAATTTTCTTCCATATTACAAAGCATAATTTAACAGTAGAAGTGAAATAACAAGACTCCAGCTGTCCTATTCACTCACATATCAAACAGAAAGCACTATTGCTTCTGAAGGACACTAAAAAGCCCTTATTGGCTGTCCAATCTGTCCAGTGTCAAATTACTCTGCTATTCTTAAGTCCTAATTCTAGTTTTAGCACAGATGAAAAATGCAAATGTTTGGAAGACAAGAAGCTAATACATTCTACTTGTCATTTATAGAGCTTTCTTTTTTTGATTTTTAAATTGTTTGATAAAGTTGATTAGTCAAACATTCCCCTTTCCAAGGAAAGTACTGTGGAGCAAACAGTGTCTCCTAGAGGATTCTGTTACTGCCACACAGTGGAAAAGACAATTCTGTCCAGGTGTTGGCAGGGAGGTGGAAAGAACATCTGAAAAGCACAAAGTATTTAAAAAGGTACAAAAGGTACAATGCATTTCTTCTTTATAGTAGTCTATTGTTGTAATAAATTAACTAATATATGTATTGAAGTGTGTTCGACTGGTTTCTCCTACATAAAAAGAAATATTTATGGAATAAAATACAATAATTTAAAACCCTAAACAATCCCATCAATGTAAAACAGATTCCAGTACGTGTGAATATGTATTTTATTTTCATCGACAAGAGCTCTAGCACAACTGCTTTCTCAAAAAAAAAATTAAAAAAACACATCTGATGAAGCAGGTACTTCAAGTCTGAATGGCAGAAGACTCAAGATCTGTTTAAAACTTCTCCTCTGAAAAAGGCCAAGGACTCTCCTGAGGCGCAGGATATATAACTGAGGTAACAGCAAGCAAGAGAAGCTCCACTATAACTCTCAAAATATTGCTGAAATTACAGAGAACTTACCAGCAACAAGCACTTCACATATCTTTATCATTTTTATCTAGCACTTTGATTTCCTTTTCCAGTTTTCGGCTTGCATTAAAGCCTCTATACGTTTTGGGTGATATATATAGCAAATTCCCACAGAAAATCAATTTGGTCTTTCAGAGAGGAAAAAAAAAAACAAACAAAGAACATATGAAAATCCAGGTGATCTGGGATTGCGTAGTCTTCTAGAAAATGACTGGATTTTTCTCCGTTCTGCTTCACCACATGTTCTTGAAACCATGGGGAACAAAATTTGAAGACATCATGTGAGTAAGTTTTCCAGTTGATCTGTATGGAGCTTACACACCAACTGCCTGAATGTCATGGGATACAGGTTGAAATCTATTTCTCTAAACATTCCAACCCTTCTGTCAGGAAATGGGATTTTTCCTCTTATTTTCCTTCTTCACACAACTGCAGAATAACGGGTTATTCTAAGATGAGGAGTGAATTTACATTAGTGCACATAGGTCTCGCCAGGAGTACACTTTTGAAACAGAATTCTTTACTGTGAGAGTGGTGAGGCACTGGAACAGATTGCCCAGAGAAGCTGTGGATGCCTCACTCCTGAAAGTGTTCAAGGCCAGGTTGGATGGGGCTTTGAGAAACATGGTCTAGTCAAAGCTGTCCCTGCTCATGGCAGGAGTGTTGGAACTAGATGATCTTTAAGGTCCCTTCCAATGCAAACCAGTTTATAATTTTATGATTATCCCCAGTTGTTGGTCTTTTGTTTCCACTGCAGCGCAGTCTGTGAGTGCTCAAGCAGCCTCAGCACCAGCTCCTCTGATCTGCTTCTACTGGGCCCTTCTTTAGTTATATTAATCAAGGACTAATATATTTGTTTGAGGCACTACTTTGTGAAAGGAGGCCAGCACTCTTCAGGCAGAGGACCCAGATTCCTAACTGCTATTCACTTGCCCAAGACAAAAACTTCTCTCTTGGCTTTTGGGTTGACTCCAAGCAGAGTTTACCTTCCTCTCAAGTGGGGTAAAAATTCAGAGGAAAGAGACTACCATGAAAGTATTTGAACCCTTTGATAGAAACTACTGAATTAAAATTAAAAATATTTTTAAAAACTAAATAACAAAAATACATCTGAATCAACACCCACGAAAATAGCAGCAAAAATGTGCTGACTTAAAATATATTCAAGGCTTTGTTTTACATCTACAATTCATGAAGTTGGTCCTAATAATCTACTCACTAATTTGTCTGTTAGTTCCAGGAAACCATACCATTCCCTTTCCTGCTATCCTCTGCCAGTTATTTCTACTTCACTGTAATCCTCCAGACTGCCACTTCACCAGTGGCACATAAAAAACCCACGCATTAATTTGACCCAACGCAGCACAGAATGTTGCCCATAAGTGCCAGGGTCCATATGAAAGTAAAAAACCCTTGCAGAGTAATAATCAGAAAAAGATGCATTACTCAGAAATGAAAGAATGTATTTGCTTGTTACACAGCTGGAAATGAAGCCACCTGGTGCCACAGGATAGTCATCTGGCTTTATCCCTCAAGGTCTAAAGTCCCAATATACTTAGCAGTATTTGGTTCTATATTTAGCACTCATCCTAAATGTCTTGGAATCCAAAGCCACGCAATAACATTAAGTAATATCCATATGGGGGGTTTTTGGCTAAAGAGAAAAGGCATCAAATATGTGTATGTTGCCATGTGACAACCATGCCACTGCAAATTTTATGTGACACTGCCAAGAAAAACATATCCTGTGGAGACAAAAGTCACGTGCACATGGACAGAAAGGAATTATTGCACAGTACCTGCATGCTTACTGCTGCAGGAAAGAGCTGGGCTTCCTGCCACTCTGTCACTCACAGGCAGTCTCTGCTCCAGCTCACAGCAGAGAGAGATTGAGACATCACCACCATGCCTTGTGCTCTAACTACTCACACTGGTGGTGCTGGCCATCCCCATTGCAGAACAGACATAAGGAAATATCTCCATCCCTCTGTTCTCACGCTGCCTTCTTGCTCCAAACCCAACTCCCAGCTTTGTGCTGGAACAGCACAAAATGTATGCTTAGCTATACAGTGTCTTTTGCTGCCTCAGCTAAACAGGAGAAAATGTTTGGCAAATAAATAAAGCAGTTGAGGATAAAGATATCTTGATTATCAAGGGGAAAAGGTTAGAGAAACGCAACTCAACTGACTCTTGCCAGAAAACAAATTTTAAAAAGCCTGCAGTATCTAAACTATGGTATCGTCCAGCTTCCACCTCAGGGATACATCTGTATTAGCATTTACTGCATTGCAGGGCTCACTTTAGGTTTACATTTGTTTTGCATATGTACTTGGATTCTTGCAATATCACTCAAGCTCTGGTGCAGTCAAAGTACTTTTCTCTTCCTGGTGATCTAAGGCTGAAGTCATGTGCTTGAGCAGCCTCTGCCTTACCCCACATGTGATGGTGGCACAAGGCCCTCCGGTGGCTGACACTCTGCTCACCCGTGGTGCACACCTCAACACAGCACCTGACAAAAACACTGGTCGAACCACAAATGACATCCCAATTCTTTCCTCTTTGCGCCACATCAATCTGTGAAGTAATACATTGTCTGCATTTCTGCAGGCAACTCAGCTCAGAGTCCTGATGTCATATTTGCTCATGCCGAACAGGCTTTCTGGTCTTTTATCTCTGCTCAGAACAATTCTAAAATGCCATTAATTAACATATATTTACTGAGGACTGCAACTTGCCTACAGTTTCAAACTCTCCCTGAAGAAAACATGAGTAAGTCAGAAAATAATCTCCAAGGACCGTATGTACTAGTATTGAGGATTTCAATTAGGAAAATCCAGTGTTCAAAAGTCTATTACCCAAGCTACAGATGGTGCAGCACTGCTGACTTTAATAACTTGACATCATTCCTGTTTTCTCTGTGCCCTTTCATATGTTGTTGCCTTTCTGTCTGTTCACGAACACAAATAGGGAGTTTGGCTGCCACACGTGCGCACACACTCGTGTACACGCACATACACTCTCTCACTGCATTTGTCAAGCCCTGGATATATTTATAAGTGAAATGACACTCCAAATCAGCTGAACATAAATGAACTCCTATAGTGCGTATTTGTTCAACCAGGCAAATATGTCAGACTTAAATGCCTGCATTTATATTTATATCCGATATGAATTATGCATATGCATATATTAGTAAGTGCTCTGTCTTTCTCTTCTGTTAAGCTTTGGGCTGGTCCCTTGGGAACTCATTATCTACAGTGAGTTTCACAAGGGCTTGATGTGACTCTATCAGAATTGATATTGTGTCTTCCCAGAAATATTGTGATACGCTTCCCAGACACCTACAGTTCAATTTGATGTTGACTATTTAATCGTCTAATAGCAGTGAGTATTTTTTCCACCGAGCCAAAATAGGGAAACTAAATTATCAGGAATATTACCATTTGGTTTGGGGGGTTTGTTGGTTTTTGTATTTGAAGTTGTTTGTTGTTTTCTGTTTGTTGGTTTTGTTGGTGTCTTTTTTTTTTTTTTTCCTGGAGACAGAGCTATTAAACTAGCACTTGGACAGGTCCTGCTGGAATACTTTCAGGGCTTTTGCCCTGGCAAACTTCTTCAACTTACGTTTCTGTTTACAAAATAGGTTTTGATTATTTTAACCACTCTGGGATGGCAACTCTGCCCGATGCCGGCACCGGTGTGGGAGATGAAAGGCAGCCCGCAGCTCGGGTGCCGTATCCCACTCGGCAATACCCTGTCAGCGGCTGGAAGGCGATGAGAGAGCAGGTCCATCGCCATCCCGCCACCTCTGAGCCTCGCCCCACTAGGGCGCCGGGACGCGGTAGCCACGCCATCCCTCTCCGGCCCATCCCGCTCCATCAACGCCGGCGCCTCGACGTTCCCCGCGCCTTCAGCTGGGCCACCGCTGGCCACTGGCAGCCAGAGCCCCCCGCGCTGAGGAGGTGCCGGCAGGCTGGCTTCTCCCCGCTTCCAGGCCTCTTGGCTCCTGCTACGGGATTTCGTGACTTTTCCGTGGCTTTACTTCCCTCGTGCAGCTGGATCGCCCCCAGCCGGCCGCGGCGGGAAGGGCGCGGGCGGGGTGCGCGGGGCGGTGTGCGGCGATGGGGAAGCAGCGCTGTTCTCCCTCCCAGGAGCCCTATCTTCCAGGGGTGAGGAGCACACACGCGCCCCGCGCCCCAGCCGGCGCTCCGCACCCCCGCACGCTCCGCTCAGCGCAGGCGGCTCCCAGGGGAGCCTCAGTGTCCCAGGACTCCCCGGCTCCCTTCCCGGAGAGGCAAAAGCAACCGGCGGACTCGCTTGCCTCCAAGCTGTAAACTTTAAGACACACTTCGGGCACGGTGACGCCCGAGCCCAGCGCTGGGTCCCGAGGAGCGGCTGCTCCCGGGGGATGCGCTGCGGGGAGGTTCGTGCGGGACCGCACGGCTGCGGGAATTACTGCCTCAGCCCGGGCGGCCCGAGTTTGAGGGGACTTCCTTCACCCCCCGAAAAGGAGGAGGCGGGAGGGCGGGAGGGTGTCCGAGGCTGCTGCGCGGACCTGGCGATGATCCCCCCGCAGGGAAGCACCGGCCTGGCGGAGGGCGCGGGAAGGGGTAGCGGTCCCTGCAGCGACCAGGGGGGATCTGGGGTCGGTGAGGCAGAACCCACGTCGAAGGCATCTCCATCCTCGGCTTTCTGCGGGCATCGTCCTTGGCTTTATATTTTGCTTTGTTTTCTAAATAAAATGAGCGTCCCATCTTCCTGAGCTCCTTGAGTTTAAATAAAATGAGCTTCCTGAGTTCGGGAGAGCTCCGCGGAGGAAGCGGGGGATGGAGTTGTTTGTGCCTCCGTGCTCAGGTCGCAGGAGGCTGCAGAGAGCGGAACACGACGCCCCAGTCCCCGCAGCCGGCACAGCCGGTGAGCGCGGTCAGGGCGAGCCCCTCCGCCGCGGCCCGGGAGCAGATCCCGACGGCCGGTGCTGCCTATGCTGGGACATAAGCCCCACCTGAAGCCTCTCGCCGGGGAGGGAGGTGCGGGCATGCCTTCGATCCGGAGCATTTTTAAATGCCCAGCTGCAAGCCAGCCTGGGCTTCCAGCTCCTCCGTGCCCAGCCGAGAGCGCCCGTCGGGGGCCGGCCCCGCGCGGAGCCCGCACACCCCCGCAACCAGCGCCGCTACGGCTCCGGCCGGCGGGAAGGAGCGAGGGAGTGCGGGGAAGGAGCCCCGCTCCCCCCGCGGAGCACACACACACCCCCCGGTCCCGGGGGCGGTGTAGCGGGGGCTGAGCGGGCGGCGGCCCCGGCTGCGTCAGAGATGTGTAAACACCGCCGCGGTGCCCGCCGCTATTTAAGGGGCCGAGGCTGAAGCTGCCCTGACTTCCCCGCCTGAGCACACGCGGGACTCGCTACTCCCAGCTCGAGTCGGACCTTGGGAAACCGCAGCGGAAAGGTAGGGAGCGCCTGTCACTCTCCTCTGACGGCACCGCTGCTGGGTGGGGGGGAGGGGGGGCAAAGGAAGGGGGGATGCCTGGCACCTACCTGTGCGGCGGCTCCGAGGGCATCCCGCTGTTTGCCGGGCGACAAGTACCGAGTCCGCCAGGGAAAGAGTAATTCCGGACGCTCCCGACAGGCGCGGACCCCAGCGCGAGGCGCGGGATGCGGGGAGCAGTGGTCTGGCCGGCGGTGGGCTCCCTACCGGCCAGGCTGGGAACGCAAACAGCCAGTGGTGTTGAGATGTTGTGATAGCATAGACATGGATACGTGTGTGTGTATGTAAAAAAATACAGGAATCGGGGAGGTTGGAAGGATGCAGCTCACCTCCGCTTCCAAGTACCCAGCCTAGATGGGTACATCACTAATAACCACGCTGGAGTGACCTTCTTCATCCGTCTCCTAACAGTACTTTAAAACTGCCATGTTTTATACATTGCAAATGTTTTCAACCTAGTGTATATGTTGGGCAAATCAACTTAATTTTATCCCCTTTTAAAATTAAAAGCTATGTTCAGTGTACTGTTAAAGAACTCAAATAATTCAAAAATTTTCATATAGCTGGGATAATTCATGTGTATTTATAAATGGAAATTACCCTCATAGCATTAAGTACTAGGTAGTTTGTTTCTCCTGATAACTGGGAGTAATTTCTCTGTTTCCAGAAAAAATACTGTTTCAGCTTATGTGATAAAACAATTTAGTAAACCAACATTGTTTTGCTTCGTACATGTTTAAGGAAGCAGTAAAAATCTGAATTCTGTTTTATATGAAGGAAATTATTAAGTTGCACTTTATTTTTTATGGCTTTTAACTAAAGAGCTTTTACCACCTCAGCTATTAGGTCAAATGCTTTGGGGCAGGGGTGTTAGATTTTGCTTTTTCTTTCCTTGGAACAAGTTTTTGTTTTTACTTTTTGTTTATGATGAGATGAAACCCCTTGAACACTGAAGTTCAAACCAGTGAAGGTTGGTAGAATACAGGCTCTTCATAGAACTTGTCAAAACTGAGTGTCTGTAATAACAGCAGGTTTTAGTACAATGGCAAAATATCAAAACGTTTGAATCCTGAAATTTTTTTTTCCCACAAAGATGGATTAATCTCACTTAAGTTTTTATGAAATACAAAAACTTCCAAAAAATAAAAGCAAATAAGAATTGAGTAGACTAGGGAGACATAGCACATACCACAGTGGAAGAAACAAAATTAATTAACTGCATCTTCCCCTTATCAAGGGATATTTAGGTATTTATATACATGTTTTGCAACTTAAGACAGATCCCACAGCTAGCTACGTTAAAAAAACCCAACACAACCCTGGTTTGCTCAGAAACCAGCACCCCCAACGTCAGAAGAGGTTAGGGACAGCATGCAACGTAGTACATCTGGTTGTTTTAACAGCCTTTGGTTCCCTTCCCCCCCAGCAATGTACAGCGGTATTTGCATCTGCGTGTTCCTGGCTGTGCTCTCGGTGAGCTGCTTCGGACAGCAAGCCGTGGGCTCGCACAATGGGAATCCCCTGGCTGCTGAGCTTGAGCAGAGCTTGACAGAACACCACCGGCATATCCGCGCCCCGTCGTCCGCTGGGCCGCTGAAATCCGTGGCGCGGCTGGATGGAAGCATCGACCAAAGAGCCAACATTGGCGCCTTGTTGGCCAAGTATCTCCAGCAAGCCAGAAAAGGTATTGGGTGTAGCCTGCTCACTGTGCTACTTCCGTGTCAGTGGCATTTCCTGCGGGGATACCTAGGTGTTGAGATAGCCCTGTCATCATCTAACATGATTCCTAGAGAAGATAGGATTTAGATTTTTCCCTGATTATTCCTGAAGTAGAGAACTTTCTTTTATTTACTGCAAAACTCCTCTCCCCTTCCCCCCAAAAAAAAATTATTTGTACGTAGCTGCCACCAACAGAGTCATGTACAGGTAACCGAGGAAGATGTCAACTACCTGTCAGGCTGTAGTCCAGCTCTTATTTTTAACTACTAGTTTCATAGCCTTATTATTTCATTGGTATTTTCAGTATAACTCAGATAAAATACAGTAATTACGTTTTCTTAAAACTTTTTCATTTAGCTAAATTCCTCTCTCCCCTTTTTAAATTTGGAAAGGCAGAAAAGTTTACTGAGCACAAATACAGTCCAAATATCTAACCTCACCTCAACCAGAAATACCTGTACCAGGGAAATCTTCTGAGTACTGGATTTTTCATATATTTTTTCCGAGAGGAAATTATGAAAGTGTGACAGCTTTTGAATCATCAGAATTCATATTTATGAGTGCAATAACTAAAAGGAGTGATAAGTAAAAGCACATTTCCTTCAAAACATGTCAATTCTTGACAGGGTTTTGGTCTCAGACAGCCTGGGAACACAATCTTGCAGTTACTTAAAACCTCCATGGCACAGTGTTACAACAAGGACAAGAAGCACCAGTAGAGTAACGGCATTAAAGGGCTTAATTCTTATCCTGAGATTTATTCATAACTTGAGGAAACAATTGTATTTCATTAGAGAAAGAGTAAAGCTGTCCTTGCTGACGTCTTGTAGTATATATTTTATATAAGCAGAAACATGTGTCATCTGTGCTACCAGTAAAAATGAGGGCTCAAAAATCATTGACCACTGAACTTCCCCAAGAAAACATTTTTCCTTTCGAACTGGCTCATCTCTGTATGGCTCTGTATCTCAACAGAGTAACACCATGGGCAGTGTAATTGCTGTGGCCTTTTGACTGCTAAGCTCAACAAAAGCCACCACACAAATTTTGTTTACTTGTGAAAGTTTCACTCCAGTCTGTCCCCTGTACTACAGGGAAAGAGGGCATATAAGAAGGAAGGAGGGCTTCAAGAGAAGCCAGTAATTAGGATTACCTGCACATACAGACATTGAGAAATTAATTCACTCCCAGCCCTAGGCTGTGGTTAGGATAAAGTTCACTTTTATATAAGGAAGAGCTTTCTCTGCTCTCTCTCTCCACACAATGCAGATCATTTAACCCTCCCCTCTTGATAGCTTCATTGCTGACCTCTATGCCAGGCAAAACCCTATGCTTATCTTTGATGGGGGGTTGCAATTAAGAGGTGCTACGTGCGTTTTTGTGCATTACATATGCAGCCATACACACCCATCTGTGTACATAGAACAGAGACATATTAGAAACAACAGAAAAAGAATAATTTTCAAGGGAGCCTGAGAGATTTCATCTGATGTTAGCAATTTGCACAATATCCATTAAGGAACTTCTTTTAGCAGTTCATACAATTTAAAGGAAAGAGAATTCAGATATGAAATTCCGTAATTGAGTGCTACTCTTAAAGCTGTTATTGAATAAGGATCTTATTGTGGGAGTCTACAAAGCAGAATCCTTGTTACCTTTCTGCAGTTTAGTCATTGTTTCCCACCTACATGGAAACAGATTACCTTGTTCTAGTTTGTGTATCCATTATATACTCTTAAATATCTGGTTGACATTTCCAAATAGTTTAACTAGATGAAGTGGAAAAAAATCCCTTTGGATTTAAGATGCCTTTTTGATAAATATTAATACGAGGGAGAATTTCCTGTATATGTGTTATTGACATCCATAATTAACCCTATGAAGTGTCTGCTAGCAGATAATGGGATCCTTGTGATGTGACTAGGCCAGCTGAACTCTGGTTTGTAGATGTAGTTGCTCATTAGAGAAGAGAAGATTCAGAGGGACAAAAACTATTTACTTAATTTATAACGATGCATACAGTGTTCCCATCAGAACATTATATCCTCATTTAACATGAAGGTTCTGCGCAGCACTTCAGAAATCTCTGCAGGACACTCTGTATTAGTCACTTCTAACCTGTCTAAACCACAACACTCAGTAGAAAATTCCATTTAGAGGGAAAGAGAGTCTTGGCTTTTGCTAGCGTTACCAGTGGCATTTGCCCTTGTGATTAATAGAAAGGCTCATTATGTACAGAATTTCCAGGTAGAACAGTGAGAGAGTTCATTTCTCTGAAGGGGTTAGGGCTTGATGGGCAGCCTCATAGCTGAGCTGCTACAATTTTGAATATGTTTGCTGTACAGTGATTCTGCAGTATCCACAGGAAAACCCCGGTGGTCTGAGGAAAAGTAATTAAGGTGCTGGTAAGAAATAAACACTGTTTGTGACTCAAGGTTTTACTTACATTCCTCTGCAGGCTTTCAGTGTGAATCTGGCATGAGAGATGTTGTAGCTATCAAGACAGTGGCATGCACATTTACTATTGTCTAAGGAGTCCTTGCCATGCCAGAGCATAATGGCACCAGGGGAGCCTTTATAGCCCACAGGTCACAGCACAGGCTCAGAAGTCTCTTAAGCACCCACGTCTGAGTGATGATTCTGTGCTGTCTTAGCCCTGACTGGTTATAATGCTGAGGAGTCACTGTCACTAACTTAATTACGTTTTTTGAATCATGAATGTGAATTTCTGGGTTTTTTGAGCATTTACTGGTAGACATTATTTTCTAGAGATAATTAGATATGCTGTCATTTTGTTCTAGGTAAATGTCTTACACATGGTGCCTTTTGTGTTGTTTTTGTACCTTTTACTGCCCTATCTCTCTGCAACCTTTAACAAAACAATGCAGTTGCTTTATGTTTTAATGAGTCATATTCATTATAAATCATTACATGAAGAAGACCTTGAAATATAAAAGCACAGAGTCCCCAGTGTTTCTTCAAAACACAAGAAACTGTAAGCAAGGGAATTGTGTAGATTGGGATCTGTGGGATTTTATTTGGGCTTCTTTTCCTTTTCGATCAGTTCAAGTATTCCCCAAGCCTCAGTCTGCACTGAACACCAGTATAATGAATCTGTTCCTCACTCAAGGCTTAAGACAACCTAATTATTGGCATGTGTCAGTTTTATCTGTTTTCAGGGAGTACAGACAGAAGTAATTTACCTTTTCCTGCATTTTTTAGTTACATCATACAATGATGTGAGAACAGAGGATTGCAGCCCTTTTTTTAAAGCATAAATTCTCCTTGCAAATAATTTCTCTTTGATGCCTTAAGCAAGGAAGACAGAAAGGATAAGGCAAGATCATAGATCAGCATCTGACCTTGCTGTGAACAGAATTATGAAGGATTTGGATAAGCTGTTAAAAAATCACTGACCTAGTAATAAGCCCTGTATTATTCCAGCAATAGGTATCTCTAGCTATAAATTCCAGATACAACTTTCTCCATTTCAGGACTATTCCCACTTTTCCGCAAAACCTGGGATTCATAACTTTACCCTGCATGTTACTGAACTTGCACTGTAAGAGCTCCTGCACTTACATCTATATCTCTTGAAGCAACATGGGACTGTGGTGTCTCGGGCTTCAGCCTGCTCTCAAGAAGAGGGTTTTTTTTGCATCTAGATCAACTCTCCCAATACCAGCAAACAAGCATAGAGCCTTACAAGGAAGAGCACAAAATGGTTTGGGCTCTCCAGTGAAAAAGGAAGGAAAAAGGAAAAATGCATCCACATGCCTTCCTAGCAGGCAGGAGCAGAATGCTCCTGCAGAAGGAAAGAGAAAATGATCCGTTTATTTTGCAATAAAAAAATTCCAAGCCACTTTCAGGACCTCATCAGTAACATTTCTCTTGATGTTTTCCCTAATGACACAACACAGACCGTGAGTTTCCATTATTGCCGACATCTGAGTACAAAACAGATCAGAAAATGGGTTAATATGTCCCTTGGTTAGTATGTCCACTCACTCTCTGCTCTCCCAAACATTTCTTCTTTAGGTTCCACTGGAAGACTCTCAGTTATGGGAAACAGGGTACAGAGCATTGATCCTACTCACAGGATAAATGACAGAGACTACATGGGCTGGATGGATTTTGGACGCCGCAGTGCTGAAGAATACGAGTACTCTTCCTGAAGAACAGCAAACTATAGTAACAGCAAACTATAGTAACAGCAAACCACACTCCCATGTCTGTACAGAAAGAGAGAAATCAATCTGTTGTCCTCTTCAAATCAGTGTTTTAAAATATTTAAAATCATGTATCTGATGTAAATTTTTCTGTAAGAATATTCAATGCAATATATACATATGCAGAATTTTCCAGAAAATGTTTTCTTTCTTTTGTGGTTTCTCATACATTGATACTATATTAAAATGATTTCACTTATCCCTTCTTGTCCTGTCACTGCATGTTCCTAGTGTCTTACTATAAAGAGGCAGGAAAATGCCTTCATTCTGCAATGTAAATATATTCCATGTGTTGAGTAGTCAGACATTATTCACTTTTCAGAGAAATCTTGTGTCAATCCCAGTAGCTTTGAACTCTGGGGAACTTGTCCAAATACAAACACAGCAGCACAGCACTGCCAGAAGAGAGCAGCTAAATTCATGGCAACCTAATTTGCAAAGGACTGAGCCACACACTGACCCACATGGTTGTAGTGAATAGCCAACAGTGCTGAAACTAAAAGAGGAATGACACCAATGTGTTTCATCTTCTTGGCTTATTTATTTTCTGTTGTGAACTCAATGTGAAAGTTCTGCTGATGGCTGCGAATCACAGAATAAACAGAGCATTTTCTGCTATGTGGTGAGCCAAGCATTCATTTGGGGAGAGGGTGAGGACAGGTCCCTGAACAGAGCAGGTGATCCTGAGGGGCAGGAGACATTGGAGCAGCCTAGTCACAGTATCCCGAAAGGAAAGATGTAGCTCCCGTGTATGACAGAGGCAGCATGACTTGGCTGTTGCCCACCGATGTGGGGAGAAGGAGGGAGGTTGTGCCCAGCCCTCACCGGGCACAAAGCAGGGCACAGAGCCCCACGGTCACAGCTGGCAAGTGACCCCTGCTTGTGCAAAACCAGCCCCCTGCAGTTCCTGCGGTCGTTCCTGTCTGCCTGTGGGCAGCCTGCATGAAGTGTTTTACCTGCACTCCCCTCCTCCACCACAGGTAAGCAACCTCTCCTGCGGCTCCTGGGTCTGCTTCGGCAGCTGGATCTCACATCTAAGCAATTCCCTAACCTGAAAAGGGAGGTGCATTTGCATTGCATAATCCACACTGTTTCTCCTGACAGTGTTCACTGATACAAGAAGGAAAGTATTTGTCACATGCTGGAAAGCAGGTGCTTGCTGAAGGAAAGAGGCAGGTGCTTGCTGAAGGAAAGAGCAGCAATTTCTACAGCAGTTAATAGGCAAACACAGTGCCTAGAAAATAATACACAGAAAATACTTGCACTAAACAATAATGCTACTAAAACCAAGAACGAAAAAACCCCAAAAATTGTTGCTGCACGGGCTGAGCACAAAAACATTTCGAGGAGCTGTTCCCAGCAGCAGCTGGGAGAGGAGACAGCACTGCAGAATGGGCAGTGAAAGGGAGACTCCAGCAAACAGTAAAAGGAAATTTTCTTCTCCAGTAACACCAAATATCCCTTTTTTGTGTGTGTGAATCTTGTCTTAAAAACATGGAATTGCTTTTCTTCCTCTCAAGGTCCTTCCAGTCAACCACTTTCCAATTCACCTAGTCTGGCTTTTTTTTGGTTCCTTTCCAAAAAAGGAAACAAACACTTGAACTTTCCTCTTGGTTTTGATTATTGTTCACAGGAAAACAGTCCAAAGTGTCCATTTCCCCCCAAACTGTCAAACGAGAGATTAAAACCAATCAATCAATTTTTTTTGGTCAAACTGAGGAAAATACAAATAAACAAATAAAACCAGCTTGTGACATTTCCCACCAAAGTGATGTTTCTTTAAAAGTAACTTTTCAGAAAGCCAACTTTCTGCTTTGATATCTTTTAAATTAATGTCAGGAAGTTCAAAAAACAATTTAAAATGTTTCCATCCCTGGCTACTACGACTATAATACTGTAATGTTGCAGGGACACCGAGGGTGGGTGATGTTACACATCAAGCCTTTCTACTGCGGAATGCTGTCATTAGAAGAAACCCCAAACCTTTTCTTTTTCTCCTCTGTCTCATTTCCTACAGGCAGGCGGATGGAGGGACAAAGACATTCCCTCCCATTCATCTCTCTTCTGGAGGTCTCTGAAAATGTCTGTGAAAGTGCAATGCCCTTGGTACAGTCGGGTGGTGGTTTGGGGGGCTTTTACAGGTTGTTCCCCCAGGACAGGGGCATCTTTTCCTTGCCTGACACACAAAAATGGTTTCATCACCTGGCTGCTCACAAGGCTACCCAGGTAAGAGGAGACACCTGGCCATGTCCTTTGTGGTGCAAAATTGCCCCGTGAGAAAGACCACAGTTCCCGGGGCAGCTCCAGGGGCTTCACTACCGTTTCAGTGATCAAGATTGTGCCTTTCTGCATTCCCAAGAGGTGAATAACTTTCAAGGCACCATTTCCAAGCACAAAATAATGCTTCCACTCCTGCCAAGCCATTTTAAATCACAAAAATGCCAATTACAGAACAAGTAGTTTCACCTGTGAAATCTTCTTTCTCCTTGTGATACAATTGCAAGCAACCTTTGTCTGGTTTTGAAAGTGACTGCAAGAAAATGCTATTTTTTTTTTCTTGCCAGCCCACCACTAGCACGACATTTCTAAGTAATCACATCTACCTCCTTTCTTGGATAGCAGAGACCTCCAGACAAAACTCAGTCTAATTTTTTTTCACAGTCACTGAACATGCCAGTATTAATATTTAAGCTATATCAGTACTATAAAGTAGAACAAAGGAATAAGAAGGTACCTTTAAAGGTCATCTAGTCCAAATTCACTGCAGTGAGCAGGGACATCTTCAACTAGATCAGGTTGCTCAGAGCCTGTTCCAACCTGGCCTTGAATGTTCCCAGGGATGGGGCATCCACCACCTCTCTGGGCAACCTCTGCCAGTGTTTTACCGTCCTCATTGTAAAAAACTTCTTCCTTACGTTTAAATAAAGGGACTTGCAGTGAGTCACCTGGCATCTGAATGGGGACTGAAAACATATTCTTAATTCTGCCAGAGCCCCTCTTCACCACCTAATACCCAGCTCAGGACTAACATGGTTTTCAGGCACTGCTAAGATACAAGCTTGTACCTGCAGGTGACATCTCACAGGAGTGAGTGTTAAAAATTAAGAAGTTTGGGGGAAATTGCAGTAATTATCAAGAGGCACAATGGCTCCATGTCCTGGAGATAAGGAGGAGCTGGCTATTAGCGGTTCAGCAACATCATCCTCATCCTAAAAAACATCTGTCACCTGCTCCTCTGGGAGCAGAAGAAATTCCCCGGGTGGGAGAGGGTTGTAAAGCCTGCAGAGACACCACTCAGCTTCCAGGTGACCTGGGGGTGCTAAGTGGAGCTAAACAGAGGGGCCAGCAAATCTGGCAAGGTCAAGCACCCCTTTTAGCTGCAATGCTCATCCCAGGCCCTGAGTGAAGCTACTCTCCCAGTTACCCTGTTTTAACCCAAGGGGAATGGCAGCTTTAGGGATGGAGGCCCTGTAGCTGGGTAGGAGCCCTTTGTGTTCAGCAACATCTTTGGGCTGAGAAGTGCCCCACAGATTTCAGCACACACAGCAAGGCGTTGGCACAACCTCCTGGTGCTCATCTGGGAGATGAGATTCCCAGCACTGCCAACTCTCTGACATTTAATTTAGCTTTGCTCAAATTCATCTTTATGAAAGCATGTGCATATATGTGCTAAATTAATACTGGAAAAATAGCAAACCCATACCTTCTTGCATTTAGAGTTGTTTTTTTTTCCTCTGTGCACTTAATTAATTTAGTTTTGTTCCAGCTTTATTAACTTGATTTTAAAATAGGTGCTGAGCAAATCACCGCGAACAGAGGAGCTTACTGCCAACCCCACATAAATGAGTGGAGAAGAGCTTGTGGCTCTGCTCTTGCAGAGTCGTGGATACATGAGAGCTGTGCAAAGAGGGTGGAAGCAGCAAGTGCTCTTGTGGGAATGAGGGGAAACCCAGGTGAGAGAGGGAGCACCCATTCCCAGGGAAAGGGGCAGTTCTCCCTCGGTGCCGGGGCAGTGTGCGAGGGATGCCAGTGCATCCTGAACAGTCTCACCTGACCTGATATTTCATGGAGGAACACATGTGGATCCTGCTCTGCTCTCCCCTGCTTTGCTGCATCCATCCTTGCTGTATGTTGGCCAGCGACACACCGCAGCCAGACGTCCCCAGCTGCAGCCCAGCTCTGCACATTTCAGCGAGCCTGAGAGCAAACCAGGCAGCCCCTCTCCAAGGGCCGAGCGGAGGCATTTACAAGTTAGACGAAATGAACATTTCAACATCCTAGAGGAGCAGTGAAAGGCTTCTCTCTGTGTTTGATTTTTGTATCCCCCAAGTTCACTAAAATTCTCTTGAAGAAAGAAAAAAAATCTGTCTGTGTGCTTGTTAAAACTTTAATCGTTTCTAAGTACCCGTGTCAATGTAACAGCAATTGGATTCAGCACAGCTTGAAACCTATTTCAGCAGGACAAAAATCTCTGCTACCTTTTAAATACAAACATTACTGGCTTCTTGAGTGTACACCATTCTCACATGAAAGCCCACTGCCTACATTACAGCTAAGGACATTGCTAAAAACCAGCAACTTTCAGGCCTTTTATTATTTTTTTTTTTACTATTCTGTGCTTGCAATTGTCTTGTTAACTGAATTAAAGCAGGTCTGAACATCACCCAGCAAGATTCCACAGCACAGCTGAACAAGGCTTCAACATGAACACAAGCTACGGGCAGCAGACCCTGTCTCTACCAAAGGAAGGTAGGACACATTTCACTGACATTGCTGGACTTTTCAATTCAATGAGAGCTGCCAACAAATGTGTTCAGGAAGTTGGGAGGAAGTGTTAAACCTCTGTGCATGACAGATTATGTTGTGGGGCCGCCCAGTGCTTTGGACACATGCAAAAGAAAGGGGGGAAGAGTCTCAAAAGGCAGAAATACCAGTCTTGTCTCTCCAAAGAACACCCTGTGTGTCCACAACCCAGTCGCAGACACACAGTCCTAAGCACCTCACCCTGCCCTCCCCTCCAACCCAGCTTTCAGAGGTGGATGACCACATTCCTTGCAGTAGTAAGGTAAAGATATATCCAGAAACGTTTCTGAGACACTTAGATATTGAAAGGATGGAGGACTACTTCATAGCAGAGGCACCAATTTGTCAGCCATTTGGCTTTCCAAGGTTTAGTTTATGCAGTTGTTCTGTTCTGCTTTGAAATTGGCCGAGTACATTAAATACAGTGGCTGAGTTTCCAGATAGCTCATGCTGCCTCAGCTACCCTGTGGCGTAAATTACTGTCCTGAAGGAGAAACTGATAGACTCTCCAAATATTAGCATTGTTTCCAGAAACAGAAACTGTTCTTCTTCCAAAATCCACTGAAATCTCGAGGGTGAGACGTGTCAGAGAGAATAGTTCTGCCCTATAAGAGACTTGCTATCCTTACACAACCTCCAGTTGCTCCTTTTGTACCTTGAGGAGTTTGACCTGACTCAGTTTTGATTCCCCTTGACCTCAGAGGGCTGCACTTATTCTCTCTTTAGTTTGCCTTTGACCTTCTTTGTCCGTGTGGGTGTTCTATCAGTTTTCCTTTCTCAAGAACACAACCCTGAAGCCCAGCTCTTCTGTAGGGCCTTCAGTGAATACTAAACCTCTGAATTTCCATGGTTGCTTGCACCCAGCTCTCCTTAGAACTTCAGACCTTTGGGAAAACTGAGTTTATAATTCACCTTCAGAGACATGATAGCCTGAAAATTGCTAAATCCACATGCACTCACTTATTAGACACCATTGCTGTTCACTTAGCTGGCACAGAAGATGCGTATCTCCAAAAAAGTGCACAAACACAGCATTATGCACATCCTTCTGGATACTTTTTTTTAAGTCATAAAGTTACAGTGTTACAACGAATTTGTTTAAGCCCTGAAAGAACATTTGAAAGCAATTATACAACCAACAGCTTCCTCTAGAAACTGGTGCAGGAGTTGGGTTTCTGCAGGGCTCCCCAGCACAGCAGCAGCCAGGCTGACATAGAACCCTACCAGGATGTGCATTATGCTCAGCTGGATTTTCATCACTTGCAGTACTGCCTTACAGACCTTCCTGGGGGCAATCAAATAATTTTACCTTCCCATTTTCTGTTGCACATTCATTTCTTTTGCTGGTCCCAGCTCATATGCCACTGTCACTTGTTCCCTGATTGCATCATCAACGAGCTCAGGGCTTGAGCTTCTGACCAAGGCAACAACTGGAGGGATCCAGGAACTGGACTTGAAGGGCTGCATCTTCACTCCCAAGGGCCCAAGAAGGTACCGTATGAGGCTATAGGCGCCTGACTTTGTCCACTGTAATATCCTGATAAAACACGTAAGCTTGTAAAAAAAGGATTTATCTTGTCTGAATTACCCTTGAAAATCTTATTGTTTAGCTATAATAGGAGAAAATATCTTCCTCATAATGCTCATAGCTTAATACTACAGTTTTGCAATAAGAGACATGCAGGCAGAACTTACAATGGCAAAGCACTCCAGTTTAGGTGGGAGTCCTTCTATGGTCATATTCTGACAGAATACTTGCTTTTTAAGGGGGGCAGGACAGATCCCGTCCAAGTAATATCCTGATACAGTATAGCCTGGAGAAAGACTTCTCACAGAGAACTGGAGAGGGACTTTTACAAAGGCATGTAGCGATAGGACAAGGGCTAATGGCTTTAACTGAGAGTAGGTTTAAATTATATATTAGGACAAAATTCTTTACTGTGAGGGTGATGAGGCACTGGCAGAGACAAGCTTTGGATGCCCCATCCTTGGAAGTGTTCAAGGCCAGGTTGGATGGGGCTCTGTGCAACCTGGTCTAGAGAAAGCTGTCCCTGCCCATGGCAGGGGGCTTGGAACTTGATGGTCTTTAAAGTCCTTTCCAACACAAACCATTCTATGGTAATTCTATGATTTATCATTGACAGAAGGCAGTTTTCTCCAAGCAGAACTCTTCTCTTTTTAAACCTTAAGCATTGACCTTCATTAGTAAGTCCCACCACAAGTATTCCTGAGGGTTTCCCTCATTGCTCTCTCTTCTGAGCATCTGCAGTGGTTTCCAGATTTCCTTCCCATTTCACATGTACACACCCTTCTGTAAGCTCACTGAATCCCAAATCCTATTCATGGTAAAGCTGCAGGCATCCTACCTATCAGCCTCAGCTCCCCTCTTCCCTGGAGCGGCACTTGCTCTCCTGTCCCAAGGCGAGGAGAGCCAGATGCACAGCGCTCCTCCTCCCTGGATCCCTCCCATTAACCATTAACTTCTGGATCACGAGTTTACCCCAGGTTTGGAGCTGGGTAGAGAGAAAGGATGAGTCTCTGTACTCACTGACACGGTACCTGGATGTGCCCAGCACGGCATCAGCCTTTCTCACAGCTGGCGTATGGCACTGCGTCATACTAATGCAAGCCCTTCACAAGGTTATTTTGGCACTACCGCTATCCCAAATTCTCTCTGTAGCAAGTATGTGATATAAATGGTATTATTTTTCTCTAAACCTCACACACACATCCCTCTCCTCAATGTATGAGGCTGCCTAATCTTTCTAGGAATTATTACTTGACTAATTCCTCCTCCAGGGAGCTTTTACCACTGCTTAGCCTTCACCATGTGTGAAGCTTTTTTATTTCTCGTTAGCTGGTGTTTACTCAGTGTGCTGTTCCCTCCCTCAGTAGCGAAGATCCTAGATAACAGCAGACCTCACTTCTGTCTCAGTAGGAAAACACAGGATGTTTCCTCCTTAACTCTGTACTTTCACATTTTGTTACTAAGGGTTTCGTATCATACTAACTAGGCTAGAGAATCCACACCCCTCTCTCCATCAAAATACAGAAACCACAACACCCAATTCTGCTTCCTTGGAATTCAAATGGAAATAAACCCCCACATCTAGTTCTATACTCTTTGTTTTGACCCAAGCTTCACCTGGTTCCAGCAATCTGAAAACTTTTCAACCATTTCTCTAAGAATTTAAAAACTAAACCTGGTGATCACCTCTTAGTTTGCTTTGACTGGGAGATGACAGCAGGAGATGAAGATGGAAGACTTATCACCCTAAAAGAACATGAAAAAATTGAATAATATACAACAGTGCAATTTTTCTGTTATTTTATTGATATTAGTGAAGAAAAAATTAAGTTTCATCTTTCTGATGTGTTACAATAGCTTTCTCTGGTGGGTGGACAGCTCCTACTGCTTATTCAAAGGCTAAATACTTCCAATTGCATGATTAACTTCTACACTTTAAGTTCTCATATGGTATTGCTTTCTTCCTCTGAGTATACAAAATGGTCCATTAAGTCCATATTTTTTTTCAGAATCAACTGTTATTCTATCTACTGGTTTAAGATACATTCAAATAAAAAGATACTTAAATTTACTTGCAATAAGTGCACACATACAACAGCAAACAGAGCTGATGGCATTTTACTAAAACATTGTAAGTTCACAGAATAAATAGTTTTCAAACACATGCTGTAACTGACTGATGTGTTTTTTTTCTTTCTCAAAAAATATCCTTAGTGTCCATAGCACTACCGCAATAACTACTTCATTCAGAAAAAAACAAGCCACCCACCTATCTCTCATCACAAAGACTAAAAGACAGTTTCATTTATACAAGAAATCATCAGTGCTAATAATTTAGTAACAGTCTGGTACAAACGGCAATTCATGGCAATTACGTGTAGTGTGATAATGGCAACAAACAGAGAGCTTGATTTAGATGCCACAAGAAGTGCAAGGAAAAGAAAGTGGATGATTAACCCTCCCTGCTTCGCTCCTCTCCATCCCCTCTTCCAAAAAAAAAAAAAAAGTATGTCTCAGCTCTGCTTTAGAAATGATCTCCCTCCAGTCTATTCCAGTTCCAAGGTATTTCAGCTCTTTCTACAAGCACCCAGCAGAAGTTTGGGAGGAACAGAGAAAAAATAGTGATATAGTTAGGACTGCCTGGCAACTAAAGGTTGTGTGAGGTCTTTTGTTTCCTTTCTGAAAAAGCAGGGAGTTATATGTTTGGTATTGGCAGGTATTTTTTCAGTTTAAAAACACTGTGAGAAGAAAGTGTTTCCCATATTTTTACCTACGCTAAGGTCCAACGTCGGACGAAAACGGTTTCTCTGAAAAAAGGAACACAGAAAATCGGGAGGGAATATTCTCACCCTGCTTACAAGGCCATGGTCTTCGACATGAATGAAACATGAAGATCAGCACCAGGACTGCAAGTTTCTCCTTCCAGCCTGTACCATTCCATTACTAAATATTTTCTGTGGTTCTCTGATGAGGTTTCAAGGATGCACATTTTCCTAATACTGATTTTGCTACATGTTCTTTTATAACATTCTTATCTGTCTACCTGTTCCACAATTTTGACTTCCAGGAAGTCACTGGCTGTGTTCACCTCACAAGCTGTGAAAACTCTTTTCTTTGGGGGCACTGACAAAGCGTGCTTCGGTGGCAGCAACACATAGTAAAGCATTTTCCCTTCCACAATCCAGTGCAGCATTGAAAAAGAAAACAAGAAAACCCCAAACCAAATAATAATGACAAAAACAAACAAACAAAAAAAGAAGTTGCACAGAGTGTAAGCGTGCCCAGTGAAACAGTGGTGGTAGGAATACGTCACTATTCCAGGTACCCAGTAGGCCTGCTGACCTCAACACAGCACTAGTTCAAGTTTATAACTTTGGGGAGGAGGCAAATACGGAACAGGAAAAAAAAAAAAAGTTTCATCCATTCAGGCATAATGGCCAGGCACTCCAATGACTCAGCTCAACTCATCTACAGAGGCAAAATTAAAACTACCACATGTTAAACTGAGTGCTTTTTTCAGCATTTAGCGAACCACAAATGCTCCCATGCTTCAAGTGATGTAATGAGAGGTCTCACATAACACATTCAATAGCTTCCCATGCACCTTTGACTCAAGTTAGGCTAGCTACAGAATTCACGTTTTTCTAGTCAAGTTATTTTTTGTTGGTTTTGCTCTTTTGTTTTTTTCAGTGCATCTTAAAAAAAAACAAAAACCTTTTCAAAAGGTTAGCAAGTTAACCTTAATACAGCAATAATAACATAGAGCCTTTTGCACTCAATTGAACAGTAAAATAATCCAATTAGTTACAATAGATCTGGTACATATTTACACATTTTATACAAAGTTTACACATTTCTCCCATTAGGCACGAAGTTGATTTGTCGAACTCAAGAGGCAATGAAGGGGTGGCGGGGGAAGGAAAGGGAGATTGGAGAAAGAATCTGAGTATTTTCATTTAAAAAGACTAGCTGTAAAAATAAAGTCCTTCATCGTAAGCTAGTTTGCTTCGGGAGCTTGGTTCCCATGAGGATCCCCGAAGTGAGAGATGTCGGGCCTTTCATCTGCATGCTGGAACCCACCATGGTGGGGAAGCTCCGATTCCTTCGGATGCCAGTGTTCAGCTGGATGCCTCCGATGGCACTGGTCACGGCAGGGCAGCCCAATGGGAGACCATCTGGTGCCAGGCCTCCAGGAACAAGGGCCCTCACTGGTCCCTGAGCCCCACAGAGAAGAGGTCCCTGGTCATCAGTTAAAGGAGGAGCTGATGTTTGCCCTGAACTCACAACTTTGGCGATACCAAATCTCTTGACTTTGTCCACGAGATTAAGGTTGGAAACAGACACGTCAGTCTGGCTCTCACTGTTCCTGATGTTCTTTTTATTCCTCACCTCCTTCAAGATTGAACTAGCAGGCTTCGAAGCCAAGAAGTTGTCATAAGGTGGGCTGGTGCACTTGAACTCAAAAGACGGAGGGGAAGAAGAAGGTGTCTGCATAGGTGAGTTTGGTGGGGTGGAAGGAATGATGGCCATTTTAGGGGAGTATGTGTTCAGCAGGGTGCTCCTGCTGGCTCTGTCCCAGCTCTGTGGATTGTACACTGCTGCTGAGATGCCCCTTTCCTTCAGCAGCCATACCAGCCCCAGAGACGTGCTCATTGTCGTCGTGGATTCACGGAGGTTGGTGAAGGACTCAGCCAAACTCAGACGCCGAGGAGTGCAGGGAGTAGCCACCGGGGTGCCTTTCAAATTGCTAATGCTGCCACAAGCTGGAGTAGGTGCTGCGTTAAGGCTGAAAGCAAAGGGAGCAGTCAAATTATTCTCTCCAGCAGGGAATTAAAACTTAGTGCAAGCAAGATTTTTAACCCTGAGCAGGGCCTTTTATGTATTTGGAGAGTGCACAGGACACTGACAGTTCCCAGCTCCTCACAAATGCGATTACAAGTGCAAAAACATTGTATCTTACAAAACAAATCTCCACTTTGCACACTTCACAGCCCAGTCTCATGGAATTAAAGCAATCTGCAACAGCCAGCACCACATTCCTTCTATAAACTATTGACAGGTTTGTAATCAACACCTTAAATTTTTCTTCCTTATCTACTGTCACAACTCCCAGTTGCTTCTGTGAGACAAAGAAATGGGGGGGACTTGACCAATGGTATAAGCAAGACACTTACTTTCTGTTGTCACTTCTGAGCACAGAGAATTGCCACTCCTTCTAATTCTGCTGGGTCATAGCAGAGAGTGGCAAGGGAGGAGGGGAATTTATTTGCTACAGAAGTATTTGTAGAAAAGCTGTTGGAAGCTGGAAGGTCAAACTCTTCTTCCCTTCTTATGTTGAATTTGCTTTCACTGAAGGGGAAGGAGATGGGGAAATCTGCCTTTTGATGGAGATGCACAATGATATGAATAATCAACAGAAGTGATAAGAAAAATCCAGTCAAGCTCTTGTCAATTGGTCAGTGGGTAACTGGTAACTCAGCAGCAAACCGAGCATGACAAAAAACCATTCTACAGTTACTTGGTAAAACTATTTTTATAGTTTGAAACAGTGCTAAATTGCACTCCAATTCCACTTCTTTCTTCTCAAAATACATACAGGCAGAGGACAAGAAAATATTAAAGGGCAATAATCTACATATTTAGAACAAAGGACATACATTACATACTTCTGTTTAGTGCTATCTTATGGTACTTTGCATTCTTAGGCACACTACTGCTAGGGGTTGTGAATTCTTGGAGCACACCAAATAGCATCTGGTAGATTGCCCTCACCCCACAAGCTGCTCAGCTAAACAAACACAGACTTAATACACCACCTATTTCCAAAGAATAACCACAAAACAGACATTCCAAATCCTCCGTGCCACAGTGTGAGTTCTCATAAACAGGTTTGACTGTTTCTGGCACTACAGTGCCATCCTTAAAAGACTTGTTTCTAATAGATCAGCTTGGCCACACAGCATGTTTACTTATGGATAATCTCCACTCAAAATTTATCTCAGTCCAAGCTACACCATTCATTCATTAAGACATGGTATACATAGTTATTCCAGAAACAACACATGTGGGACATCCATGATAGTCCAAGTTCATGTCTGTTGGGAGAATCCCAAGAGTTCCATGCACCCTCAAAAAAAACCAACAAAAAAACCCTAAAAAAAAACCTTTCCAACTTTTTTTAAGTGTGCTCAAATTATGATCTTTGCCGTATATATACACACAAAAAATTTGAATTCCACAGTGATATCTCCTAGGCACAGTTTCATCCCCTCTAATGGCATTTAAAGGGTCTTGAGCAATGAAACACTTCACGTTAACAGAGAATTCACTGATTTGAGCTCACCACTGTTCAAAGAAAATCTTCTCCCTCACCTTGCCATGTTAGCAAGCAGAAGACACTCGGCAAAGAGTCAGAAAAAAACAAAGCCAGTGCAAGAAAGTTGGAAAACTAAGCAGCTGGGAGGGGAAGAAACAGGGGAAAGAGTGGGATCTTCCCTTTTCAGCAGAGCCACACTGTTGGATTGGCTCAGCCATAACATACAACTTTAACTTAAGTTGGGTCCTCTGTACCAAGAAACGCACCAAATAGCCACACTGAGACAATCTCGATGTATTTCCAGGCATAGAGAAGACTCAGGCCAGTGAATTAATTGCACCTTTTTTGCCTATATGGACAAAAGGGTTGAGATGCTGTCTTGACTGGGATTTGCCATCTCATTTCACCTTACATTAATGAACTCTGCGTAGCCAACACTACTGTGCATCTCAAGTTAGATACCCTGGAATGTTCTGTTCTGAGCCACAGCTTCTGATGAGCTTCGAACATCATCTATATCCATGGCTCACAGTGATCAGGTGGCATGAGTTCACATAACACTAGAAACTCTAGGCCAGTGGTCTTCTAAAAATCAGCATATCTTTAAGGCACTCCTTAATTAGCGTGATGCTTTCAAGTCTCACGTCATGTCTTCTTTCCATTGCTGAACATAATCTGACCAACATGATCTCTGACAGTGATTTGGAACTGTACCAACCTCTGCTGTAAGCAAGTGAAACTGCCAGAGGATTTTTACCCTGCACTTGCAATTCAACAGGAGGAACCCATATATTCCTCCCAACGGTGGTGAAGCACGCTTGAGAAAGCCAGTAGGTGTTAACTACAAAAGCAGCCTTGCTAGATGGCTCTGGAAACAGTCTCCTTGCACCCCCGTGTGCGCTGTGGCTGTCAGTGCACGTACGGCACACCCTGATGTCCCCTCCACCCTGCCTGGGCTGTATCCGGGGCAGGGCAGGAGGACTACTCCCAGCAGAGCTATGGAGGCCACGCACACCCACTGCAGCAGCACACAGGCACTCTGAAGGCAAGGCTGAATGAAGTAAGTTCACAATTCTTCTCTTAAACATTGATTAAAGCTGGACCCTCATAGCTCTGATTTCAGTTCACAGTGGAACTAAAAAGCGGTGGCAGTCACCGTGGTCATCTCGTCTCCCTCACAGAATACAGAAGGTTTGAAAAGCGTGAAGGAGAAAAAAGAAAGAACTTACTGCATGAACTGACTTCCTACAAGGTAGGACCATATACATTTTAGAAACCCAGACATATGGTGTTAATTATCAGGTTTCCAAGATGTCCTACTCACAAGATGAAAACTAGAGCACTGCAATTGCTTATTAATTTCAACAGCTTCACTCCTTCCAGCTACAGATTTCAGTTGCACAGACGTTTAGATTAGTATTTCTACTAATTTGTCAGCACAGTTACACATTACAGTGCAACAAAAAAAACCAAGCCATCCCTGCAAGAAAGCAGTTGTAGGTATTACTTTTTTTTGTCTGTTTGATCATTTTGGCATTGCTTTAAGTGGGAAATATTTTTCCCATCAAACTGACCAACACTGCAGGGCAGCCTGGACACAACTGCAGAAACAGTGGCCTCAGCAACTCAGCCCAGTGACAGTTTCAGAGTTAGATTGAGAAAAGAAACAAATAAATGAGCATTTCATTTAGCCAGATGAAATTTAGTCAGGTTAGAGCGACACCTGGGGTAGCATAGGTTAAAATGCAACCAGGTAGGTAAATGCCAAACTTCTTTGGGGTTAGCTGGTGCCACACACACGAGCATTCCTTGTCATGACCCTGCCAACACAGATGCTGCTGGCAGTGTTGCTCACCCCTGACCAGGCTGGGTCATAGTGTCTGCCCTATACCTCCTCTCAGCATAACGAGACATAATGCAGTTTCCTCGTCCTCCTCACATGACCTGTGAAGAATTGTTTATAGTTGGTAAGGAGGAGCTCCTTAAACACCGTCTGCAGAAAACATCATGTTGTTTATTTTGCTCTTTGTCCTCCTGAATGAACAATGAACTTCAATTTAACTAAGGCAGCTGAAAATGTACTGAATTTCGCTGTCTGTTCTGGATGATTTGTTACATTTAGTAACCAGTGAGTTTAATATGATCACAACTGACAACAATTCAATAATAACAAGAAAATTAAAATAGAACTGCAGCCATTTAAGAGGATCTCTTCAGTAACCTTTTTGATGGGAAAGGAAGAAGAGTAATGAAAAACCACCCAGGCCACTATTAACTAAGTTCAGAAAGAGAAGCAGAAAAGTTACATTTAATCATCATCCACTTCCCTTCCACCTGACAAGTTTTCATATTCAGTATCTTTACTTTTCATGCCCTTCATAGGCAGTCAGTGCCCATCTTATGTTTAAATAGGTCTAGACACAATCTCTGAATGCGGACCTACACAATGGTATGCTCCCACGCAGGAGCTGGAAGGGGCAGAGAAAGCAATGTGGCGTTGTATTTCTAAACAGAAAAGAACATTCTTTAAATACTGATTTGCTAAGGAAGTAAAGCTCCCTGTTTAAGTATGAAATTCACACACACACCCTGGTTCTCAGATCTTCAGCTTCCATAAGGCCTTCTGTCAGCCTGCATTGCCTATACACACCAATTACTATTGTTATGCCAGTTCATTAGCTTCAGTCTGGCTACTATGAACTCATTTCAAGCAATTACACCAAGGAACAAAGTAGACATCTATCTGTTTCTGATTAATGCATATTTCCTAATCCATTCCTCATGTACTTTCTAGATTTCTTTACCTGCACATCCCACTTTCTTCAGAGATAAAATAGTTAAGACTTTTCCTCCCTGGAAAAATCTCTTTTTTTTTTTTTTTCAAACGAGAGACCACATTCTGTGCGTTCACATATGAGAACTACAATTAGTATGAGATCAAGAGGAGCCAGGTTTGGATATCAGAAGACAGTATGGTTATGCCTGATCCTAGAACATCTTAACTAGAGACAAAAAAAAAATTAAGATACGTTGAATGGTTTTTAAAACATTACACATGCCTCTCAAAATCAAGCTGAGTTAACTCAAAATGGAAGGAATAATTTGTGGGTGTGTTGTAGTTCACCAATGCAGCTAATGCTTTTGCTTATGCCATTACTTTGCATTTGCTTAGAGGGGAAACTCTGACAAAGCCGAAGGCCTTGCCATCACAGGAATCCCTTACCTTGGAGTGACTCGTGTGAGTTCATCGGAGGGGTGCAGAATGCGGCAGGTGGTGAAGGTGAAGGTGGAGTTGGTTTGTGACATGCACTTCCCAGGATGAGGTACTAAATTAAAAAAAAGCAAATTCTTTGCATTTTACACAGAAAAGGGGAAAATCAAACCTCTGTGTGCTGATTAAGACAGATGCAAAAAGTGATGAGGCACCTTGATGGGATCAATGCAATAAGAGTGAAATACACAAGTGTGACTTTAACAGACACTTGTTCTCCAAAAGAAACACCTCTAGGACTCCAAGGCCAGTGCTAAAAAGGTCTGCCGAAACTTGGCCATGATCATAAACACTGCAGATTAAGTCTTGCTCAAGCCAAATTCAGGCCAGGCAGGGCTTGAAATGCTAGCCCTTATCTAAACTAGCAACTTGCATCAGTGGGAAATTACAAGCAGCATTTTCTAGTACCAGCTCAGGAGCACCAGGATTTTCTGAATGCTTGCGCATTTCAGCTTTTAGATTGACCCACAAAAAGGCATCCTCATTACTTCTCAGTAATGGATCCATCTGGCTAATGCTACAGGAATATGGATTGTTGGGGTGGGGAGGGAACGAACACATATTAATTACTGTTTCTGATTTTTCACATCCACAGTATGGAAAATTGGTAGTTTTTTTGGATCCACTACTGTACATCTGTGACATTTCTCTTGTGCCTGTGATTAGGTTCTTTAAGAATGTACGTCCTCAGCTGCATTATATAGTAGATTTTGAATATTTCTGAACAGTTTAGTAAATAAATTTCCTGACAAATGCTGCTGTGAAACTGCCACTCTGTTGGTGCATCAGTGATCTGGGAAAGAAGCAATACAGATCAAATTAAAAAACTGAAGACTTAGGCCAATTTCTTTTTTTTTATAGAAATATTTCTGTGGCTGTACTAACCTGCTATATAATGCAGCTGTGGTCACTGCAAAATAACTACAGAATTTAAGAGCCATGCATCTCAAAAGCTGATTGAAAAATACCCAGAGTTAAATATTACATCAAAGATATCATGATTGCATAGGTTCTCTTAATTAGTAACCAAACTTAGCAGTGGCCAAAAGACATGCACAATAAACAGTGTGCAGCTCCCTCCCCCTCAGTCCTACCCAACCCTCTGAGCCATTCCCTGATTAAGCCACATTTTAATACCACAGTACACAACTATTCAACACATTGCAAAGGACAGACAGACCGACCAGCTAGACCAGACACCATCCTGAACTTCCAGGGAAGCTTAGCAGAAGCAAGGCAAGTCTTAATCGTGGCTGTGTTCCCTTTTTCATATATAAAGCATCACAGCTCCAAAACAGTGTGTGCAGTTCGGTAGCCCTTTCAGAACACATATAAGTGGTGTGTGAAGGGTAGAGCATGGGGAGTGTGAACAGGGGAAGCAGAAGTGGTTAAGCAAACACCGTGAGGTAACTTCTAGTTAGCGCTGGAATGTACTGCTGTACATTGAAGAAGGATGTTTCTAAAAACCCACTGGAGTGTCATGTTAACACACTCAAATGTTAGCACGGCATAACATAACAACAAGCTCTACTTCACCTCCAGAGATGGTAATTATGAAGCTTCAGGAATCCAGTTGCTTTAGAGATTAGTGTGAGCACTATTAAAACTATTACAAGGGAGCACAGCCTAGCAATCATGATTCTCTCCATATTGCAGAGAGTTATAAGAAAATCTGAAGAAAGAGCTCAAATAACTGGATATGAAAAAAATTGGTTATTTAGAGAAGACACAGGACTTTTAACATTAATCAATTAGAAACAAAGCAGTTATCCCTGGATGATGAATAGAGAACAGAATAAAGCAATGCTGATTTAAGACTGCAAGCTCAACCCAAAGCACATAGCTGTAATACAATCAGTGCATTTTCCCCATTTGTAATATCCACTGGGCATCCCCTCAGATTGGAGACAGGCACATTGAAGATACATAGCCGCATTAGCAAAAGCAAGACTCATTGCTATTAATGAGTCACAGATAGGAGAAGGCTGCTAAAAGTAGAGAAATCACTGACTCTAATAAAGAGGAAACAAATTGAAATGATTAAAAAAAAAAATCTATCCATTTCCATGGATGTATTCCACCCTCAAATACCACTAAGAAAGTCCTGTACCAGCTTCATCCTCCATCAGTCAACAATGGGGTGTATCATATTGCTGTAGCATTTTCCATCCTTTGGACACAGTAAAAAGAGTGAGAACCTGTTGCTGTAAATGAACAAAGTTTATAACATAGCAACAAAATGATTCATTCCTAACTTAGTCATTTTACAGGTCATTTCCTGAGTTGGTATATTTTCATGAGGAAATAATACATTTTTAAAATAAGAGCGACTATCTTCATATACAGATACATCAAAGTGTTATTTTTAATATAAACACCCCTTCCATGTAACTGTGTCTGAAACCAAATGTTTTACTTATACCCTCTTTTTCAAAGTAGCAGCAGTTTAATAACCATGCTTTGTATCTGTATGAAAAAGAATCTGAACATAATTCAGACCTTAACAAAATTTACAGAAATATCATGTGGTTTCATCTGTCAGGAAAACATGTGCAAACTGTGCATTTTCCCCCTAAATTAAAATTAAAGCTAAACCTAAGATTGCTGCTGGATCATGTTTTATTTATTCTCAGGAATTAATGATTCTTCACTTTAAGCTTTCTCAAACAATTCATAGACATTATGGGAAAAATGCAAAACATTATGGCTGAAAGGGACTCTCTCGCTGTAAGCACAACCGTGTTCTAAAAGCTTCTTCTAAAATAGTGCAAAAAAAGGCATGTTCCGGTCGAGCAGAGAGCTCCATCTTGTGGTAAAACAAACAGAGCTTTCCTCATTCAAGACACAAAGCTGATTTTATATAGCTCAGAGCTGTCTCAGATCCAGATTCAGGACTCAGAGCTTACGGGCCATTGTGCTAGGTGTAAACTGCAAAACAGATGTGTTTAGGACACGATCTTCTGCCCAGGGAACCCTCAAAAGGCCGTTTAATCTGAGTTTCAACCAGCTTGTGCAGAGAAAGGTACAAAGCTACAGTATGCAAGCTGCCCCATCTGCAAGATGTCTAGACAAAATTACTTTGAGAAAGATTTATAAGAATTAGCTATACTAAAACACCATTAATTTTGTTCCAGTGGATCGAAACTCAAATTTGCTGAAACAATAACACTGAGGAGGCAGAGAGCTCACAATGACCAGTAAAGTTTTTTTCTTTTTTTTTTTTTTAATATAAATACCTATTCTGGTAAATGCAGATTTATAAAGAAATAAACTTCACAAAAATTCATTAGGATATTATCTCTAAACAAATTTGAAATTCTTAGAGTATGACTTGATCCAAATTGGCACAAAGGTAACGTTTCAGTCCAATTCTGAAGCAAGATACTCTGCTCATTATTTCTGTGGCACATTTTAAGAAAACGAGGAAACATAGTTCCCTGATCTTTGAGCAGGGACTGCACTGGAATTTGGGCATTCCTTTAGCACAGGCTGTTGAGACAGTGATGAAATGACAATCAGGCTGAGGAGTCCTTAGAGCAAGAGACAATGTTTTAAAGCATGAGAAGTTTATTTTATTGCTGAATAGAAAAGCTCTGCCTATCTTGAAAGAGGACCATGGAGAGGCATCCAAAGGTGAAAGCTGAGATACCCAGTGCTACTGAAAGTGCCTGGCTGACAGAACAGGTGGAATACAGCTGAAGCTGATGCCTGGCTTAACTACAATAAAAAGGAGATGGGTGATAAACACAACAGCTGTAAAATGTGAGCATGGTGCCCTCAAAGGTGTTTAGGTGTCTTCAGATGTCCTTCAGAAAACACTGGTTTTAGGGGTAACTGTGAATACTCAACCAAGAATTCATACATCTAAGGCAGGAGCGTTACTTCTGTTATGTTTCTTAAGCAACAAAATTCTTTTCTGACTACCTGCTTTTCCAAACTTTTCACTTATTTTGCCTTTGGAAACAACAAGAGAGGGAAAACTGAACAAAGGCAGGTATTCTTTGGACAGGGTTTCTTTGGACCTTCTTCGGGCTGAGGTCACTTTCTCACATGTATGTAACCATGGAGCACAGATGTAAAAAGAAAAAAGTATTTAATGTGGCTTCAACACAAGTTTATGCAGGCTAGGATCCCCAAAATAAAATTATATCATTTTAACAGCATAGACAGTAACTGCTAATAGACTTCTCTTAAAGAAATAATTACTGTAAGATACTCATGCCATTTGAAAATAAGATATATTTAAATATGAATCAAAACCTTAGTTCTAAGAAGAGTTAAAAATTTATTGCTTTTCCGTACAGTGTAACCTTTCAGAAGCATGTATAGTAATCCTCCTAAAAACAACTCAAACATAAGACATTCATTATGCGTTTTCATGATTTTAGGCATCTTTTGGAAAGATCACCATGTCGTGATTAAGGTCTAAACATGAAATACAAGAGTGCTGATCCCGTAACGCTGTGCACACGTCTATTCAAAGCAATCAATCAATCAGTGGAACTAAAACACAAGTACTGAAAGACCAGTTCATGCACCCCATACTAGCAGGCAATTAAACACATGCTGCATCGTGTAGCCCTTCCAACTTCAAAATTTGAACATTCATAACGTTATTAAGTGCTTTGAATGGCTTGTTCGGGTTTTTTTTTGTTTGAATTAAAAAACCACAACAAACCAAACAAAAACATAGCCCCAACAGCCCCTCCCTCCAAAACAGATTCTGTACAGATTTATGACATGCTACATTTTCTTTGACAGAACAAAAATTTGTGCTGCAAAAATTACTTGCCCCAGATGGTGTTAAGAACGCTGTCTCCTGTAACTTCTTTATGATTCCAATTATGCTGAGTGTACACACAAGCGATACCAAAATTTCAACCTCTTCCTGGGTATTAGGCTATTCTGGACTGCAATTCTGGAATTTACAATCCTGCCCTAAAGTTCCTCTACCCACACACAGCACGTGGCTCCAACAGATCAACTGCAGATCATGAAGTACATACATGTTCATTTCTTCTGAAATGTCCAGTGCCATAACTGGGATAGAATATGCATTTATGGTGAGGAAACTATTTTGTATATCAACGGATACTACAGGTTTCAACACAGGGATAGGAAAATTCACGAATTGTAACTCAGGAGTACTCTGCCAGAGAACATCTCCAATGCAAAAATGGCAAGATACAGGGCTCAGAGAATACGATAGAGTGAAGCAGAAACCTGCCCAACAGACTAAGGTGACCTCCACCTGCTGGGAATGGTCCTTGTAGGCACTGTATTACTAAAGACATTTTGGTCTGAGGCTAGAAGACCTGTAGCTCTAGACTGGCACACTTTAGGGCCTGCAAACAGCAACTGTAAGACGAAAGTTTCTGGCTTTTTTAAATGTCTTGAACTAGATTTTTCCACAATGGAGCTATGTTAGATTACAAGCAGAAGCACTAATGCTAAAGACTGTATCCAAAATATTTCTCTCCTTCCCTTTTTATTTTACTTCCACATTTTTTAGCAAGAGTTTATTCTGTACACTGCCAACTGGAACCTCCCTTGGAATCATGCAAGCAATGAGGTTGGAACTTTGGACTCATGACAGGGCTCTAAGAAGCCACATGTCCATACACACCCCTAACTACCTCGCATTTCTTACAGAGAAATCCAGGAGAAAGAATGCTGAGAAGGCTTTTTCAAGAGAAGCAATGGCTATTTACATAAAAAATAAATTCATAAGCTAAGCACACACCTCTTCTCCCAAGAGGAATTCTTCAGTGGGCAAATTGTGGATCCTAAGAAGTACTGCCTCATTAATAAGTGCCAACTCTGAAAACATCCACAACTGTTTTCTCCTTGTATAACATCTGACAAAGCGCTTCACCAAAAAGCAGATACAGCAGCCTCTTAACTTAATTTGAGCAACACAACCAGTAATGAGGTGATAGTTTATGGACACTCTTAAAGCCTAAGCAGCTGGACAATTTGAAAGGAGGATGGGAACCCAAAATTTTCAGTGCACTTGTTCATTCTTAGTTATTAATTTTTTACCCATTTATTTCTCTGATGTATTAAAATTACCTAGAGAACAATACAAAGCGAAGTAGGATTGCTAGAAGAATTCCATAGATTTTACCTACTTCACCAATTTATAATGTAGGGAATTTGCTTAAAACCCTTGTCTGAGTTTTCCCAGAAAAAATTAGTAGTAACCAGTAAATAACCTATTAATAACAGGGACCTGTACTCAAATTGTAATGTGGACAGAAAATGAATGGAAACAACAAACTTTCTTGCCAGTTTGTAATCACAGAGCAGGGCTAGATTTTTTGTTCTACTCCGAAGAAAGAACTCTTCCAAATTATTACCCATAAATGTTTTAGTAATCCATTCTTAAAAAAAAAAAACAAACAAGAGACCTAAACTATATCCTTGTCTATATATAGCCCACGACAATCAGTTTCTACGTTTTTGACATGTTCTTGTGTTGAAAATTCTTACAATTAAAAAATTGTTCAAAGTGTAGCCCAAGCAACTTTTTTGCACAATTGTTGTACCCTCAGTACATGAAGAACTGCTTGTTCCTTTCCTCTGTGCAGCAACACATGTTAAAATTAATATCTTTTGTTAAATCTTTTATTCCCTTGATCCTAAAAATGCCAGTTATTTCAGTCTTTGATTATATCAGTCTATGTTTCTCCTTATTTCCAGCTTTTCTTACTGTTGTTACCCAGACACTTCAGAATTATAAAAACCTGGATAATATCCAAAATGGTACACAACTCCTGCAGAGGCATTATTTATTTCCACATCAATATAAAAAAATAATATAAACAGTATTTCCAGGCAATAGATCTCTTAGAACAAAGACTATTTTTGCCAATGAAAAGGGAAGCTGAAGGGTTTGAACGCCAAAGAATTGGAACAGGCTGTTCAGGGAAGTGGTTGAGTCTCTGTCCCTGGAGGTATCTAAAAGACCTGTAGATGTGACTCTTAGGGACATGGCTTAGTGATGGACTTGGCAATGTTGGGTTAACAGATGGACTCAACGATCTTAGCAGTCTTTTCCAACCTCAATGATTCTATGATTTCACCTTAATACACCTGACTGCAAAAAGTAGCTTATATTTAACAGCTGAAAGCACTGAACTGCCATTGCAGTGAGAGTTAAAGATATTCGGCATGTCATAATAATAACAGATATATTATTGTTTAGCCCTGAGACAATCTAATCTTCTGAAGACTAGCCAAATATTAAATTATGATTTATCCCAGAAAAAGGAAAGGGAAGGAAGTGTCTTCATTTAAAGTGGTTACATAAAAACAAGAAGTCTGAAAAAAAAGGAGCTCTGGTAATTCTCTGATTCTTAAATATAATTCTTTATCAGAGGCAAATCTTAATGAAGATTATATAGCTTATTAAAAACACCCCCCCCCAAACCCAAGAACAAAAAAGAAACCACATGAACTCAAAACACATCTATAGTCTTGAGAACCTGTAACCCTGTGCAATAACAGACTGCTAATGTCAGTTCAGAGTGTCTAGTAACTCATGAAGTACTGTGCCACTTAAAAATGTTTACGTCTTAATATGGTATAAATAGGAGGGACAGGATTTAACAGTGTGGTCGAGAGGGAATGAGAGAAAAGTCACTGCATACAAACATCCTCTTAATTGTTTATCTCAAAAGGACTTTAAAAACAGGTAACTCTACCTGAGGTAAGTGAATTACACTTACAGAACTTCTTTGGTGATTTTCAAGGCACTTCCACTTGTTTCAGCAAAGGCAACTTAGATGCACCTTTAGAACACCAATCATTTAGTCTTTGTATAAAAATCTAAAGCATGGCAACACCTCTTATGAACAGTCAGAAGCGTATCTGCACTATAGTCATACAAAATATATGTAATCCGTACATTACATACACTGAACAGCGTGCACTAAATACACATTCAAGTTGCACACGTGCCACACAAAGGTTTGTGAACAAACCACTTCCTTTTAGCAGCCTTCTCTTATCAAAATAGAGTAAAATATTGACCACAGATGCTGTTACTAAAAAACAAATTAAAAGATTATCAAGGAAACGACTTTTGAGCAAATGTTAGAATGGTTATGTTATAACCACTGCACGCATTAACGTGCAGATGCTACACACAAAGCGATATTATGGATGCTGTTCTGGAGAGACGTGAGAATGGCCCAGTAATCAAAATCCTGAAAAGATGTCAGTTTTACTGGACTTAATGAGTTTCCCTCACCAGACCCCTCATCATCGTCAGTCGCGGACTCCTGCATCTCCTCTGTGAAAGCCTGAGATTGGCGGGGGTTATTCTTGTTGTCTGAAACAGTCACTTGTGCTTGTGACCTCTCACCTGAGGTCTCTGTGTGCTGAACTGGCGTCGAGGTAGTTAGACCCTTGTAAGAAATGTCACCTGTCTCATCTTCCTCATAGTCATTAAGGCAGTACACTTCATCCAGGTCCAGGTCTAGGGTCCTGAAGCCCTTAGTGACAACTCCAGGCCTTGGGTCCAGGATCCCACCCAAGTGAGGCTGAGCCAGCTGCTGCCAGTGGTGCAAAGTGGCAGAACCTTGAAAGGGAACAGAAAGACAACAAAAATAAATTAGTAATCAATCCAGGACCTAAGAGACAGAAAGTCCCACTTTGTTTATCCAGAAGATCAAAGGTTTGGAAGCACCAAACCTTTAATGTTTCTGAGTTTAATATTTCTAAGAAGGCACGCTACAAGACAAAACCGCTTCACCTGTGCTTCAGCATTTCCACATCAATGTGAAATAAACTGATCACATCAGCACTTAGGCAAAGCCTGGTGGTGAGCTGTGGCATACTTGCACACATGCACATCCCCTCCCCGTAAATACTCTCATCCGTTTCAATTCATGGGATTAAGCAGGAGCAGAAAGAATTTACATTAACAGTCGATCTGAGCACCATCACAGAAAGCTTTAAGAGGAGCATAAACCACATATTACCATGTTAAGCTCACACCAAGATAGGTGCTGAAAACATGCCGGACTTTACTACCAGTGGCTAATGGGAAGACAGTACTCACACAGACTGCACAGCAATTTCAGCTGTGTATATCATATATTAGAAAGCCCCATGAGCTTCAGGCACATGTAAGCAGATACTTCTGAACTATACATCAAGTCTAAATACCTGTATGGCCCCTATGCTACAGGAACTCAACTACTACGTAACTAAATGCTACTGTACCTGTAGCTTCATCCTTGGCAGAGAAATGTTTTGAGGAAGGAGGTACTTTTACAGAGAAAAGCATTTAACATTCAGTGTTTAATAGGAGACAATTAGTCAGAAACAGCAATGGATCAAGATAAATTGCTATATACACTGAGATGGGCCCACTGCAATCGGGGAGGATTTATCTGATTCCTCAAGTAGTGATTAAACACTGCTTGCAAGGGCCTATGTTTTCCTATGTGCCCACCATGACTACTGTGTTGAACTTATGCGACTTAAAACCATACTTGTCCTATGACACAAACAAACAAACAAAAAAATCTGTATTTTCATCTCTGCCAGCTCAAATCAGAGCAGTTTTTGTTGTCTTATTCCTGTCCCCTCTCCCCAGAGCAGAATACTCATTCAAGGAGCTGGCACACAAATGTCTCACCCATATTCAAAGACTAAGAATGTTCAGTTCGTCGCATGGTATATGTAAAAACCTAAACAACTGCAACAACTAGAGAAGGGATGGCTCATATATATATTACTTTCCATCTGAGAAAAATCCTATGGATTGAAAAAACCTGTCATTTCTCATAAGGGTATTTTATTTCGAGAAGCTTAGTGTGGAACAGGAAGTGAACAGGGAAAAACTCTTTCTCTGGAATGACTGGGATCAGTGGGCAACATTTTAATTAAGCCTATCTCGATTTTTCTGTAACTTTAGCTCAGAAGAAATGGATCTGCCTTTTTTTTTTTTTAATTTAAAGTAAGTTTTGAGGGACTAAAGAGGATTGGTACCCTTGAGTTAAAACCATTATAACCCCCAAATAGATAACTGTAGAAAAGAGACATCCATATAACTTGTATTTACTTCTGAACTGTCACAAAGGCCAAGTTTTTTTGCTTCTGTATAAAAGAAATATCCCAGAAGTGCCAGATATTGTCAAGCCTTAACCCAGATTTGCTGACAGACTATACTCCAAGAATTAAACAAAAACTCAATCAAAATTTCTTTCTGCACTGCCTGCTAATATAAAATGTTAATTAACTTCTAGGCGCTAGTTTCTGAAGATGTAATCTTTTTCACCTTAAATCTCACCAAACCTTATGCTTAAAATAAACTCTGCAGAATACAAGCTTTTAATTGTTAGTACATATCATCTCATAGGAAAGACATTCACCGAAATATCTGCATTTTGAGCTTTAAACATTTCCATTGAAACTACACGTTGCTGATTTCTTTAGGAATCTGGAAATCAAAATGGCCTAAGCTTCATCACAAAAAGGAGGATATCTGAGTTTAATCTTGATCTCATAAAATGTGTGTAAGGGATCTTTACCTTTGTCCCGCAGAAAATTAACACGAATGTACAAACCAATGCAACAGTTGTAAATACCCAATAATAAGAAAAAAAGGTGCAAAAGTCAAAAAAAGTGGGAAACAGAGCATGTCCTTGGCCTACATTCAGTCCCAGGCAACTACTAGACCGTTTCGTAAATTATGCTATCAGAAAAGTTTGGCATGAGGGAATTACTGTGCAAAAGTGGGACTTGCCAAACTGAAGGAAGAAGGAATACCAGACCAAAATGTGTGTATGAATGGAGTGATTTTTTTTTCCCTATATTCCTGATACCCCTGCATGATCGGATGCAGACTATAAGGGTCAGAGAAAGTTTAGAAATCCACAATGTGTTGCTGCCACAATTGCAGCAATAAAGTGGGTGAAGACACAATCAGATGAAGGTTTTAGTTTTCCTATAGGACACTGGTAGTGCTATTTCACATTCATGGCACAACAAGTTACACATGCAGAGTTTAAAAAAGAAAGCACCCCCCCACACACTAGACTGCAACTAAAGCACGTCACATCAAGCAATCCTTCTGTTTTGACTAAAAGAAAGCATGGGTTTGGTTTTTTAAAGGTGCAAAAGATGATTAATTTCTTAGTACTTCTATCACCCTATTTATTTTAGTGTGGGATTTAAAAGAGTGCTTTAAAGGAGTAGAAATTTATCACAGAATTAATTTTTATTTCTTCCATTTTATGGCATGAGCACCCTTAGGAAAACAGTAATAAAACCAAAGGCACAACTATCGATAACAGGCTGCTGGTACAACAGACTATTTTGCCCCAGTAGTTTGAAGGCTTCCATGAAGTTGAAAACAAAAATTAAATCTCATGAAAAATACTTGGGAAAGAAACTAAGCTGAAGTAAAGAACAAAATCAAACATGTAGTTAATGAAAGTTAGCAAACACTAAACTTATGAAACAGGCAGACACAAACATACTACAAATAAGATCTAAAATCAAACACAAGAAATACTTTAGATGGTGCAATAATTTTAAGAGAAAAATGACTCAGTGAGAACAATAAACAAAACCAGGAAAAAAAAAACCCAGACAGATAGAAAGATGATAAAGACTTTAAGAGTTTATTGGAAGAAAAAAGAGGATATAATGGGATGGTGACAGAAATCTATTACAGTGGTAGCAATCAGAAACTGAAACAAAGCTGGATCATCATTTCCCTCATGTGGTACAAGAATTTTATGACCATTTAAAAGCAGCCATGAAAACAAACTATTAAAATCTGCAAGACAGTATGGATTTATGTGCTATGGCTATAGTTTCATTTGAATAGGTAGATACAGTACATCACTTTCTTCAGGACATAAGAATGTTTATTTTTGCTTCTGAATATGTGTCATGCTAAATGCTCCGAATATATGAAATTAGTTCTAAAAAGATGAAAAAAAGGAACTTCTGCAATTAAAACACACACAATTGCAATGTGATACAAGAGTTCTGTTAAAGGAAAAGAGAGAGAGAGAAGCCAAAGCTAAATGATGTTAACTAGTGTGCCTGTGAAACAGTAAAACTATAGGAAAACAGATTCATTTGTTCAAAATCTGAAGGAATTTACTCGACTAACTTCCAGCTACAACCTGAAAGAACTGAAGAAAGCCAGGCAGACTATATAGTATGTTCTCTGTCAGCTTTTTTAGACCGACTACTGAAATGAACTTAGAACTACAGCTGTAGCCCTGACTATGGCCTCCCTGTACCTTACTTTTTCCTGAGATAATATATGAAGGAAAACTGACTTTAAAAAACCCCACCTATTTCACACATGAAACGCGAAGCCATAGTGACTCATGTGTGACCACTCGAACAGCCAATTAAAATCCATAAATGATTTTTAATCACTGAAGTAGTCTTAATTAAAGTAGGCAAAGATCTTTCCAGATACTAATTTACTTAATTCTTGTTGTCTAGATTTCATTTACTTATATCCACCATCATTTTCCAAATACAAAATGGCAACTCTTAGGTCAGTTGTAAAGCTGCACTGCTGATACACATGTGGCCTGTAATATTTATTTTACTGCCTTGGTTGGAGCTGTTTCCTAACACTTTTAAGGCTTGTGGGAAAATACAGTTTTTAGAAGATCTCAAACCAACAGCGTGGATTACTGTCTCTAAAGTAAAAAGAATATGTATTGCAAAGATTTCCTGCTTTCTGGTGATGGATAAGAGACCACAAAGAGTCACTAAGAACAACAGATAAAGGCCGAGGCCCTTTGTTATCACCTTCTAGTGGTTTCACAATCTGAAGCTTTTCTGGCAGGTAGGAGCGACTGCTGATAGACATTCCTGAATATCCAGTGAATTCTGAAAATCTGGAGTGAGTTCCCAGTGACATGATGCTCTCTGTGGGGGTAACAGAACCACTATGGAGTTCTCCCTTTTCTGCCAGTTCCCGCAACTTCCTTTCCTGCTCTTCTTCAAAGAACTTCCGCTCCGAGAGGTAATTCTCCCGCCTCAGGGAGAGCCTACGAAGGGCAGTCTCTAGGTCACTGGAGCCTGGAGTCCCTGGAGTTCCAGGCTTCTTCATCCTGTCCTCATTTCTAAAACATAAGAAGGGACACCAAAAAAAAAAAAAAAAAAAAGGTAGAGGGAGAAAAACACATTCTTAGAAATGCATAAAACTTCCACATGACAGCTTTTCACCAGTACCTTTAAATTACTATGTCTGGCGACAACTTGCTACTCGTCCGGAGAGCCCAAAGGCAAACACCAATCCTTTGTTTCTGTTTCATACTAAAACAGTTCTGAAATCTAGTTTCTGCCAGGATACTCCTAGTTCAAAAACCTGCACTTATGCGCTTACTCCTACAAAGAGATGAGACATGACTCCTTGTTGTATGCCTTACTCAAGTAAGCAGGCCACATCTTACAGGGCCAATGATGAAAGAATAGCAGTGAGTCACACGAGTATATTATGCTGAAAAACATATACTGTTTTGAGGAATTAAGTCGTTTTTACTGAAAAGTATATACAGCATAGTGTGGAGATGTACTGGGGGAAGAGACAAGTAGCTAGAAAAAACAAGTTCTGACTGGTTTCATTTGTAAGTTTTCGTATTATGTAACCTACAGATGCACACTTCACTTTTAGGATCAAAAAAGTTAACTGCAGCTGCAACTGAGATCAGAACTCCCTGGCATTCACATAAAATGGCGAAAATAAAATTATTTTTAAGTATCGGCCCACAGTTGCAAAAACAAGGGTAGTTTTACATCATTTGGAGATGCTGCATCTCAGAACAGGTGTGAGTTGCAGACACTGATTGACACACAGTAGTGTCAAAAAGGGTTCCCTTTTAAACAAACTTGAGTGCTCAAAAACTATAACACAAAAAGAAAAAAATAGACACACTTAGCCTTTACAAAAGAAGCAAAGCAAAAGCAAAAGCAAAGTCCAGTGCTACAGTACTGACCCATTGTCAGGGGATTCTGTCTCTAAGATGATGCTATTGGTCTTGTTGTCTATCATAATGTTAGAGATGTCTCCCCCATAGAAACTGGAACGTGGAGTGCTGACACAGCTAGAAATGACTGAGTTCATAGCGGAGGACTGGTTAGAGCCAGGGATATTCATTGGTGACGGAGTCATGGATCTCTGCTTGACAACTTGATTAACATTTCTCACCGTCTCGAAGACCCGCTTCTGATGACTGAAAGACATACACACAGTTAATGATTACACAGTACCTTCTTACCTTAAGAAGGAACAGAGAAACAGGTAACAGCTTGTTAACAGCCCTTCCTATTCACAGCTCCACCAACCACCGTGGTTTTACGTATAGTTTCTGTAAAGTAGTATGCGGAGGTCCTATACTTGCAACAGTCTGGCCATTACTCAATCTATCAATGTAATTCTCCCCTCACCCTAGAATATTTTTGACAGAACATTTGACAATTATGTGCATGGACCCTTTCAAATATTAACATAAAATAAGTGAAAGAGCATTTCAGTACCTCAGCCAGAAACGCTGTTTATGTGGAAATGCCATTATGTGGAACTGAGTTTTTAGAAAACAAAATTGACCTCCATTCAATTCTTAACTGTGAAATGGCTAATCCATTTAAAAAGAGAACTAGAATTTACTCTCCTGAGTCGCTCTGTGCAAGCAAGTCTTGCATCTTTTCTCTTTGAAACCAATTTCTAAACGCCTTAAAGAGTAGTTTAAAAAAGAAAAAGAAAAAAGAATTGAACCCCAGAAACATAACGGACAAGAGTCTAGAGAGATGCTGTCAAGGCTGAAACTCCATTTTTTGACCTAGTTCCACAGTTCATTTTTATCACCATTGTCCTGGTGATTGTCCATAACAAACACTGTTCACCTGCTTCAAGATTAAGATCAGGTGACACTTCAGCAGCAGTTTCTTGACAAAATAAAATTGCCCCCCATCATGCTACAGAAATGCTGCTGTTGCTTTGTTTTACAGTTCAACCATGGCTGAACACAAGAACAGCAGATTCCTTCTAGATGAAAGGTAACATGGCCAGAATGTAGCAGCAACAATATGCCTTATGCTATTTAACGTCATTCAAACTTCCTTCTTTCTTTCTATCCCTGAGTGCTCAACAGTTGCACCCTTTGTGTGGGCTCCAAGTCTGCAGCTATATATCTTTAAGAGGTTGAATCTAAGGGCATTTATCAATAAACAGTCCCATGGAGGTTAGGGGTAGTAGCACTGCACAAGTAAATAAAACCAAGACAAGCCATGCAACCAAAAAAAAGTATCCTTTAGTACATGCAAAGCAATATAAAAGACATTCTAAAGAAGTTAAACAAGCCTTCAGTTAGATTATTCTGGAAGCACAAAAGGATCCTATGGCTTTTGAGCACGCTCACATCTTCCTGACCTTACACTTTCCTAATCAACATTTAACTCTGCCAAAGCCTAATTTACAATTCTTGGCTCCTGCTCAGAGGAGGTTAATGTATGAGTCAAGCTTGTACATGCAATTAGAAGGTTTCCAGGAAGTGCCTATTGTACCTTCTGACTGTCCTTTCTTTGTAAACTCTGTTTCTCTAACAGATCCTGTAAACTGGATTAACTTGTTTCAAATTAAACAATCCATGCTTTGTACAAATCGGTGAGATAAACCATTGGAATACACGTGCAACTGGCGTCAATGAGGTCATTTCTGCCAAGCTGTATCTATCTATAGTTTCTGGACTGTCGCAAGCACTTAACTTGTTCCAAACTACTCTCTTGTTTAATTCAAGAGAACTTCAGCACAGGTGTAAATGGGCATCACACTGTAAGTACCCAACCATTCCAAATCCCTTTTCTGCACTGACGTTCTCCCTCTAAAACTGGATTAGATCAATAATCACCCGGTATAAATGTTATAAAACCTGAAGAGGAAATCCACTAAATTGAACTCCCCCCCTAATCATGAGAAGAAACCTAACATGGTAACACGCAAGAAAAGAAAACTTCTCTCATTCTCAGCACTTACAAATAAGGACACAAAGTTTGTAAGACAAGGCAAAATCTATATATGGGTGTTTTCTTTTGGCAGCTTTAGCAGAAAATAAAACAACCCCAATAAATAGACAATTTATTTTTCTTTCTCTTTCTCTCTGTCATTCACACTTGGCCAGAAACATTTCTTACTAAATCTCTATCTCTACTATTTCCTGTCTTTTTATTTCTCATCCAATAATAATTGACTTCAGATATAATTAATCAATTAGGAACCAATTTTTTTTAGTCGTACGCCAAGTCAGGAGAGTCGGGTTCATCTAAATGCAGTTCCTTCCTCATTGACCCTTCTATCTCTGCTGCCAAAGAATCCTGTTAAAAATAAGCACAAAAGAGAAAAAAAATCACAATATTAATAGCTTGTCATTGTAGAAAACAATAAATTATTTACATAAAATAATAAATAACTAATAAGGAGTATTCCAGAAAAAAAAAAGGTTTAAAAATTTAAATTGACTGGAAATCTGGAAGACTAATGTAGATATTTAAAGCACTGATAAAATATGGCTTAGCTTCATTTTGCTACAGTTTTTAACATCTAATGACATAAAATATCTGTCAAAAGAACCCCCAAAAAATCCCAGGCAACAACAGAATTAAGACGCCCCAACTTCCTTGACTGAATTCCCTGCTCAGTAACACTCGCTCTTCATGTACAAAGTTTTGCTTGAGCGGTTTTCATTTAAAATAAACAGAAAACACTCTTCTCTTCCACAACATTACCCAATCATCTACAAAGACAAGATGGTTCTTGGTATAAAGCATTACATACTTCCCCCATAAAGTTACAGGTGACAGGCCATCCATTTTCCATGGCTGGTCAATAAGTTTTACTGCTGGGTGTAGAGTCTAAGTGTCAAATATTCACAAACCTAAACGATCTTACATCCCATGATTCAACACTTGAAAATCATTTTCACACAAAACACATAAACCTATTCCACCACAAGCATACTTTTTGCAGCTTTCAACTGTATTTTGTGCAAGCACAACTTGTCTTATTAAATATCTGCACTTTAAGTTGGCCTGTGTTCAGTCTCAGAAGGGAACACAAAAAGGCAAGCTAAGCTTTTGTTGACAACTTACTTCTTGTGAGCACAAATAAAATGTGTTTTTCCTCAGCAGTAAGACAATACAGGCTAAAGATAAGGAGGGTCAGATTCTGCTGCTCGATTGCATTAATGTAATTCAAAAGAAACCACTGATACCATTGCCTTCAGAAGTAATGCAACTATTCTAGACATATACAGGCAAGCAGAGCCAGTCACTGGACACATTCTTCTTACCCATTCTTTTTTTCTCATTTCATTGATGGTACTGCATATGCCCTGTGCTTTAAATGTCATAATCACATGAAAACAATGAAACTGACAAAATTTGTTGCCAAAATACAGATTAGCAACAAATATCCTTTTAATGAACCACTGAATTCTCAGTGATCCTTAACAAGGAGGTAAGTGTAACCCTAATCAAGTACTGAAGAACTAGCATGTAGATCATAAGGGACTAGAAAGATGTCATGTCTGGAAACCATTGTTATTAGGAAGTTATATCTGCAACAATAGTGAAAGCCAGGAAGCTCCTAATGCTTTCCAGTGAAGATCAGCACCTTAGTACAGGAGATGCATAACAAAGATGTGTAGAATTGTGTAACAACCTGTTAATGCACCCATGATACACAGCATAAGCACAGCCAGCTGCAGGTTGGATATAATACTGCAGCAAAACTAAGCAGCTGCACAGCACCACTCTTTCAGAACCAGGTATGCAAAATTGATCACTCAGGTATCCTTGAACATTATACAAATACACGTTTCACACACGCTTATGTCTGGCCCAGCATCCTATCCCTGAAACTAATTCAGATGAGAACACTTCCTTTGCTTGGCTGCTCTCTGGTGTGTACAGTTTTTTTCTTAAACCTGCTTACCATAGGGAAGAGACCAAGGGAGTGGTACCGACGTGATATAGCATTTGGCATTGTCTTGTTTCTAAGGTTTTTCAGCTCTTCTTGAGCCTCATGAAGCATTTCCATGCACTCTGCATACTTGTCTTCCAGCTCTCGCAACTGTAGCACATAGAAAACAGTACAACACCTTATGGGGTGCACTATTATCATAAAAAGCCTGGAAATTCTTTTAACAGTGGTGAGAGATAATGACGTAGGGAAGAATATTCCCCTTAAAAGGAACAGAACTCCAGTAAGTGACTGTAACTGAAAATCATTAATTACATGCATTAGTCTGATCAGCTTTAGTGACTAATCACTGCCATGATGACCGCAGAGGGAAACAGCATGGGCAGAGGACAACACTTTTCACAATGTCCCAAAGGACTTCGGAATTTTAAAATGTAGACTTGAATGCATACATACATATACACGTATAACCTTCAACAGCCTAAGACCATGCCTCACTTTTAGCTTGACTTTCTGAGGAAACACATCTTATGTAATCACTCTGTCTGCAGATGTCTGTGTACCCTCACAGTTTTTGAGGTCATCAGCCACTTCAACCAAGCCTGGCAAAGAGGCAGAATTCTGAAATACTGCAGTCCTACAAATTTCATAAAAATAAGCTATTTGGTTTAGAAACAGTGACCCTGTCCATTTTGAAAGCAATGGAGAAGAAGGAGCTCAATCTTTTTGGAGCCCCACAGATACAAGAGGTCCACCAGCAGGAAAAGCTTCTCTGGGCATTCCCGCCTTCAGTGCCAAGTAGTCCAGGTACAACACACATCCTAAGAGGATAAAGCTTTATTCCTTCTATTTTGTCCACTTTGTTCATGTGAATATAGTGCCCAAAAGACATCCAGAAATCCTGGACTGCCTTCAGTTTATTCACTGAACAAATAGAGTTCAAAAGAGTTCTTCCATGTTATTTCACTATTTCAAAATAGTGAACTATCAGCTTAGAGAACTCAAACTCTGAAGGGGTTCCTATACAGCTCATAAGCTTCTATTTGTCAAAATGTATGTTAGTTGAAAGAGGAGAGAATAGGAAGGAGAAGGTTTTGAATTCTACTAGGAACAGAAATGTTCCTACATTCCATATACATAGGCAAAATTATTTAACACTTCTGATCCAGCTTAGACTAAACCTCTCATGGCAAAGTCAACAGTAATTGCCCTGCTACTGAATCATTGTCTTACTAAGTAATGTACTCACCTCTGCTGTGAGCTGTCTCTGGGCATCTTTAGCTGCTCCCAGATGCTGGACAAGTTCCTCATTTTCAACTGCACACTAAAATAAGACAAAAAATGTTAGAAATACTGTGATGTTTTGTCCTGTGACGATATTTGTATCAAAATTCTAACTTTTATCAAACCTCCTCTGCAGCAATACTAGTCCACATGTTAGTTTAAAAACATTTAAAATGTTAACACAAGAACACACAGCATCAGACTGTACAATGCTGAATGAACCTCCAAATGAATACGTGCCCACTGAAATACTTGCACTGACATTCTTGTCTTACCAAGATTACTCAACGCAGCATTTTACATCTAATATTTAAAATAAATTTAACCATTGCATTTGACAAATAATATATACATGTTTTAATACATTGATGCTTTCTGGTCAAGTATGCTAGACACTAAACATCAAACAAGGTCACCCACATAAGGAGAAAAGTTCCTTTAGGCTCTAGAACACAGAGGATTATAACCTGTCCCCCAGCTACATTAATAGCCAATAGCAGAAGTCTCACAACTGGATTCCTTACAGCTTTGGCCTTTTTCTGCAGATCGACTATCTGAGAGAGAAGATGAGTGATTTCTTCTTGCTGCCGGGCAGCATCTTCGGTTTTCTTTGCTAACTCTTCGGAGATATTGGCAATCTGGATGTTTGCATCCCCTTTAAGAAAAGTGATTGCAATTAACACCACAAACCCAAAAGGAGAAAAGTAAGCATAAAGATGTTCTTTTGGGACATCACTTGCTTCAGCAGAATCCTACTGCGATACAGAGTAAGGCACTTTTGAAATATAACATTGGGACACAAAACCTGAAAGACATCAAGTGCCCATGCTGCAAAGGAGACTGTACTTTCCTGTAACATTTTCAATGCAAAACTATTTTTAATTGAAAAAGATTTAGCTTACAGCCAGCATTTTCTGCTGTCAAATTTCAGCCAGAAATTTTCTGCTCATTTCTTTAAGGAAAATAAGTACCACAGAAAACTGACTGGGTTTTTTTTTACTGAACTATCTTGAATGAGAAGTATAAAGGAACAAGGACATACTCAGCTCTTTCACACAGTCATTGACAAGCTGTTGTTCTTTCTCTTCGTAAGTAATTGTTTCGGTCTTCAGCTGACAGGCCTGTTCAAGAAATCCACATCAAATATGCTACATTAGCACATTTGTCCTTTGCCAGTCTGTTGTTGCACTTCCATCTGCTTCAGAAAGACAAGCTATTCTAATCACTCCTTCATAAAGACAGTGAAAAAACTACAGTTTTTGCCTGCCCTCCCTCACGTTCTGGAAAAAATGGTCAGGTGAACATTCAGCAGAGACATTACTGTATGGAGGAATTTGCATCATTATCACCATGTGCCCACTAGATGTCACTTGTGTATTTTGCACTAAAAGAAAAGCCATAAAATCAAAAAACCCCGAACATACAACAGATGAACATGCAGAGCTTGATTTGGTCACCTGAGCAAAGCTAGGTATCATCACAAACTAAATAAATGCTTGGTTTAAATAACTGAATTAAATATTCAAGTAGTTAAAATACATTCAGATAGTATTTGAAAAGTTCTGGCACTGTAACTATATACCCCACAAAAATTCTCAGTGCTGCCTCCTTCCCAGCTTTGTCTTTTCTGCTCTGATTCTAGGAGTGCCAAAAGCAGTGTGGCTACAGCCAGCTGGTTCTGTCTGGCACCACCTTGGTGGGTCTGTAATCTATCCTCAGCGCTGGGGGAATGCACAGATACCCACAGACTGCATCTGTAGAGAACTGCACAGCTCACAGGTTTCACGTTTGGCTTAATCCTGGGCATTCCTGGCAGGCACAGACTGCATCTCCCTGGATGGGAAGGCAGTGCTACGTGGGGTTGTCCAATCAGCTCCTGACACAGTCGCTCTCTCAGTTCTAACCCTACCTTCAAGATTCTCAGACCTCTATCGCTCATCTTCCTGGAGCAACTTCTCAATTAAGTGTATACAGCAGTCTCCATTACACAGTATCTTCTGCAAAGCTGTGACACTACCTATTTACAGTAGGCCCTCCATTTGCAGTAGAAAATGGTAATAACACTGTTTTCATACATTCATTCTTAGATCAAAAGTATCTCTTCAGCTATATTCTGCTATGTGTTTGCAAAGGGGTAACATGCTCAAGGTTTAAAAGTTGCATTGAAAATATAAAATTATTCACTTCAATTATGAAGTATTATTTCTGAGAGAGAGTAGTAAAGAAACTTTTAAAAGTGTGTCATACGTGAAACAAACAGAATATTATCAGACATAAAAGACAAGAAAAACACATTCAATTTAAATAATTAATGGCCTGAGTTGAAACACAAATTGAAGAAAGTTAATGCAAATTTAGGGTAGCAATTATTATTTTGACAAACACTGAAGTTGTATCAGAGAGACCATGTCAGCCTACAAACTTCAGATCTACAGCTACAGTCACATGAATCTACCAGGTCAGCTCTCTAAGACCTGCTTCAAAGTGCAGTGCTGAACTTCAAAATTTGCCAACCCTCCTGCACATTCTTTTGGCACAAAAACTGCTTTGCATGTAGCTTCATTCTGGAAGAATTTCTTCATGGAAATGGTTAAGCATTGGAAGGGACCGCTGAGAGAGGTGGTGGACTCACCACCCCTGGAGGTGTTCAAGAAATGACTGTCTTAGTGCCTTGGTCTAGGTGACAAGGTGTTGATCAGTCAGAGGTTGGGCTTGATGATCTTAGAGGTCTTTTCCAACCTAGATGGTTCTGTGATTCTATGTAGCTTCCACATTTCAGCCTTTATTTAGAAGGATAAATGATAGTGATCAAACAACTACACAGCTTTCTGTGTTGCATATGGAACTACATACTCTTAGTTAGACTCTCAACTTTTAATACATGCTTCCCAATACCTGTGGTTCTGACATTTAACTGAACAACTATATGAAGCAAAACACAAAGGGAGCAGTTTCACCTCAGATCTAAGCACAACATTTTCCTCTTCGAGGTCCTTGAGTTTCTTTTGAAGAGAGTCCAAATGAAAGTAGTTCTGGACGGAGGAGGAAGATTCATTCCTCTTCAGCCTTGTAACAAAAGCAACAGTTTTAACTCATTTTTACCCATATTATGGCCGATCTTGCAAAAGAACAGACTGAACAGAGGTCTCAAAACAAAACAGAGCCACATGAAATACAGCTTATTCATACTGTTGGGTAGCAATAAATTTGCAGTGAATTTTAAAGAGAACATTTTAGAAATGCATTTATTATTCCACACATTTCCTATGAAAAAGTTATTCAGCCAAGGCTGTGAGAAAAGAAACCACCTTACTACAGGGAGCAACCCAATAGCTCCTGATTAATGCTGCACACGCTTCACCAGAATGCAGCAATAACTCTGCAAGGGCAGACAGCCCCTGAGAGCCTGCAGTGCTGTTCAGCCAGCTAATTGCCTGGAACCCACATTATAAGCCATTCTTTCTCTCCGCTTGGAATCTTTCCATAGTGCCTTCAGGTCCTTCAAGCACAAAGGTCACGCATGTAGCATGTTCTAGCAACAGCGTGCAAATGTATGTGGTGTACTGGGCTACTGTCAGCAGGGTCCATGGCTGCCTCCAGGCACCTGGACAGCCAGCTGGTTCAGTGCAAATCCTTACAGCTGGTGCCATGCACCATGTTCTGGATCCCACTTATAGTTCCAGCCAACACAGGGATAATTTTACTACTTTTCAAAGCTATTAAATTGTCCAAAGTACCCATGCTTAGTAGCAGATGTAAGGTTCAACGCTGCAGATCGATTAACTTACGGGGTGGAGCAGATGGACTCTGGCTCACTTTCCTCAGCAGCACTGGTATAGAACTGGAGCAGTTCATCTTTCATGGAGAGCTCATGCCGCAACTGAGAAACCTGCACAGAGAAAAGAGCTCGCAGGAAGTTGATTTTCTAGACACATTCTTAAGTAAATCCACTACAAATTAGCAAGTTGTTCATCCTCCAGGCATCAACTTCAGACTAAATTAAGAGGCCAAGACTGAAACAGAGCAGAATCATTTCTGTTTTTTCTTAGAAAGGAAAAGTGTACCTTTTAAATTAGCCACTAAATGTTATTTAAAAAGTTTCAAAATGCAATTATCCACTGCTAATAGACATGTTTCTCTTTCACCTTCTTTAAGATCAGCAATCCTGGTTCACTATTGCATTAGTCTAGATCCACATCCACACTAATGGACGTATTGCAATGATACTGCAAGAAATTAATGTGGCATAATCCAGCCAAACATGGCAGATGGAGACATTTTCTCCTCTCCATGAGCCTTTAGATAAAATTAATAAAATACTTGTGTAGCAAGGTTACATTTGGGACTCCAGAGCCTGTTGAGCTGCAGAACACCACCACACAGTGGGAAGCTGCTGTCTCATGCTCTTCCAACTGCAGAGGCTGCAGACAAGTGTCTGGATGTAGTTTGGGCTTTTGATCACTCAAAAACATGAATCTAGTAAAGTAGTTTGTGGGAGTCCCATACTTAGTACGTATGTGTACCAAAAAGGAACAAAACATCAACATTGGGTGATTAAGATTCCCTGTAACGGTGAGCTCTGCAAACTTAATCTTGATTAATTTATATTAAGATTCTCCACGGAAAAGGTTAAAAACTCAACTACATAGTACTACACCTGCACCACTTCGCAGCTGCAACTCAAGACTCCAGTAGCAAAAGATTAATTTTTATTTGCCTTGCATAGCTATAGATAGCATAACTGATCAGAAGATCCATTTCCTTCCATTTGCACTGCAAGACTGGGTCCTCAGTGTGCACTTTCCAATGCAAAAATTGCAGAGCACATTTCTTTTTATTAAAAACTTCTGCTTTTTACATTGCAGGCATACTTTTCTTTGTAGTTATTACTGGAAAAAAACCCCAGAGAATATCAATAAAATAGATTTTCATCAAACAAAAAGCAGACACAATGCAATAAAGCACTTGAACTGTGCAGAATATGAAGCAAACAAGGTCATTTACTTTACTAAGGCTATTCTGTGTAATCAGAAGTGCTAAGGCACCAAGTCCTCCTGAGGCTTGGGTTCTAAATAGCAAGGTGGGGAAAAAGATCCCCAACCAACCACACGTTAGAAAATTATTAAATGAAATCCGTGCACTAATTTTTGGAGGCTCATTTTCTCCATTTCAGGAAGAGCTAAAACATCAAGCCAAAAATAACATTTTACTTCCCACAAGCACATTATAGCTCAGCCTCTTTCAGTAGCAAGGATTCAGATGCTGTCAGTGGGTGGGCATTAGATCATCTTCAGCTTTTGCTACTGTTTTTCCTATATGAATTAAAAAGACTGAGGATACTAATTTTACTGCCATTTCCGGGCATTCCAATCCTCCAAAACAGGGTGAACAGTCAGTAAGCTTGACCTTTTAGTGGAACACGAGCTGAAACAATGGGCACAAACTGTAACTCGGGTGGTTCCTTCTGAACACTAGGCACAACTTTTTTATTGTAAGGGAGACCAAGCATTGGGCAACAAGTTGCCCAGAGAGCTTGTGGGGGTCTCCATCCTTGGAGATATTCAAGCACTGTCTGGACATGGTCCTCAGCAATGGACTGTAGGTGTCCCTGCTTAAGAGGGTTTGGACACGGTGACCTCCAGAGCTCACTTCCAATCTCAATCATGCTGTGAAACCAAAAAACTCACTGCAGTAACTTTCAGAAACACCTCCCTTTGACACAGCATTTTGTGGTGTGTAACCTCAGCCAGCAAATAAGCACCCACCAGTTGAGCATGTACTCTGCCCCATAACCCCCATAGGATGGAGGGGAGAATCAGAAGCTCAAAAGCAAGAAAAACCCTCATGGGCCAAGACAGTTTAATGAGTGGAGTTGCCCATCAAGCAAAATGAAATAAGGAATTTAGTCACTATTTTCTATCAGCAGGTGGATGTGCAGCCACTCGTTGGAAAGCAGGGCCTTGGTGCACAGCTGTTACTTGTGAAGATGAATGCCATAATCATGAATGTCCCAGCTTCTTCCTCCTTTCCCTGAGCTTTTGTTGTTGAGTATAAGCGCATAAGGTATAGAACATCTCTTTGATCAGTTTGGGTCAGCTACCCAAGTTGTGCACCCTCCCAGCACCTTGTGCAGATGGGGGACAGAGTGGAGATTAAAAAAAAAGACTGGGGAGAGGAGGGTGGGCAGGAAGAGCCTGGATGCTGTGAAAGCACTGCTCACTAATAGTCAAAACACTGTTTTTTATCAACACTGTTTTAGTCACAAATTCAAAGCACGGCACCAGGTAGGCTGCCATGAAGTTTCATCCCAGACAGACCCAGTACACATTTTTATACTGCAAAATACAGGACTTGTTTTATGAACAGAAAGAGCGTCTTCTACATTTTCACAAGGCACTGCAACATGTGCCCTTCGGAGCATTCAACTCCATAATGTAGCAATAGAGACTGAGGCCTTGTCCCATGATATCCTGGGAACCAAGCATGGTAATAGCTCATCTCTTTCAGGCTTTTAATTCCCTCTACTGACCTGAAAGCTTCACTCGGCTTCAAAACTACCTCATGAAATAGCTGCACCTATATTAGAAATAATTTAAGGAGAAGATAAAAGAATCCCCCCACAGAGCACAATAGTTTAGAGACATGGGACCTAACTTGCAGGAACAATCCTTACTGAATCATGAATAGCCATGTCAAGAGTCTAGCTGATTTGTTTTTTCTGACTGATTGCAACGAAATGTTTAACAGGTTGGAATTATTCACTTAAAAGGAGGTGAACAGTGAACATCCTGTTAAAGTGTAAGTAAATAATAGTTTTGCCAAGCCTAAGAGTATTTCTGTCTTTCCAACAGTACTTTCTACTCAACAGACCAAAACCAATGTTCCCTTTTTCTAAACCATCAATCTAGACTATAATCCAGCTTTTTCCTTTCCTCTCCCTTAACACAGAACAAAATCAGACCTGAGCTTAAAAATCAGCAATCACCAAAAGACAAACTTTGGTAAGTAATCTGGAACTAGATTAATAGGACTAGAGGGTTGTATTACTCAAAAGTTAACACAGGTTTGAGGTGGTGTTACTTGAGGACTGACACTGTCTTTGAAGTGCTGTCATTTTAGCTTCAGAAACATTGGACAAAATCTGTAGGGGAAAAAGAAGCTGAAACTGGGAAATATAGAAAGATTAGGAGAAGCTAAAACTAATGAGCTACTCCATTCCAAATACAGTTCACATTGTGACCGTTTACATTACTTTGACATTGAGCTCTAATTTCAAAGGAGATAATACTAAAGTGTAGGTAGCACCATCCCAGCAAAAAGGGATATATCTTTAGATGGGAGCTGCAGCAGTCTCAGTGAACATGGTAATACAACAGCAGGTAGACACACAGTACCTGGGAATTACACTTATGCTGCCGAAAAGGCTGACACCCATCTCTGTGACCAAAATACTTAACAATCAAGAAAGTTTTCCAGTATAATGTTTATGCATTTAGAATATAACACTGAAATGGCAAGCTTAGACTAAAGTGTGTGCACATGGTGTCTGTGCTTGCTTTAATGGCCTTTGTTCTCTAGAGCACTACAGGAAAAAATCTCAGTTCCACCAGTTTTTATTGAACATGATCACAGCCCCTCCCTAAACATAAACAGCACCTAACAACACAAACTCAAAAGACAAACCCAAGAATCTCATGCCTTTCGCACAGGTCTTTATTACTTTGACATGTACCTATCAATGTGGCATCTTACCAGCACACAAGAAAAACTCAAGCAGCATAACAGGATGGACAGAAGGTTTTATCAGGACAAGTTTGGTGAGTCAAAGAGATATAAAGCTTAATTATTTATGCCATATACCAATAAAACCTTAATTTTATACCACACACCAGAAAGAATTTGTCCCTATATTACAGAAACCATATATTCCCCAGACAAACCATTTTTAGGCAGTTATTACAAAATTTTAAAGTACCAAATGAATTCTTTTATTTCTTGCCCTTACAGACAGCTGTCTTAGTAACTGTTCTGTTTAAATATTCAAAGTTCAGCTTTAATGGAAAATCTGAAACCTACTAAAGACCGATTTTCAATACACAAAAGTGTCATGACTTTAAAGCCTGATGAGCTCTGCCTCAAAAGCATCAGTTTCTGAAGGAGTCAAAATAACAGCATGAAGGAAGGGTGTTGACAGAACATATGGCCCAACATACCAAGCCACCTGGTAAGAGGCTTATTTCTGGTGGCACTTTTCCTAATGCTGCTTCTCAGTCCTAAACAAAAATAGACCTGGACAGAGGCAGTCCTTCACCTTCCTCAATCAAATTTTCCACTCTGGATGGATGGTATGAAGGCACAGTCCTGCTCACTCACTTTGCACATACCTACTAAATGTCATATTGACCAATGCACAAATAAATTTGTCTGCCACACGATGGGACTTGGGCAGCAAGCACTCGTTGGGACAGAAGAGAATTAGTTTTCCTTGCTAAAGAGGGTAGGCCACACCAAAAGACATTATTTCAATGTGTGTGCTCCACTACTGTTTACCACACATCTGGGATCCCTCCATCCACATTTTATTCACCAGCCTGTCTCAGATATAACGCAACACCTCGCACCTCTGAGCAGGTGTCATAATTTATATAAGATTTTAATCCACTGTGGTTCATTGTTCTCCTGCTTGCCCTACAACTCTAAGATTTACGTCTTGCTCAAAGTCACATAAGGATGAGATTCACAAACCCAGGTTCCTGTCCCAGAATAAGAGAAACAACATTTGCTACCAGCTCAATTAGTAGGTCAAAGTTTAATGACACTTGTAGTTACAGATAAAGAGCTCTTTTAAAGCATCCTGGTTGGCTCCATCCAAAATACATCCATCAAGAATCTGCCAGCACCTACAGCACCCAAATCCCCATTCAGAGGAACAAAGTAAGAAATAGCAACTACATAAATATTTGATTAAAACCTCAATGGTAGATGGGAGACACAGGTTACACTGTTTTAGTAACACCCTTTCCTGGTATGTTTTATAAATTACACCGAAGTGTGCACCACCAACCCAGAATGCCAACCATATCCTGGGTTGCATCAAAAGAAGCGTGGCCAGCAGGTCAAGGGAAGTGATTCTCCTCCTCTACTGCAGTCTGATGAGCATCCAGCTCTGCAGTCCTCAGGACAAGACAGACATGGACCTGTTGGAGCACGTACAGAGCAGGGGGGCACAAAAACGATCAGTTGAATGGAACACCTCTCCTATGAGTTGGCGTTGTTCAGCCTGGAGAAGAGAAGGCTCCAGGAAGACCTTATGGCAGCCTTTCAGCCCTTAAAAGGGGGTTTATAAGAAAGCTGGGGACAGGCTTTTTAGCAGGGCCTGGTGTGACAGGACAAGGGGTAATGGTTTTAAACTAAAGGAATGTAGACTGATTTAGACTAGATATAAGGGGGACATTTTTAACAATGAGGGTGGTCAAATATTGGAACAGGTTGCCCAAAGAGGTGGTGGATGTTCCATCCCTGGAAACATTCAAAGTTGAGCTGGATGGGGCTCCAAGCAACCTTAGTTGAAGATGTCCCTGTTTATTGCAGGAGGTTGAATTAGGTGACCTTTAAAGGTCCCTTCAATCCCAAATGATTCCGTGGTTCTGTGAATGGAGAAACAAATGCACCATCCTATTATATTCTAAACATGCTCGTCAAGTATCTAAAGCACTGTTATTGCAGTCAAACACAACCACACGTATGGAGAAGGCAAAACCAGAAGAAAATTCTCCCCATCACTGCATATACAGCACACTCAGGCACAAAAATCTTACCTCTTCCCTGATGTGTTCTACTTGCTCCTCTAGGAAGTCATTTCTTTCTGTCAGTGATTTATTCTTCTTTAACAGCGACTGGCCAATCCGAGCAGCTAATTCTAAGTCCCGTTCTTTCTGTAAAGCATTAAGAAAATAAAGTTAATTCCAATTTTTTTTTTTATTCACCAAAGGATCAAAGAGAGGGGAAAATTGCCATGAAAGAGAAGGAATAAGTACTTCAACAATAAAAATACTTTTTCCTTCTGTGAGGATTTGTTTGGTTGGGTTTTTTTGCTACTTTTCTTCTTCTATTCCTGCTTATGTTACACCCACACGATTCTGAAAAGATTGACCCACACAGATTTATTGAACAATACACATGAAAGCACAGCTTCAAGGTCTGCAGTAAAACAACACAAAAAACAAAGTGAAACGAGATCCAGTTCTCTATTACAGCCTTGTAAAAACTAACTACTATGGAAAACTATTCCATCACCTTGTCATACAATTTGAAGAATGCAAATCGCAGAAAGCACTGAGCTTTAGAGGTCATATTTTAAAGAACTCTGAAACACAATAAAAATACCAGAGAACTCTGGCATTTCAAAGCATTCTTCAATTTCCACTTGCCCCACCTCAAAATAAAAGGCAACAAGCTATGCAGGAGCAGAAGCCAATTACACCACAGCGAATGCTCGGCTCCTGTCTTCTTTGTGTATGTACGTCCATTAGTGCTTTTGTATCAAAACAAATCCTAACTCCTTCCTTATTAAAGATGCCCGAATCAACATTAAGTGGTTACTCTCATGTCATGCTTGACCTTTTCTTCCCCCTCCTCTGTGAGCACAAGAGTTCTTGACAGTTCACCACATGTACCAATAAAAACTGGAAGCTTATCCTCTTGACATGCACCTATGGAAGTCTCAGCTTCGCAGAAGCTGATACATGGGGTTGTAATCTGTCTGGGAGAGGATAGTAAAATGCATAGAATTTTGTGCCATTCATTAAGAATTTCTATTTATCATTTTCTTATTCAACTACTAGATCCTTAAAATGGTGGTAATAATGGTGCTCTGGTTAACTCCACACATACCTTTAGTTTAACATCATTTGAGGAAGAATTTTCTCCCTGTTACTGAAAATACTGTTTGGGGCTTCTTTACTGGCCCTAAAAATCATCCAGATTTAACTGCTGCCTTATGTCATGCATACATTAATGACAAAGCCTACAAAACCTACAGCTGCTGATCACATGGATTAAAAGCCAATGAATGTGAATGAAGAGGCTTTTGTAGTAGATAAAGAAGTCATATAATAACCACTAAATAAAGAGAGAGGTTATTGATCACCGCTGCATCTACAAATAGCATTTTCCAAATGGTTTCTGAAGGTCAGACCTATATTTGCATTGAAAACTACTGGCATTATCTAGCCATAAAATCTTTATGCAATCTTATGTACAATCTCTCAGAACAATAGGTCTCATGAAGTTACCCAAAAAACGTTTGGTTTATTTATCAAGCAAACTTATTGTTTACTAATTTGCCTCACTGCATAAATACAAAGTGGAAGAAATATATTGCTACAGTTTTGACTATAAAGTAAGAGCTATCTAGCAGCAAGGTTTCTAACCTCAAATGTGAGGAATTTAAGTGCATTTCCAGGCTCTTCAATTAACCTCCCTAGATTTCCTACACAATTTTTAGCAATTCAGCTCTAAATCTCAGTTCGGGGACAGGTCTCTTAGTCACAGTGCTAAGGAACTGATCTATTACAGCAATGTGTAAAAAAAAAAAAAAACCACAAACTGGGAAGCAGGACACATCTACACTATTATTAGAAAGGGATGAGAAAGCATTCATGAAGGAATCTGCTCCTTTTCTTACCATGTACCCAGGCAGGCCTGGTGTCATTCCCTTTGCTTAGTTTCAGGACAACTTCATCAGAAATGACAGTCAAATATAACAAAAAGGCTCAGAAAAAGTATTTTTTTTTAATTAAAGTTTCACATATTACACACTGCTGTCCTTTCTCCCTTGCCATCATACAGGTGGAAAAGTACATCAGAAGTTTTAAAACACTGGCTTAGCAAGTCCTTCAAGCACTGCTCCCATGAGTGTGATGTCTGGATCTAGAGACATTTGGCTACACGGACTCAGGGGAGGAAACAGTTTGGCAGAATGCTGCATCTTTACTAGAAGGAGCCACAGAACAAACGCAGCAAATCTCAGCCAAACAAGGCAAAGGGAACAGGACACAAACAGGTAACAGACTGTTACTACCAACTGATGCATTATCCCAGGACAAGTCTCTTGGGTAAAGCATCAGTTTTAACAGGTATTTCGTACGGAGATGTTTAAACGGGTTTGGCTCAAAGCACAAAATGTAAGACTGTTCTGCGTTGAGGTGTATCAAGCATCGGTGGGAGATGTGAGCGTTCATTCCCATGCTTGTTTCCTTGCAGAATAGAGGAAGAACAGACCACCCAATGTATCTTGGTTAAACAGATCCCATTTTTGACACTGCTATTGCAATAACCAAGCAATTAAATATGAAGGATTACATTACACTCAGCCATGAACTATTACAATTGTAACAGTTTTCAGCTAAAGAATTACGCAAACGTTCTTGGGAAAATCATTGCTCAAGTTGACTGCAGAATGGCAGCTAATTTCACTCCAACTATTTGTTATTATATTTATTGAACATAAGCACTATACTGTGACAGTTGATTTTTGACACTTCTTGAGTGCCAAGGACTACAGGAATAACAGCTTACATAAGAATGGTATTAAGAGAACCCAGAAAGAACAATCAAACCAACCAAACATAAGGCAAAGAAAAGGAGACAAATGGAATATTAGATATTTTCTAATTTTGGGTCTATCTACTTCTCTGGAAAGACATTATCTCAGATAATTATGAATACTAGACTGTAAACTCAATAAATCCATAAATAAGGATACTCTTAGTTTTAAATGTACTGTAAAAATGTGTCATTTAAAGATGATTACCCCTCCTCTCATTCATTGGGGAAAACATTTGGGCAAGAACAAGTTAAAAGGCCTCAACTGAAAAAAAAGAACAAGTGATGAATACATGTGATTGAGGTAAACAAAGGACTTTTACTTAGAAAGAATATTTAGCAATGAGACAAGGTGTATATACACTCAAAGCGCTTATTCCTCCTCATTAGAGGATCGACTACAAACAATCTTGAGTAGTGGTACCATAAAGTTTCTGTACTACTTTCTCATACTGGGTATAGATTCTTAAAGACATGTAATACTTGCCTCTTCAAGAAGACGTGTTACAGCATCTATGTCATTGTATGTTTTAGTCATCTGGCCCACTCTTTCAGCACATAAAACTGTGAGGAAATAAAACAAAACATGAATCATATTGGCAATACTGTTGGGAGAGAACTACAGAATACCCTGAGTTGGAAGATATCCACAAGGATCACAGAAGTCCAACTCCTATGTTTTGCAAGAAATATCCTTCTAAGTTTATGTGTGCATAAATTTTCATCATAAAAAGTACTTACATCAACTTTTAGGTAAGCATATCAAGAGCTCAAATCCCAAACCAAACAAAACAACAACCAAACAAACCCCCCCAAAAACCAAACCCACCCTCAAAAAATTATCAAAGCCTCACATTACTCTGAGAATGCAAATGTTGTAATGAGCATTTGTCATTGTCAGTAGCAGAACAAATTGGTAAAATGTTAAAACTTTCTTCTCTCAATACAAAAGTCTTGAGTTTATTAAAAAAAAAAAATCAAGAAGCCAAAACAGATATTCTTAGACATATAATCAGGATTCTATCATGTCACCTACTCATTGTATGACACGCAGTAGAGTTATGCCATGAATAAGCAACTCTAATACTGTTAGGAACACTGCTCAACAGAACAACACTGTGTCATATTAAGCTGGTAAGAACTGGGTTTTATGGTACGAGACAGCAAGGTAAATACAAATGCACATAAAATAAGAAATGGGTCTTTTAATTGCCAGGCCACACAACAGTGACCACAATACGACTCATAAACAATATTTACTTAGACTGGATGAGATGATTAATCACTAAGGTGGAACCAGGAGTTCTGATACACTGAAGAACGTATGCAGCAGTTCAGTCTACCACCATAGGTGATCCTTTAAGAAGCTATACTGACTAATCTAGTAGTCAACAAGTTCTCTAAAAATCCACCAACAATCAGAGGAAACAACAGCTGTGTATGCTCTACCCTTCTATTTGTTTTATTTTCAGCTACACCTATTCCTCAAACCCTGTAATTATGGTCAAAAAATGACTGTTAATGAAATTCAGTGGATCACATGGACCATGAATTATCAGGCTGCTGTAGCATGAATTGGTCTTCAGGGGATTTACCCTTGACAATGTCAATTAAAGCTCAGTCTGACAGATTAGCTAATGTTGTTCTAGTGAACATTAAGGCAGGGAGGGGGGACAGGGGGTTGGGAGAGACAGATAAGGCCTAATAAGATTTAAATGGTGAGGGGAAAAAAAAGAAGAACAATGGCACAGTAACATTACCAGGAGATAGTCTGTCACACTAAGGAAACAACACTACCCAATTCATAAATACACAATCTGCATATACATAAACACACAGTTGATCACCACTAAGGCACATGGATAATGTATCAGATGCAACAGCACTTAGGTGTCTGTTGAAATATTGAAGGATTTTTTTCCATACCTAAACATCAGAAAATTGCTTAAACTATGGCAAGAAGCTCAATTTCTTTATTTTCCTCTTTCTCTGATTCTGCTTTTCAAGATCACATCCTGGAAACATTCACAATACTTGGTGACATCAGTAGTGTCAGTGAACTGAAGAACGCTATTCAGAAGTATTCCAAGGATAACTGCACTTCTGCAAATAACCAAGCCTGAAAGTGGTAATAGTAAAAAGTAATAATCTGACAAACATTACATAGCAACAGAAAGAAGAGCTACACCACTACACAAGCAAAAATACAGTGTATCTGTAAGCTACACGCTATACTAGTCAAAAGCACACTGAACAGGATTTCACAGAAAAAAAATGCAGTAACTTGCAGAGAACATGAGCTACAATAAACAAAGAGGTTTGCTCTAAAAACTTCACATAAAGACAGAAAGTGTAATGTCCAGACGACTATTCACACACAAAGTGATATAATCATAAATTCAATTTTGTTTTAAATATAGTAAGTTGATAAGTCATGTCATAAAACATCTATCAGAAACCTTGACGTCAGCAGGTTTCAAAAACACTTGCACACTAAATAGTTCCCTTGGTTACAACATTTCATCACTGCTATAAAATAATGTTTGACATTCTCATTAGCAAGAACATTTCAACTCTGTACCTAGCACTAACAATCACTACTGAGTAGGACTGGCAACCTCACACCATCCTAATTTAGGTGAATATATAACCTTCTTAATATCCAAGCTGATAAAAGGATGGTGTTCCCACAGACAGAACGAAGTCACTCAGCTGGGAGAGTGATAAAGGTTGATTTGTGTGGCTACTCCCTTGGTTATTCCTTCAGGACTTCCCAAGTAAATTTTAACATGGCAGGATAACACCACAGCCTTATTAGAGCAGACACTACTAGCATCAAAGTAGAATCTAGTCACCAATAGCTTTTATATATATCTTGAAATTCACATCAAAGTTCTTTTGGTCATTGTTAAAACAGAGCTCTTCATATACAGTTCTGCCAGTGTGAAAGGGTTTCAAAGCAGAAATGTTCTCTTATGCATCCTCTTAAGCATCCAAGTGGAAATAACCTTCAGCAGACTGCATACGATAAAATGCCTCCTTCAGTCAACTACCACCCATACTACTACTACTACTAGATACAACACTGAGGAAACAGAGCCACTAACTAAAAGCAAGGACTTCCCTTTGGAAGGAGGGCAAACTTGTAAAGAGGTGTTGCTTTTCACCACGTAGCAACCAACAAGGCTTGTGGGGAAGAGAAGGTGAAAAGTGCGGAGAGAGTGCAATTCAGAAGCAGCATTAAAAAATAATAAAAAAAAAACTTCAAAAGTGTCTAAAAATTGTTATTCGGTCTCCACAGATTGCAAGATAACATTTGGTCAATTTCTAGTACAGTAACTTTTATTTCCTTAGTGATCAAAAATATCAGTGAAAAAGACACTATTTTAAAAAATCACTTACAGGTGTGATCAGTGAAATACAGAGAAGAAAAGTACCCCCCCAGACCCCACAACTCTAATGGATCCTGCCTAGTGGGTTTCTAGCCTCATGGAGTTTTTCATGAGTATAAGAGCCTGGTAACACCGCCGTAAAGATAAAACAAGAGCAAATGAAGGACAGTGCCCTGTAATGCAAAACCTACAGTGCTGACCCGGTTTTGCTCACTTGCAAACCAGTAGTAGTCTTGCTTGAGGGTGACAGGGAGCGCAGTGTCTAAATGCATGGATGCATGCAAACAGCCAAATCAAATACACTTTGCAACTCTCAGCTTATGGAGAGGGCTAATAGACGACACAGAAAGAATAAAATAGAACAAAATAAAGTGCTACAGCAAGTGGAGGAACCATAGAATTCCAAAAAGAAATTTAAAAAATGTGCTTTGGTAACTGCTTTGAAGCTAATGTCACAGATCCGGAAAGGGAAACAAAGAACAGAGAAAGCTCCCACCACCTTATTTCTGTGACAGCACTAAACACATGCTACCGAGAACATACTTGCAGTTTAAAGCCAAACACACAAATCAAATCAAACACAGATCAAATATTTCCTCTGCCTTGACGTACCTAGCACCATCCTCATACTCTCTTACAGCTTGCAAATTCACTGATACCCACATTCCTGTGTTTCTGTATGTGAGTATAGCTGTAATCTGTACAGATGTACTCTGCCTCTTTCAGGCTCTGAGCTCGGCAACAGCTAAGCACTGATCCTCAAGCTGAAGATGCTCAGGGAGATGGAGGAACACATGTACCTTCCTGGATTGGTCCCAGAAGGTTACACAACTAAGCATGTTGCTTAGAGGAAAGGTATGTTTCCAGGAAGAGAAAACAGCCATGGAAGAGAAGGAGAACAAGAATACCACTATTGGCAGCTTCTGCAATGAGCCACCAGCCATCAAACAGAGGATTCAGGTAGAAGGAAGCAAAGAACTGAATCACAGGAGCCAGCAGTCACAGGTGTCCTCAGCTCCTGCTCCCTGCATCTCTTCTCAATGCATATTCCTGTGTCATTTTTGAGACCTATCAACCCGGGGCAAACTAAAAAACTAAAAGAGAGCAGCCACTGCTGAAAAGGAAAGCTCAGCTCCCACTGCTTCTCTTCCCATCTATTTCCAACTACTGCATAACACAGTAGGGTGAAGATGTTATTGTAAAGTTTCACTTTTGGGGCAGATAATATGGGCCTGTATAATTATGGAGTCTAACAGCAAAGACCCTAGTGCACGAGAATTCCCCTACTACCAAAACTGACTTCCTCAGAAACCACATTGGGGGAAGGGACTACTGTTCATGGAGCACAGATCTCCAGTCATTTTAATAATGATAGTTTTTACTGGCAAGGTGGCAGGAGGGGACACTGCTTTTGGGTAGGGAACTGTTACAAAAAAAAGCCTTTAACTATGGCAAGGCCCAGTTTATTCTTGCTCAGTCATGACAAGCCCTGCCTCACAAACAGCTTCTGTCTCCCTCTCCTCTGCTCAGAGCTCTGTCCAAACCATGAAGATACAATGGCAAGTGCCTCACATCCTGGCAGACTCATACTCCTCAGCTCACGTTGGATTAATTTCTGAAAGGCTATTTTTACACTTCAAGGATAAAGCACTTGTTAAAAATCACAGCTTCAGTTTCAGAGCCACTGATAGTTATTCCCTGGCACTGGTTACTGTGAGCACTACATCGAGCTGAGCCAGGCACATGAGGAATTCTGACACTGTGCCATATTAGGCATACTACCTTTCAAACAAACTCAGAAAAATTATACCTAAAATGTGCTGTCAGCTGGTTACTGACACAGGCTAGAAAGACTATACACAGTTAAAGATAAACATGGTGGCTTCTCCTCCACTGAAGATGCATTTTTGGCAGCCCTGGCTAAACTGGGGCAGAGGCTTCAGGTCTGCTGTTGCCCGTCACATTCGAGACAGCCTAAATAAAACACGCTCATCTAAAGAGCTTAAAAACGTTAAGAGATTACTGTCACCGGAGCTTGAAGAATGTGCTTCCAAGGCATGACTCGCTAGAAGTCTGAATCTTATCATTACACACCAGCAGTTCCCCCAGCCTTCCCCATTGCTTCCCAAGCACAGGAGCAGGCCAGCCGCTCCAGAAGGCAGACAGGGATTTCAGCGGGTGGCTGTGACCCTGGTTAGAGGGATAAAGAGCGGTCACAGCGTGCCAACTGCTTCACAACTGTCAGGTCACACTGTGGGTGAGCTCCGTGGAGGAGTCTGGAAGAACATGATGTTGTGAGCGATACACAGTCAGCAAGTTCAACAGACAATGCCAATAGATTTTTTTTTTTAACATTACAGACTATCTTACTGTGATTTCAATGGCACAGTTTGCAAATTAATCTTTTAATATTAAGCTGCAGTTACTGATGCTTCTAGAAGGAGAGATATTATCTTGCCGTTCAAGGCTATGGTTCAAAGGGTGTTTGTTTACTACCATTTCTCTCATACAGTATTCAGATAGCAAATCCAATATTAAAGACTCACATACAAACTTTTGTTATTAATTAATCTCAGGTTTGTTACAAAAAACTTTCTGCTGCTACTTCTTTTCTAAAGCTTATGCCTGAAACCTCGGGTAGGGAATCATTTGAAAGTACTTCCTCTAAGAAGGACACAAACTGCATCGAATTTTCCTGTGATGAATGAAAAATCAAGTTAAAAGAAATTTCAACAAAAACATTACACACTTGTTCCTTCTATTAGCATAAGTACAGATCAAATGTGGTACCTTGGAAAATACAGCCACAAAGTGAAACTAAGGAGATAAGAAAAAGTCTCTGGAGAGAACTCACCACTACCTTAATAGATACACCACTTACAGATACAGCTCAGCATAGCTCTTCTGTTAAAAGTTAAACTTTTTTTGCAGGATTTCTTATTACTAGCCATTGAGTTACTGTCCTGACAATCTCTTCCATTCATTTCTTGTAAAGAAATGTTTTGACTGCAGTGAATGCAGCCAGTAAGTGGGTGAAAGGTTTAAACCGGGATCTAGACTGCAAATCTTCAAAAATATTAAAATGAAGTTACAAGCCTGTAAGCCATGCATTGTCAGTTGTCTCCTTTCTTAAATATGTGATTTTTTTCCTATTCCAACTCTTTGGAAGGGACTGGTTGTGGCAAAACTTTCAGGAATTATTAGTTTTCCTTTTTTTTCCTGCTTTACTGTTTACACATTCCAGAGTCCTGTCTGACCTCCATTCTAGTCAATGTCTTCGTAAGATAAAACGGATATTTTACATGTTCTTAAAGTCAGACCCTTGGAGTACCTGAACTTAAGATTTTAACAATGACCCCAAGCCTTACTTTTTTCTTTTTAATCCAGCTTGAGAGAAATTCTTTGTCTGCATTTACCATCATCATCATCATCATCATGGCGAGGCTTCGCGAACGAAGATTTGGGAAGGGCTCTACCCACGTTTGTTGCAAGCGCGTTGGTGGCTAAAGAGGCCAATACGAGATAGGCAAGTCCGGTTGCAAAAGGCACAGCAGAAAGACTCCTTAGATGGTATGTTCTGCAAGGCACGGTTCTTTCTGCGTTGTCTTTTCTCCTCAAGGGTGATCCTGCGTGCTTTCTCAAAAGCATCAGCAGCGTTGTAGATGGTGTGTCTCCAGGCCTCCCGATTGGAGGCCAGAGTAGACCAGTTATGGTGGTCAATATGGCCAAGGTTGAGATGTTGTTTCAGGGAGTCCTTGTATCTTTTCTTCGGGGCTCCTCTCTTGCGGCAGCCGGTGGCAAGTTCAAGAGAAAGAGGACTTCTAATTTGTTACATTAGTAAATTGAAATAGAAATGTCTGGCTGCTACCATAGGTCTGAAATAGCTAATAGTCTTTTTTCCTGTCTCAGCTGCAAAAGCAAAAATCAAAACCAGCCCCCTTTCAGAAACATCTGATTCAGCAAATCAGTAATCAAAGAAAACTGACAGGTTGCCCTTTCACAGCTCAGACTCCTTTATGAACAAAAGCTGAGCAGACCTTATCAACAGATATCCCTGAGCAAAGTTTCACTGCAGTCAGCCCCGAGGCCAGCTTATCAAATTTAGGGTAAACAAACATACTGCTGTCAGGCAACTTTACAGCTCCAAAGCAATGCACTGACTCTAGGACTGTTCTGCCCAGATTTTTATGAAGGTGCCTCCCATCCTCATCAACAGAGCCAACTCTGTAAACACTGCAAGGTGTAAGGCAGTGACAGGCTCCAGAAACAGGAGGGCAGTTACAGCAGCAAAACGTCAGGACCAAGAAAAACCTCACCACATTAAAATGATCATGGAAATAATAGTCAAGAAGTACACATTCTGTACACGGACTAGGTCTTAATTACACATTTTTTATCCTCTTCTTTTCAATAACTATAAATGGTTCAAGTGAAGCCTATCCTCACGTTTTCCATTTCTGATACCAGATTTATAGCCAGACATGGTTAAAATGTTTCTCTTGTTCAGCATGAAAAGGCTACATGCTGACGTTTCCAGCTGCTTTACTTAGAGATTGACTCATCCATTCTCTTAAGAGAAATACTACCCTTTGTAAGTGTGCCCACATGCAAACAAATAGAAATACCATGTATCATTTTTTGTGTATCTGTATCTCTGCTACACTGAGTGTGTAGGTGACACGAACATACAGGTGGAAAGAAGAAGGCATCTTTAGAAGGCATTTCAAATACATACTGAGCTTTTGAGAGGAAGACATTGTAGAAAGACAGGGTTAAATTTATCCCAGCTGAACTCAACTTTTTTTCCTCTCAAAATCAACAACAGCTTCAAACTGTCCTTAGATCTGGATGAAAAAAAGTCAACAGGAAGAATAAGAACAGCATGATGTATGCTTCAGAAACCATTTCATCACTAAAAAACGAGGAATAAAACATAAAACAATGTCAGGCCTCTCTTGGTAAGTTTCCTCTCTATCGCAATCCCCAGTTTTAAATTTTCCTCTTACCAGTGTTCTCTCCAGCACCTTTCTTTATTGCACAGGCACACAGGTTATCTCAGCTTCCTTCAGAGACCCACAACTCATCCTTACATCAGCCTTATAATAGTGCACTTGGAAGTAACAGTTCCCTGCTACAAAATTAGAGCAAAATTTGCAGCACATGAACTAACAGAAATGGTGCAGTCAGCTTTTGGTACCTTAAGCCCTGAAAAAAGGTCTCCAGATTGGCTGGAAGCAACCCTAGCATAGGTAGCCTCTCTATAGAGCAGGGGCACAGGAGGATTTTCAAAGCACACACATTCCCATTCCCAATTTGAACAGGCAATATAGCATATGTCCATTATTTCCACAAAGTATGACAAGATTTTTGGGTTGTTTGTTTCATTTCAAGTTTACATCAGAAGATTCCACACTCGGATCATTTCTGTCTCTGCGCTTTCAAATTCATAGGTAAGCCCAAAAGTGCTGCTCTGTTCCTTTAGAAGCATCTGTTGGGAATGGCAACCTAAGCTGTCATAAGGTTCGTAAGACACACTCTTGATGTATGTATAAAAAACACACTACAGTTCCATTACAAAATAGACATTGCACAGCCTAAATCTGTTGACCATGTATTTCTTCTTTAAAGAAGTGTACATAAATTAAGATTTATCTTATTTTTTATTAGTATATTCTTAATATTTCATCCGAACGTACTGGCTACACATTAAAAAAAGCAAAATTTAGTAGATTTAACCCATGAACATCACTCAGATCATTTATATGTTGCCATATGCTACTACGAAAAAAGCTTAAAAACAAAAGGTGAAAAGTACCTTCTTCCAAGATATCAAGACTCTGCCTGTCAAAAGCGCATTCCCTCTTATTTTCCTTTTCATAGTCATATTCGTAGCTTTCCTCTTCGTTTACTGACATTGCTGAAGTTATCCCAGATAGACACGATATGATGCCTTAGTCTCACAGGAGATGGGAAGTCATTCCCTCGGAGGCTGTATCTTCGGGGAGAGCAAAGGAAGGTCTCCACAAAGCAGGATACCATCTTTCCTTACTCACATGCTCAGCCAGGGAGCTCCTGAGTGACTGGAGTATTTGTCCTTAGCACAACAGCTTTGTGTTGTACAGATGGGGTGGAGGAGGGAAGAGACCATCTGTCTAATAATTACTAAAAGGTTTATGTTATTTCTTACACCGGCTCTGACAGTAGCCAGTTTTTGCTCAAAAGCTCCACTAACATATTTCAGCCAAAGTTAGTGGGCTAAAAGCCTCCTCCCTGGCACCGCTCACATCAACAAGGTTCTCTCTCTGCCCCTGCTCTTACGGGTGCAGTGGTAGCTCCCCACAAGTGTCTCCACACAGAAGTCTGACCCAGCCTCTGACTGTCACACCTGGGAAAGGGTGTGCACCGTCAGGGAGTTATAAATCACCTCTCAGGTTGCCCAATGCTCCAAGTAACATAGATCTCACTGCAGTAGTGAAGCCTGAGCCTGTACATGCACACATGCCAATCCCACCCAGCAGAGATCTTGATACCCGGGGCTATTGTACAGAACAGTCTGACTGCAGCATCCACCACACGCTAAAACCATCGTGTGAAGAACTAGGCTGGGGAAAGGAGCTTTTTTATTGCTTTTACAAGATTACACTTGTACAAAGCACTTAAATGACACATCGCTGTCAAATACCATGTTTTCCACGGTCACTTTTACTCTTAGTCTGCTGTGGAAAAAGAAATATCTCACAAGTCCACATATGGCACCCTAGAGGATTTTCAAGGGTGTACATATCTGTTCTTTGTTCAACAAGAAACAAATCTCCCGTGCTCAGACCTCTTGGTTTCCAACAGGTTATATTTGCTAATCTTGACTACACACATAGGGCAAGTTAACTTTCTTATTTAACTTTTTGCAGTTATAGATATTTAATGTTTGCCAAGCTACCTCCCTTACTTTCAATAGCAAACAGGTGCCCTTTGCTGCTTGCAGAAAGCATTCCTATCTGCGTCACAAGGCAAAGCATTTGCAGACAAAGTGGGGGCACTGTGAGGCAAAGGCAGCTCATCACCATCTGGGGGCACATAAGTGCTAGGGAGACAGACAAACATTATGTTACAAGCCAGCAGAAAGTAAAAGTTTGGGTCATGTAGAAACAATTTCCCTATTACCGTTTCTCTAGTGGTGAGGAAGTATGAGGCAGGATGAGACGGGAAGGAACTCATTTTATACAAATATGATGAATGATTCTGTTTCAAGTTTTAAACTCTTAATTATACAATGTAACAAATGTCATAAATAATAGCCAAAGGATATGAAATACACCTAAGTTGAACTCTCATTTCTGAATAAAAGATCTTACTATTCAAACTTAAACAAATTGATCTTTGACTGCCAATTTATCAGAATATTCAACAGCATCAACAGCCCCAAAAACTCAGGTGGGGGGAAAAAACAGGACTGCCCTTTCTCACCACATCATTACATCAAAAGATATAATTTTTACAATAATGTAATTAGGATCACACCTGGTTTCTGATACCTTAGAGCTTTATTGTGTCTTCAGTTCTCCCCTGTAACAGTGAATCAAAACTCTTAAAAAAATAATTACAATCAGACAGTAAGTACCTACTAGCCATTCAGTGTCAATTTATCACATTTCAGTAACAGCTGGAAAATGGAAATTCAGAGAGTAACCAGAACAATAAGTCATTTTAAAAGAATGCAAGAAGTAGCTTTTAAAGCTTAGGGACAGATAAGTCCACCCCTGTCAAACGTACCGTGGTTTTACCAATCTTGACAAGTGTTCAACTACAGCTAACCAACTAGTTTATAAAGGAGACAGGCATGCCCAGTATACGCAACAATATACAGAGAGTAAATCAATATTCCCACAAGTTGATTTCTGAACTATGATTCATATCAACTCATGCCACACAGGAGTTCTCTGACATTCAAAAGCTGAGAAAAAGTGTTGCAATACCTATTTTGATAACAGCATATGATAAATGCTGATGCAAACTTATAATGGGTGGAGAAGGAATGTGTGTCCCACCCTCACACTATCAACTCATTTTTAGTGTATTCTGCATTAAGCCCCTTTAGTAGCACAGGAGTATTTACTTGCTAAAGGTTACAAGCCAGGTTTCCAACAAATGCCAAACTATAAGTAGCTATGGAGAAAAACGTTTTAAAAAGTGTTAAATTGTACAGAGTTCTGAAAATGTACAATCTAATCAGGAAAGATTCAAAAGAGATTTTTAATATTTCCTGTAAACATATACTCAGGGCCTTTCAGAACATACTAGAATGAACATTCATTTTTGCGGGCTGCCACTGCAAAGTAAATTTGGCACATTTGCTGCAATCACCACTCTGAATTAGCGGCAGAAGACATTTAACTCCTGTCAGGAAGCTTGTTAAGTGGGTTGCAGTGCTCAAAGCACACAGACACACACTCCTCGGGCAATGCCTGCACTAAGGTACAGATTGTCTTCAGCAACTTTGCAATGAAACAGGAAACACATAAACCGGCAGCTAGTTTGAAGAAGGGTGAGGCTGGACACAATACAAACAAACCCTCATATCCTGACTCATTATTTCCAAGGAACTCCAATGCATTCAAATTATTTTAACCTTCCCTTATCAATAAAAAATATCTAGCTTCTGCACTATTACTAACAATGCTGCATTTAGAACAAAGAGATTCTCTGTAAGCAAACAAGTCTAAAAACAGCAGGCAAAATGGCAGCGCTCAGATGTAAAACGTTGATGAAGAAACGTGGGTATTTTGGGGTGGGCTTTTCAGGGGGAAGATAAATAGGTCATTGAACATGTGCTTTCTATTAATATATACAGTCAAACAAAGTTAGTTTGTTCAAATTTTTACAGGTTGCACATGTTTCCCACTCTTTCAATATCCCACACAAATTGTCTTCTGTCACAAAAGGACAGCATGTTACTTTTGCAGCAAGGAAAGAAATGGGATGAAGTGGGAAGACACTTATCTGGACATTTAGCAGCTGAGCAGACTCAAAACAAAAAATACCTCTATACTGAAATGTATGTTGCCTTTTGTGGCTTTTAAGTTCAAGTAGCTTAGATCTGACTGGATAAAGAACAGGGAGTCAATGAAGGAATTAAGGAGTGACATAGCAAAAAGCAGAAAATAAGAAAATGGTATCAACAACTAAACAATTATAACCAAGGTTCAACCATATTTATCAAGTATAAAGGACATGGGAGCAAAACAAGATCAACCTGAATGAGAATGTCAGCTGCATACCCATAGAGCAAGGGTTGTTTCAGAGACTGCATGTTAAAGGCATTCACAAGACTCTCACAGATTTCCATGGCATATCCAGTGTCAGCATCCACTAACATTCAGAGTAACACCAGGGTTACTCTGTTCACAGGGCTGGAGTCAAAAGGGGCTAATGTATGGAGGGGGTCACCACATTAATACAAGCAAGGCAATGATAAGTAACCACCCATAGAGATCAAAGAGAACAAACAATAACACCGTTCACTATTGTTCAGCTAAAAAGAAAGTTAGGGAGCTTGCTGATAATCGATTCAGTGGAGTGAAAAATAGAATAGAGAAAAGCTCCAAACAGTAACTGCAAATAGAACAGGTGGTAAAAACATTTCAACATGAGTAGGAAGAAAATTACAGGAGGGGGTTGACAGTTGTAGAGAAGAGCAAAAGCAGGATAAGGGGTGTTGAAACAAGTAAGATGAAGTGGCTCAGACAAACATAAAAAGGGTTGGAAGCTTCAGCATGTGTCACCAACAGGTAAGACCAGTGATTGGCCAGGGAAAAAAGGAAAAGACACCATTTCCTCCATAAGAAATTGCCAAAACTTAAGGCCAACAAAAGAAGAAGGAAAGAGTCAATTGCACATTCAAAGTCATCTGGAATTGTAGACAATAGAACTCTTACACATTAGCATGTAATTGTTGAGGTAGAAATCAACAAGTAATGGAAGAAAATACAAGAAAAGTAATTTGATCTAAAGTCAACCTGGATTTCTTTAGAAAGCATTGTTCATTAGACAAACATTGGCCTAAGAGAGAGGTAAGGGGACCAGTCTATTCATAAAGATTTTTAGGAGTATATACACAAATCTGTTTAGTTGTTTGGTAGT
>VXAY01001426.1:309063-330339 GCA_013399855.1 Oxyruncus cristatus | reverse complement strand
CTGTGTGTGGGTTTTTTAAGAATGTATTTGTTTTTTCTCTAAAAAAACACCTAAATGAACCTAGACATTTATAGTGTTATCTTTCATGGTAAGAGTCCACAAAAGTTTCATCTTTTCCTCTGTCCTTGGCTCTGTCAGAGTCTGCTACAAAAATAGCTACTTTCCCTCTCCCCATTCCACCTACACAATATATTTTGTTAATGCCAAGTAAGGTGACAACTGTCACTCATATTATAAAATATTATACTTGAAAATGTATCTAAAAAGCACAGTATAATTGTTATTTATAGAAGTTACAATATATTGTCATGTTAGCTAACACCAGTGATTCAAACAGAGTGTGACATTCTACTGCCTATTTCCATCTACTCCTACCAAAAATAAAGGACCTGTAAAGGACCTTATGTAAACTAATTAATTAATTATTCCAACCCTGTAGAATCTCTGTAAAGATTTATAAACTGTAAACGTTGAGCATTTTTTCATTTGCTTTTGGAAGAGAATTAAAAAAAAATTCCACCACCAAATGCAAGTTGAAGACACCATTACTGTGTTGGTCATTACAGAAATTCATTACATCTGAGTTAACACTGAGTCACTTCATTACTTTTTAAGCTAAATAATACCATTAAAACCTTATATCCTGATATAATTTTAGACTGGTTTTTTTTTTCTTTGAAGAACAAGAAACCACATGCTGTTGAAATAATTACTAAATAAGGGAAACCAAATGAAGTCACATCTTTTAAATGGAAATCTGTGAGTCCCAGTGACTCTGACAAAAAATGTATGAACAATTTGATCACAGAAATAGTTCTGTAGGATATTATCTTGTGATGATTTCTATTAGTTTTAATGAACCACCCACTGTTTTCCAGTGTTATATTTGCCAGAAAGGATGATCTGGGTGGGATTCACAATTGAATGCTCACACACATCTGAGCTCCTGAGAGCCCATGTATGGCACAAAAATTGGCTCTTCAACTATGCTTCAATTTGTCTTAAAATAGATATTCAAAACAGGTCAGCTGAGCTGCAACTGCCTATCTTGCTCTACTGAATGTAAAAAGAACCTCAGCAAAACAACTCCTGGTCTCAATGAATACACGGTAGAAAAATCAAAAACTCATTAAGAAGAGACAGGCATCTCTTATGTCATGAGGTCCAGGTTTTTTCCTATAAAGATGCCTTTTGTCTCCTGCCACAATCAGAATAGCTTTCTCCATCAACAGTAAATGCCAATACTATTTTAAACCCAAATTAACATGCCCATATCGAAGGCCAAAGACTATGTCTTCCACTGTACCTCTCAAATCCTTCTGACTCATACACCTGAACTGGGAGAAGCAACAGAAAGCTAAACCCCATAAAATTCTATGAACCCTAGGAGACTACCATTGACCTGAGAGAGGACTGACAGCACTATGCTTCATCATGTAAAAACTAATATTTAATTACAAAATAATAGTAATATAAAAATGTAATAAAGCATTATGCCTTACCTGCTGGAGATATTTCACTATCAGACATTAAAGTCCGCTTTCTCTTAAGGGAGAACTTCAAGCAGACAGCCAGCACATAGTCTAGCTGGCTCTCTGTAGATCTCAGCTCATGGAAGTATGCTGGGCAGGGGTTCAGCACTCACAAGAAAACTTGTAAGCCCAGAATCAGACCAACCGTGAGGTCCTGATTCCACAGGGATTTAAATGTTTGCCCAACACCTGTTGCTTATTCCATGACTGTGGAACTCCCACAGTTTCCCAGTTGCAGCACACACCTTAAGGCAAAACTGATGAGCAGCTCAGCTCTTAGCTCAGACATTCAGGCACATCGCACTTGGACATAAATGACACTTGGATCACATGGACAAAGGACCATAAATAAACCCGACCACCTGTGAGAGCCTTAACCTGGGTGGGTGGGTGTGGGGGGGTGTGGGTCGAGGAAAATCAGCTACAGTTTCTATTGACAGTACAACTGGTCTGTTTTTTAAGCTTCTAAAAGCAGGCCAACTCAGCTGGTTACATCATGTGGATTAATCAGATGCTACAGTATTTACTAGGGTTAAACCTAGAGGATAAGGGTTACATAATGGATTCAATCCAACCTAAAGTGGTCAGATCTCTCAAATAAATATGCACCTTTTCTCTTTGACCACTTGGACAGGAATAATCAACTAAACGTAAGAGAAGTTCAACAAGCATCTGAAATCGCATTCAGTTCCAAAATCTAGTACTGAGAAACAAATGGAGGCCCATGCCACTCAAAAGACCATAAAACCCATTCAAATTTTGTCACCCTCATCTTTAGACTTCATGCCCCCTCTAACACTGTTATGAAAGCACTACCATAGAAATATTTCAAAAATATTTTTGTGTATTACATACATACATTATCCCCTGGGCCTACGCCCTTTACTCCTCTCTGTTCTTTGCTTTACTGTGATCTCTGACTTGCCTCATTTCAGCTGAGCTCTCCAACCAGAATAAAATCCATGTACAACTATTGCATTCCCAAAAGCTGCATTTTGCTTGAGTGCCATTAATAAGAAATCCTGATTTTTCCATGCTGCAGAGAATACAGTTTCAGCCATTCCTTACCCTTTCTTGTGTGCCTCATGAAAACATTCGGTGCTCTGATAAAGAAATAATCACCCAAGCAAACATTACATAAAAATTGCAAGAGGCCCAAAAGATAATGCTTGCCAGAGTTTGTAATTCTTCCAATTCAAAAAGTTAACCTGCTTGCTCTTAAGGATCTGCAGCTTTTAATGTCTTTCCCAGACAAACAACCAGAGAGAAAACATTTACTGCCTATTAACACATCGAATATATACATATTACAGGATATTGGTAATGCAGAAAAAACACAGACTTAAAACTCGAACCAACAGCAAATCTTACCGTCAGGGTAATTTAATTCAGCTGAATTATTATACATACAGTTAGCTTTTCAAATATTCCTTCCCCTGCCTAAAGATTGTTCATACAGTGCATATACTCCTCTGCCACTCCCCTCAAAAACAAGAAAGCTATACAGCAGTCTCCTCCATCATGCTCACGAGAGATGCCGAGGTGCAACAGAGACGTGGGCATCTCTGCCACACCAGGCTGCTGCCTTTTTCAAGGTGTTTCTTTTTAAAACCACTGAATAACGATGCTCCAGGCTTACAAGCTCCAAATTCTGCAACAAGAGACTAGAAAAAAGGTATTTACCATCCGTACATTCTTCATAATACCAGTCCAGTTCATAATAATCTGCTTCAATAAATTTCTGCATAGTCAGTATCCTTCAGTGACATGCACGAGATTTCACTTCGCTGCTAAGGTCAAGTGAAATGCAGCCATGCCTTCCTGCCTTTGCAAAATGCCAGAGCACAAGGCAGCTCACAGGAAGCTGAAAATGAGCTGCACATCTTCACCGAGGCCACAACTGAAATAAAAGGGGGGGTGTGGAGACTGTATTTGGGAAAAAAAATAAGAAAAAAAATAAAAACTAGAAAAAGGGTAGAGAAAGGAAGCAGATGCCCTGTCGGCTCCTGTAATGAAGCTCTGCACAGGAGCCTTGGATGGGTGTTAACGAAATCCTCCTATCAAAAGGCTGATGCGCTGACGTTAGGGACACACACCACCGCCCGGCTGGCTCTAACTCGTTCCTTTCCTCCCCAGTCTCCACATCTCTTTCAGGCTAACATGTTGCCATGGAGACGAGCTGGCTCCAAAAGCGATGCAGAGATGAAGAAAATGCATTTTGCTGTTTCTGGCTTTACAGACTAGAAGGAGTCCTCCATACTGGAAACAAAAATCCTTGCTCAGAAAGATGACAATTCATTGCTACTGCTCACAGAACAACAGCATCACACTGTTGCAATTCACCGGGGACACGCAGTACATTAATAATGAAAATCTAGTCCATTACTACTCTCTCCTCCATACAGTTTGATAAAAGCCTGCCTTCCTCATGGAAAATTAAACCATGTTACTGCTTTGTTACACTATTCTGGTCTGATACAATAGAATCCTTTCTACATACTGCTATTGCAAAATGCCAAACAAAAAAGAAAGAATCAGCAAAATCAGGATAGCAATACATTTCTCCTTGCAAAAAAAGCTGACCTGTTTCTACATTTTGTCCTCTCCATGAACCACTGACCTTTTTTTCTCCCCAAGCACCTAAGCTTCATAGCTGAAAACAAGAGGTTAGGCCAAAGTTTCACTACTTTATTCCTAAAAATACTGAAGGTCATCACAGAGAACAGCTTAACGTCTGTGTTTAATGTTTTGAAAGTGAAAGAAAATACTTTTGCAGCCCCAAATAAAATTGTGTTCAAGCTATTAGATGAGAACCTGTCTGAGGAACAGATGGCATTAAATCATCTAATACAGCAATTCAAAAAGCATGCTGGAGTATGTGCAGGTATAGATACCAAAGGGATTGACACCCATTTTGTTCATAACCAGCACAGTGTCTTTGCCCATTTCTCCCTGTTCTTTAGGAAACTCTGTTTCTTTCCTAACACCAGTAGAAGCATTAGGATAAGGTTGTGACCTGTGTTAGTAACACGAGGTAGGAAGCCATATTGGGTTTGACCAAGGAGGCATCTCTCTGGCTGAAGACTCCATCCAGAAGCACAGCCATGAGCAGGTAATAGAGAACTATCCAACACTTTTTCAACTGCCCTCCCAACCTCCAATTTTTTCCAGCTTCGGAGACAGCCTTAGACAGGTGCAGCTACTGCTACTTTTAGCAATTCTTATCTGTCTGTTCTTGAGCCCACACACATTTTTAGCACCTCAAACGTCCTCTTGCAGGGAGTTCCACACATTACTATTCATGATACATGAAACCCTCACCTTTTGCTTTGCAACTCACTTTTACTAACTTAATTCGATGCTTCCAGCTCTGAAAATCTGAACACTCAGTCCATCTCTCCCTTCCAATCACTCACAATTTTGCAGATTTCTATTAAGTTCACACTCACTCATGTCTCTTCTAGGTTGTTATCACTTATTCTACACCCTGACTGGTTTGGCTTTACTGGGATAGAAATAGGTAAGGAATAGTCAAGCTATGTAGAGGAAAATGCATTGGTTTCATGACCACATTAGTATTTCAGCTTTACTAGTATAAGAAATTATCACTGCAGTGCTTTGAGTCTTGCAGTTTCAGTTATGCACACTCACAAGGAAAAAACTACACATGCTATTAAATACAATTAAGGCTACACTGTTAAAATACTGTCAGAGAAAAATAAAGGTTCCTATGGCAACATCAACTCAATTGCTCTGCATATAAGCTATTTGTTCCACTTGTATTATTTTTGTCCAAAAGGTAATTTCAGTCTGGGTAATGCTATTAAATAAGCATTTAAAATAGAAAGAATGAACATTGTCTACCCGCTTAAATTGCTGCAGGGACACTCTCCTTTTTATTTGCTGACATTTTAAACAAAGGAAATCTTCAACATGCTAGAATTTTCTTCTCACTGTCCTCCCTGCGGCACACATACTCCCTTTCAATGAGACAGGATAAAAACAGTTCAAAGTAGGGGGTTAGGGCTTTTATTTGTTTGTTTTATTGATATTTTTCTACAGATCTGATTGGAAACACACTGGTGTAATCCATATAGGCATTATTTTCCTGTGGAGAAAAACCACTTGTGTGGCCAAATGATTTCAGAACTCAAGAGACTTGGAAATATGGATAAGTGTATTATCGTCCCAGCATGAAGACAGAAACCCTGGGCAGACAGAATACTATACATCCAGGTATTCACTCACAAGCATCCCTTCAATTATACGAGAAATTGTAGCTCTATAAAGCTGGAAGGGTTGTCAAGGTGAACAGGAATGTCTGACCAAGCCAACAAAGCAGTTGCACACTTGCAGAACCTACTTGCAGCCTTTGCAGCCCTATTTTTTGATTCCTACAGTGGTGTATCGGATTCATCTTACGTAAAACTTATCAGAACAGAACATTTTTCTGGTGGACTGCTTCTACAAACATTGAAGCTCTGCATATTCAAGTCTCCATATTACCAGGAACTTGCTTTTTCCTATCCCAAAGCTAAATACAGTCATTCAGCATTCCCTTCCAGCTGCTACATTTTGACCTATTTTTCTATGTTTATGTGTAACTAAACAAGCCCCTCCCCTTTTATTTGCTGTCCACAGGGCAAAACATACAGATTGATAAAGAATTTCAGTAGCCAATTGTGAAGAGTTAGACTGAGCAGTCCTTAAGATTGTGATTAGAGAGGACTATAATAAAGGCAGAAAAGATGGCTTGAAAAGCTCATGAGCCCTCTCCTTCCTCTTAGCTGAAACAAATCCATGCCAGAGGTCAACGCTAAACTGATCAGCCTAAATTAGCCAGGTTATAAAAACCACCCAAACCCTTTTACCTTTGTCAAAAATTCTCTTCAAACAAGGAATTGCAGTTACCCCATAGCAGCACACTCAAGACTGTAGTGAACTGTGCTGCTAGGGTGCAACGCAGCAGCAAGTCGTCTCTGCTGGCAAATAAGGTATTAAAAGTATGTCATTACACAGGATGTCACTATAAATCCTGTGTTCCCATGCTTAGTCATTCGCAGCTTTCTTTCCAAACCTTTTCCAGTTCCAGGAGGACTCTTTGAAACTGAACACTGGAGCTGGATGAAGTACTTCCACGGCAGCTGCAACAGTATTATCTCCCATTCGATTAACTCCGGGTCACATTTCCTCTCTTGGCTACAGCTTCGCATCAGGATGTTCAGATAATTAAACACCATATCGCATCATCATTTTCTGCAGTCGCCAACACAGTCACCACTGCTCAGGATAAAGTTGCCCATCCCATTAACATTGTCTGGAGTCCTTTTCATCATAGCAGCAGCTACACAGGCCACCACTACGCAAAATGGCATATTGATCACAGTTGCCACAACACATACTTTGCAAATTGATGGTTTTTAAACTGACTCAAAAGTTATTAAAGAGCATTAAAAAGGCGAGTAAGCATATTTAAAAGCCCAACTTAACTTAAAGGATGGGTTGGCACACTTATGTCTAAATTGGAATCTCATTTACTGAAGCGAAGAGTTACTGGTGTTTCACCTGCTAAAGGAACACTGAACAGGAGTCATCCTGTGCCTGCACACATACTCAGGGCAAACAACTCTGACTCAGGACAGTCTTCTCTTCCAGTGGCATAGTTTGCTTAGCAAGAAGTCTTGCTTTAACCTGAAAAGACTAGAACCCAGAACACTGAAAGCATTGTTATCAGCAGCTTTTAGAACTGGTATTTAGAAAAATGGGTGCTTCAGATTTGATTGACTCTCCTTTGTCAAAATGGGATGAATATCCAGGGCTTCAAAATGGTACAGGAGCTTCCTGTAGCTTCTGCACACCGTAAGGGCACACTGACCTCACCTGATACAAGCAAAAAACTCTCCTGATGCAGAGAAGAGTAACTGTTCTCCCACTGAAACAAATGTTTTAACATGAGACAGGGGCAGTCAGATGAAATTAAAGTACTTAATGACAAAAAGCTATTTTCCACATGAAAGGATTATTTCTCCCTTCCCCCCAATAATTACTGGAGAGTACTATTTTTACATTTATATAAGATCAAAATTGATGTTGTCTTTGGCAACCTTCCTGCAAAACCAGCTGTGTAGTTTGATTAAGGTATCATGGGGCATACCTAAACACTGTAAATGAGACCATAATAGCAAGAGTCAGACATTCAAGAGAATATAGCTCTACCTAGCATTAGGAAAATGAAGAACAAATAAAGATTTAAAGAATAAAATTTTGCAAACTGTTCACCACCTGGAAATAATGTAAATTACAGTCTCCATTTTTTTTTTGTTATATTTTTCCTGAAGACAGCAAAAACATTTGTAAAACGAAGTTGAGCTTAATATCATGCTTGATTGGATAGACAAAAATACTACAGCAGCATGGTTATGACCTATTTTTCTAACAAGGAAGGAAAAAACCCACTGAGTGTCATGATTGCAGCTTCCTGGGAGAGGAAAGGAATGCATTACACTGAAGGAATACAGAATAAGGGAGCCCAGAACCGGACCAAATACTCCAGGTGTGGCCTCACCAACGTTGAGTACAGAGGAAGGATCAACTCCCTCAAACTGCACTCTGCCTCAAGAGTTTAATGAGACTGGTCAGATGACGTTTGATTTATCTGATTATGCTTTCGGCTAAGATCAGTTTATTTTGTTCATTTGGTAGGGACTGGCTCAGTCATGTGTCTGAAGCATATGAAGGAAATAATGACAATTATGTGCTTTGGACTTTCAGAATGTAAAAGAACATCTGTAGGCCTGTAGTAATTCAGTTCCTCTCAATTGCCTTCTTTCCCAGTTGTCAATTAAATTTTAAAAACTAATTCTCCACATCACCTACCTTGGGCTACAGCTTAACTTCGTCCCTCCCCCCAAAAGCTGTGAATAAACTAAAATGCTCAGATATTTAATTATTCATTTTCCTACCAATATCTTCTAAATTAATTTAAAAGGAGGTCTAAGTAGCCTTGTGTCCATCCTCATGAGTGACACAGCCCAGCTGATTCTGTCACTGCCAAGCTTTGTGGTCAGGAATTGCACTGATGATCTCAAAAATAAAAAGCCACATGAAGGCAGAAAAATCTGCTCTAGTAAGCCATAGCAGTATAGTTAAGGGTCACTGTTTAACCTTACCGTGTATGGATCAACACAGAGGGGAAACTCATCACATTTCCACCATTTTACAAACCAGCGTCAATCGGAACGTGTAGTCCAATAACTGCAAGGACATTTTTCATAAGTCATTCCAGAAGTAGAACTTTACAAGAGACAAGTTACAGTATTCACTCACACCCTCATCAAGGTTTTTAAAACAAACTAAACAGGTACAGGAGGAGTGGCTTAATTGCAGCACTGAAAATGAATCACTGTGCAAGCAGCCACACCTTGGAAAACACTCTCTGAAGAGATAATGGTACAAGTCACAGAGCTTTTCTGCCAGCTTACTTAAAATACTATTTTTATTTTCATAGTTACATTTTTTCATAAACCAATGTTTACAAACAATACAATAATCTCCAAATATGCTAGTGTATTATGATGTATCATGATCTTGCACTCTCATGTATAGAGAGTGCACAATAACTGAACAGGGATCTCAGTTTACAGGGTACCAGTCTAAGGTTCAATCCAAATTTGCTTAAACTTCTTAAAGTACTATCTAAACACAAGTGTCTGCCTATAAGCAGCAAGGAATCAACTTTTCTTTATCAAAGATCTCCTTGCTTGGTTCCTCTCCTTTAAGCAGTTATTTCCCAATAACATACTTTGTGGCATAAACTACACAAATTTTTTTCATTCAAGTCAGTTGACTGGATGAAATCTACAACCACAGCAACATGGTAAAGTTGCAGTCATTATGCTTATAAACTAAAAGTTGGATAAAATTGTGTAAGTACTCACAGTTCTAGGTAGCTTCTGCTATCCAATTCCTCTGTTCTACACAGCTTCATTTTCAGAGAATCGTAAGAAGGGTTTTGGTTGGAAGGGATCTTAAAGATCAACTAGGTCCAACCCCCTGTCACAGGCAAGGAACCTTCAATTAGACCAAGTTGCTCAATGCCCTATCCAAGCTAGCCTTGAACACTTTTAGGGATGGGATATCCACAGCTTCTATGAGCAACCTGTTCCAGTGTTTCACCAGCCTCATAGTGAAGAACGTCTTCCATGTAACTAATCCTAATCTGCCCTCTGTCAGTTTAAGCCTATTGCCCCTTGTCCTACCACTAAAGGCCCTGCTAAAGGGTCCCTCTCTAGTTTTTCTGTAGCCTGTTTTAGGAAGCGAAAGGTGCTCTAAAGTCTCTCCAAAGCCTTCTCTTCTCCAGGCTGAATATCCCCAACTCTCTCAGCCTCTTTTCACAGCAGAGGTGTTCCAACCTCTGATCATCCTTGTGCCTCTCCTCTGAATTTGCTCCAAGGAGTCCACATCCTTCTTACGTTGGGGGCCCCAGAGCTGGATACATACTCCACAGTGGGGTCTCACAAGAATGGGTAGAGGGGGAGAATCACCTCCCTCAACCTGCTGACCATGCTTCTTTCAATGCAGCCCAGGACACATTTCTTGGCTGCAAATGCACATTGCTGGATCACACTGAGCTGTCAACCAACGCCCCAAAGTCCTTCTCCTCACGGCTGCCCTCAATACATTCTCCAAACTTGAATTTTTGTATCCACCCCCAACAGTCACATACCACTGCAAACCCCACCAGCATCTCAGTTGGTAGAGCAAAAGGATGCTGCCACACAGATTTTTGAGTTCCTTGCCCCACTAACAAAACATCTTTCCCATGGTTATTGCAACAATCCACCCACACAGACGATTCTACTCATGAGACAGGACTAATCAGGTTACTAAAGACTTCGGAAACCTGACATTTCAAAACATTTATTTAAGCCAACTTCTGCCATCATTATAACAGCACTAATGGGCTGATACAAAACAAAGTGGTGTAGTACATCTGACTCCATAGATCAGCTTCAGCTTGTCTCCCCACCCTTCACACATTTTTTCTGTGACTGAGGGGAGGTGGAGAGCATAGGTAAGTTATTTACTTTAATAGCAGAATGCCCTCTATTGAAGCAAGAAAGTTAAACTCAGTTCTTCATATTCTTCATACTTTTCTCCACAGCCTTGCTCCTTACAAAGCAAGTCATCCAGGGGCTTCAAAACGCAATGAAGCCATCTTTATAAAGGTTTGTGTTGAGCCCTCAAACTCATCCCTTCTGAAACTGTGCCTTGTAAGTCTACCTAAATCCACTATATAATCCACGTAAACCCACTACTATTGCTTTAGCATAGTAGTTATTGGGATGAGTTGCAGAAGTTTTCTCTAATTGCACAGCTATGTCAATACTCACAGTGGAAGAACCCAGAGAGACAAGAATCCATTCACCATGATAAGAGTATCTCCAGGCTCAAACAAAAGAATAAAAAACCATGATGGTCACAATTCTACACACTTTCCCTTCAGGCACAAATATATCTTTCTGCCTAATAGTACGAATACAAGCAAAAGAAACAATGAAGGGACAAATTATTTCAACCAAATGCTCAGAGTTTGGTTCTTCACAAGCCTTTTCTAGAAGCTTACGCTGCAGAAAAATGATTTAATGTCATGCTGTGACGCTGGCACACAGTGCCACCAGACAACAGCGCAATGTGTCAGAGAACGCATTCAAAAGAAGCGGATATGGGGAGAGGCATAAGCTTTATAAGTTGCATAGATACAGAAATTCCAGTGGCTTGTGAGAGAGACCACAAGCAAAAAGAAATATTTCAGTATTTCAGTTTCATCAATATTTGATAATGTGAAAAGGTACACACTGTTCTCGATTAATTATTTCATTTGTTTTCTATCTATCTCAATCTTGGAGACCAAAGTAATAAGTCACAAACAGTTTTCTCACTTTTCACAACTTGAAAGGAATTGCACAGGTACTTCAAAGAAGGTAACAAAAAATCCACTGTTTTATTTGTTTCACTGTACAATTTCCGAATTTTCGACTTACGGAAGTATTTCAAGGTCTCTTCTATTTGCTCAGTTGTTAAGTCAATATTCGCATCAGGGGAAATGAGAGGTGTGTGAAGCCAGTCGTCGTGGTCATAACCATAGATTGTATCTGCTCTTAGCTTATAATGAGGCAGCTGTTCTTCCAGTAGGCTGATGATTTCGACTTCAGGAAGGTTGGTACTATTGCACACATCTGGTAAGAGAGAGAACAATCTCTGTTAGTTACTTCAAGTACTATACATACAAGCTAGCAAAGATGGTTGTTTCATAGAATCATAGAATGGCCTAGGTTCAAAGGGACCTTAAAGATCATTTAGTTCCAAGCTCCCTGCTGTGGGCAAGGACACCTCCCACTGGATCAGGCTGCTCAGAGCTCCATCCAGCCTGGCCTTAAACACTTTGCAGAGATAGGGCAACCACAGTTTCTCTGGGCAACCTGTTCCAGTGCCTCACCACCTTCACAGGAAACAATTTCTTCCTACCATCTAATCTAAACTTACTCTCAATTCGAAGCCATTCCTCCTTGTCCTGTCACTACTCACCCAGGTAAAAAGTCCCTCTCAATCTTTCTTGCAGGCTCCCTTATGGCACTGCAAGGCCATAATAAGGTGACCCCTGAGCCTATTCTTTTCTGGGCTGAACAATCTCAGCCTTCTCTCGTAGGAGAGGTGCTCCATCCCTCTAAGCATCTTGGTGGCCTCTTCTGGACTCTCTCCAACAGGTCCATGTCTTTCCTTTGCTGGGGACCCCAGAGCTGGATGCAGCACTCCAGGTGGGGTCTCACCAGAGCAGAGGGGCAGGATCACCTCCCTCGCCCTGCTGGCCACGCTGCTTTTGATGCAGCCCAGCACACAATTGGCTTTCTGGGCTGCGAGTGCACATTGCTGGCTCATGTCCAGCCTCTCATCCACCAGCATCCCCAAGTCCTTCCCAGCCGGGCTGCTCTCAATTTATTCATCCCCCAGATTTTGCTGTATGTAAATAACAACTAGATACTAATCAGTTTAGATTATATGGCTACCACAAACTATCCTAAAATAGCCTGTTTACTAATAAAAATAGAAGGGCATGATCTCAGAGACAAAAAGCCTGACCTCTAGAAACAGGAACTCATCTATTGAAGAATAAGGGGGGTAGGGTAGGGAACTGAGAGACAGTGAGTATTAAAACAGGGTTAGTTACAATCCCAGCATGAAGAAAGATTAGTGCACAGAGGAATTTATATTTTTCATGTTCTGCTTCAAAGATGACTTTTAGTTTGTAAGCTTTACATATCTCTGCAACTTGGTCTTTGACCACAATATAGTCCCACTATTTTTTGCCTTTGCTGCTGGCAGATTTTTCTCAAGAAAAAGAAATCCAGGATTGCAACAGCAAACAGTGTCACAGTTCACACCTAAGACACACTGGTAAAGTTGGTTACAAGAACTTTTAGGGCACCTTTTGACACTATCCTGACCTGCATTCTGTGATGCAATTCCTCATGTTCACAAATATATCAAGTTTGCACACAGTTTTAAAAATGGATACCGAGAGCCAACAACAACTGTAAAAATGTTGCAATTAAAATGAGAGCTTCAAATATAGGGCAAGGAGAAGCTGAGCAGTTTTAACACAGAAAATTCCAATTAAAGGTAGAACCTTTTTTTACCATGAGGACGGTCAAACAGGGGCACAGAGAGACCAGGAACTCAAGTGAGCAAGGCCATGAGCGCTCACTCTAGAAGGCTTGCTTTTAATATAAGTCAGAACAGATTACCTTCAGAGATACCTTACAACCTATATTATAATGAAGAATTCTCTGTGTATGTTAATACCCAAACGAGGCATGATAGTTCTAAATATGTAATTTTAATTACCACATAAAATTAACTACAATGTATTGCTAAATATTTATTAAGAAACAGAGCAACCCACGGTATGTTTAAAGCTCTAAGCATTTGCAAAAATCTGCCCATTTTTCATTTCCATTCCAGGACAAAAAGCGGACACCACTGTGTTATTCATCCCAGTAACACTGAAAACCCCATTTAAACCCAAGCCCCCAGTCCTTCCCTGTGCAGCACTGCAGACAGGCAGGCTCTGTTCCCTGCTGATACTGACTCACTGCCTGGGCTTCCTGGATTGCTACAGACCCCTGGCATTGCTCTGGTGATCCACCCCTGGCATTGCTCTGGTGATCCACCCCTGGCATTGCTCTGGTGATCCACCCCCGGCATTGCTCTGGTGATCCACCCCCGGCATTGCTCTGGTGATCCACCCCCGGCATTGCTCTGGTGATCCACCCCCGGCATTGCTCTGGTGATCCACCCCTGGCATTGCTCTGGTGATCCACCCCTGGAGAGGCAATTCGAACTGTTACTGCCAGCACCTTTGCCCTGCTCTGCAACAAAGAGACTGGGCTCTGCCAAAAAGGATTGGGCCCTTCCCATCCTGTCAGCTGCCTGTAAGGCAGCCCTGGCTCTTGCTGTTTCCTGACAAAGGCACCAATTTTTTGTAGGAGAAACTTATTCTTTCTAGATTGATGTAGACGTGCAATTCCACTGTAACCCGGTGGAGCTCACCTCTGTCAAAGGAGGGAAGAGAGAGGGGAATGGGGAAATAACACATACTTTTCTATAGACCACAAACTACTTCTGTTTTTCAGCATTCTAATCCATAAGTTACATTGTCAAAAGCAACCCAAGCACTAAAGACTGCAAGAACATTATTATTCTATCAGACAACAGTGCAGAGGATACAAAGATGAATTCATACTGTCAATCTCCTCCTTACAAACTTTAGAAATCCTGAAAATTAGAACTATAGTCCCCTTGGGAAAGTTGTATCGTAGCTTATGCTTCAAGCAGTCTGCTATTACCTATCAGGAGGTATTCTCCTCTGCTTTCACCCCAGGCTGTTCTGCTCATTGCTGTCCATATGTAGCTGTCCTCCAACGCTCACTGCACAAGGTAGTAGGATCAGGTGCCCACATGTGTAGCAATGCTGTTTTTATGGAGCTCTGTGCAATGCCGCAATCAGCCTGCACACATCATTTTAAGGGGTCTTTGCAACCCCCTCAGAGGACTAATGACTTACACAGAGAAACAAGATCTGTTCCCCATGCTTTGAAAGATGAGAGCATGTAACTACAAACCTTTCTTTTTCCCTGGCTACCTTTTTAATTGCTGACAGCATCATCTTCATGTCTGCAACCATCTGAGTTCAGAAAAGCCAACTGTTCTTCTAAAAAGCACATGTTGACACCCACTAAACATTCAAAAACCTTTCTGTGTATGTGTATAGACAGACTTTTTTTATACATTCATCTTTGGATTACCTAATTGCTCTCAATTACAAGAATATGGAGTTGATTTTTTTTTTGTTGGGGTTGTTTTGGGGGAGGTTTTTTTTGCTGAGATGTTAGCTCTTCTCTTAAGAAAAATGTAAGAGTTTACACAGCTTGACTGAGATGGTCTCCTTGGGAACAAGGAAATGAAAATTTTGAAAAATTCAAACCTTTAGTGTCTTTCTCATTTTTTATCAGGATTTCAAAAGAAACAGTTTGACTTCATAAATGAAAAGAGAAAGGTCCAGGTAAATAATTTTGTACAGAGAAATAAACTGGTTTGCTGTATCACAAAAAACAGCAACAAATAGAATGCAAAAGAAGTTACCAATACAATTGGAGGAGGAAAAAAACCTTCACAGATGCACACACACAAATGAAACCCATATATTTTTATTGCAGAAAAGAAAGGTACTAGAACATGAAGGCCATGCAGTAAAGACATAAGAATTATTGTGGAATAAAAGTTAACCAAGACAATTTTTCTACTCTGCCATATAATAAATTCTGAGCATTCCAGAGCAATTCAAAACGCCTAAGGACTGGAAGAGATATTAATGAGTAATTGGAAAGACAACTTTTTGTGATGCTATTGTCATTAACTTCTATTGCAATCTCAAAATCTGTATACCAGCAGGAAATAAAACAAGCTCTGATGTAATTGCCTATTTAGAAAAAAAACAGGACACTGTAATTACACTTGTTCATGACTAAACATTAGTTTACCATTGAAATCACAGCAATATTCTCAGTGCTACAATTACACAGTCTTCCCCTTCACTTTTTCTCCCCTCCCTTTTCTGAGATGCAGGCACTTGTTAGGAAATGGTAAGCAGACTAACACCATTCCCCATCCTCTGTAACAACGTACACTTAAAACAATTAACTGATCATTAATAAAAACTGATACAACAAAATATCCTTTTGAGCTGCTGTTATGGATTTTGGGGTTTGTAATTAAGCAATTTTAAAACTTGCAGTCTTGACCTCGGCAATCAGAAACTTCTATAAGCAAATTACAACTTAAATAGCAAAATGAATTACGAACTCGGGACTCTTACTAAAACATGGATCAATCCAGGTTCTGATTTTGAAAGAAAAGAGTTCGGAAATAAGATTACTAAGGCTCTTTCACACTCTAGAACTCTACAGTTTTCAGTACTTCATAGAAGTAATTACATATTCAAAAGAATAAATTTGTTAACTCTTTTTCATATTCTTTTTGCAAGTAACATGTTCCACTGCTCTGCTATCATTTTAGCTAAAATGCATAAACACCCCACCTCACTTATTTTGTTGCAAATATATATTTGTCCATGCCCTGTTCCTCAGGAAATAAAGAATGTGGTCCATCTGCTTTGCAGGAGTTCTCAACAATGTTCCTTCCCATGCTATGCTTTCTAAACCAGATTAACGCAAATTCTTTCAAAGACATGTGTCCTGATGAATTTGTTCTTTCAGTTTCTGATCTTCTCTTTCTATAAAGACGCAAAACAGGCAGAACACTCCAGCCAAGCTCTCTTCTGCGTATTTTCTTACTACTTCAGTATCCCTTGGGAAGTTACTAATGGATTACTTACTAGCATGTTCCATATCTTTTCATATAATGGCATCTTACTGGCTGGTATATCTATCCTTTTCTGGACATCTTAAACCTCTCTACTACCTCCCTCCCAGCTTAAGTTAGCCACTAAAGTTTCACAGGTTGTTTCCACTTGCTTATATTTCCTTAGAGGAATTTTTACTATACTTGCTGAGGTGGCTACCTTTGACTATTTCATCAGTTCCCTTTCTTCTAGCCACACCTCTATCCATAAAAAACGCAGTGAACATTGTAACTTAACCTTCCATTGTGGAGACTGAAGCAAGGACGGGAGGTTGGCTTTTTCTTGTGCAGATGAAGAGACATAACTTTTAGGACAGCCATGTCCATGTGAGGATAAGAGTACACTTGGTTTATTTTCAGATGCACGCTTACATCCTTCCTCTGCTGTCAAGTGAACAAGGAGTGATCCAACAGAAAACGAAGTGAGAGGTCTAAAACAACGGGTGCTGACTGTATCGAAGTAGCACAGCTCTTCAAGGACTGCAACTCTCCCTCTGTGCACAGAGCATTAGAGATCCTAAGGCATCGTGTAGGGTGCTGTCACCCACTGTCATTTTCTTCTTGCACTCATACAGCCATGCAGTACATTAGGTCACTTCCCATACAGCACTAAATATATATGTAGCTGTCAGTGCTATTTGGATGGGTGGAATTATGCCAGCACTTCATGAACAAGCAATTCAGCCTCAGTCAAACTAAATTCAACTCAGACTTAAGTTCAATGTGAAACACAGGTAGACAGATTTGAAGATCTCCTTCCAAACAACATGGTCATCTAGAGCAACTCATCTGTCAAACTGTATTCCCTACTAGGCTTCTGGGTTTCACCTGTTTACAGCTATGACTGAAGAGATGTATCTTACTGTAGAAAAGAAAAACCTAGCTTGACCTATAAAGAAGGAGCACCTTTCAACTTCAGCAACAACTTCACATAAAAAGTAGCAATAAATTCAGAGAACGAACCTAGAACAAAGAGAAGGGACAAAGACATGGGGAGGGTGGTAGCCGACAAACAAATAAAACCCCAAAACATACACAAAACACATGCACAAAGAAAACAAACTCTCAGATCTCAAAGCCTGGCATTTGCAGCTTTCAGAAACACAATACAAACAGCTTATCAGTACGGTCATTGCAAGGAACATAAAATACATAGTTTCTGCCTGTCTGAAGTCTGGTTCAAACCACCCCCGAGCTTTATGGCTCTACTGGTTTGCCGGCAGAGCAGAGCAGAGCTGCCTCCCCAAGGTTAAAGGACTTCCAGGTCTCCACAGAACCTGCCGGCAGCACACAGTGCCACCTGGCGGAACAGCCGCCCTATTACCCGAAACCCCAGACCCCACAGCACATTTTGTCAGACAGTTTCTCGCTTTCAGCCCACTGCTGTAAACGGAACAAAACAGTTGCTCCTAAACCCAGACCTGCCACCAACCAGGGCTGTGCTCAAGGGACATCCCTGAACACACAAGTCATGACAAGACCACAAGAAAGCTACCCAGAGACAGTATCGTTCCCAGAGCACAGTGCTCCGGAGTTCTGGTAATGATGGACGTCAACACCTCGCAAAACAGCAAGCACAAAGCAGCCTTGCTACCCTGAACTGCTTCCCCCGAGCAAAGGGAAACTGTTGCTGCACAGAACTGGTGTGTTCAGCAGAACAGCTCCACTCTAACTTTGACCTCGGGGAAGGGCTGGGCTGCTTGGCAACCTTCAAAATATAAGCTTTGGTCATCAGGTTGTATCACCCACCCACCCTGACCATCTTCCAGAAGACTCCAATGCATCAAACCCTCAGCAGTTGGCACTCAGCCCTTTATAAACAAGCAAAAAAAAAAAAAAAAAACCAAAACCAAACCAAAGCAAAAACGCCTCAGTAGTCACTCTCAGGCAAATCTTTTGTTTCCTGTATCAGAACTAAAACACTCTGAGGTAGCTGAGGAAAGAGAAGTAGATAAGAGCACAATAACAAAAACAGATAAGAGAAACAAGGAAACTCTCTGGAGAAAGCAGGAAGAATGAAGAAGTCTACTACTTTACTTGATGGAACCACATACTCTTCTCCTTGGTTTTCAGTACTGTCCTATTTCCCACAAACCTATTACAGTCACCCTTGACTCTCAGCTCTCTAAAGGTGTTTTTTAAGTTTCTCTGTGTTACATCTTTGAAATGGCCAATGAATAAATAACAATTCCAAAAAATAAAAAGCACATGATACCTGCAAAGGGTCAATTCCAGTGCTGGCTCCCTACTAGTTAAGGTAAAAAGGAAGGCTCTCTGCAGTAAAGGGCTACAGCACACAGGCTAAAGTCCAGCCACATGTAACACAAGAAATCGAAGTTCATCAAGTTGAGGCTATTCCATGATAAATACTAATGCATCTTGACTGCTGATTTGCTTATTTGTGACACTGAGATTAGCCACCTGATCTAGCTCAACAGGCAGCCAAAAGGCCATGACTACTTCAGACTACTTTCTCAGCTGACCCACAAGCCTAAAGCCTAACCATATTCCAGGGATAAAAGCAAGAAAGATGGTTTTTAAGTGTTTTTCCAGCAGATATTTCCTGCTTGAAGCAGCCCAATAGCCTCATTTTCCCCATGCTTTCTGCCCACTGAGCAAATGATGGAATGGAGTGAACTAGTCATTACCACTGTGAACAGATCCACATAAAAATGAAAAGCAGAGGGAAGAAACTTGAACACCACAATTAGGCTGCTAGTCTACTGAAAAGAAAAACACAGCCCGCAGTCATCCATTATTTGACCTCTATAGGCCCACACAGACGCAACCATTAAGTACTAACTGAGGTCCAGAATTAAAAATATTTCTTGAGCCTTATTTAACTATTACACTGTACATATGCCTGTAGTAGGCAAAACCTTAGAACTTACCACATTCCTCTTCAGTCTCAATTCTGTCATGCCCAGAACGTGGATACCTATACTGAAGTCTTACAAATACTACTGCTGAACAAGACCGAACACACACACTACATGTGTTTAATGTAAAGCGAGTCATTAGTTTTTAGGGTAAAGAAAATTACTTCTAATAAAAACAAAATGTGTTAACGACTCACTGATGAAAGATTAGGCCTTAGCATTTTTACACATCTCACTGCTGGCTGCAAAGCCAAATTGACCAAAACCAAACTCTTTAACAAGAGAGTTTTGTCTTGTACCGTCTTGTACCATTAAAAACTCCAACTGCACAAACAGCTGTGGCAGCTTCTGCCATGACTGGCATGACATGATTTTGGAATTGCAAGTCCTGCCACACCTTTAGAAAAAGTTGTTTAAAGGAATGGTTCTTCGGCCTCTGAACATGGAAAACACTGCACAAAATCCAGTCTTCTATGGGAAAATAAAAGACCCCATGCCTCTTTTGTCTTAGCCAAACACGCCAGTTAAAGACTGGGATGAAGTTTGGAATGTCAAAGATGAAGCCACTGGAAAGTGCAGTTCCAGTGTGAGGAATGCCATTGTTTACCAGGTTAAAGTCTCCCTACTTTGGTTCCATCCTACGCACAGATTCCTGCTGGGTATGAAAGCTGAGACAGATCTTGATGATGAGACTCCATTAAATTATTAGGACCCTACTGTACATTATGTCATAAATTTAAATGAACTTTGCTTTAAATGAACACTATGGAAATGTTTCTCCCCGTAGATAAATGCACCCATACTCACAATTTTTACATTAAACCGAAAATAGAACTCCACCATCATGGTTATTCTTTTAGAGCAAGAACAAAAACTATTCATGTACCAAATGCATGCTGGCAATGCACTGTTCAGCAGCAGTAAGAATAAACACATTCATTAACCATTAGGTTCTTCCAGCTGCCAAGACAGACTGCAAATGTCTCAAAAACCCATTGATAAATCACAGAGTACGGAAAACCCTGAAAAGCAATTGTCCTGCTTTCGCTTGTTTTTCAGCCCAGCTACAAAATGTGCCAGCTGCTAAACAATGGCTGTCAACAAAGTTTTCACAGAATCACAAGCAAAATGTAAGAATGAAATCTTATGTAGCTTGCTCTTTACAGACGCTTACTTTAAATGAAAAATGTGTTGCTTCATGATGGACACATACATACGTATTGAGGGAGAAAGGTAAAGATGAACTTAGCATGTTACGGAGCTGAATTACGGAATAAAATTATTTCCACATATTTAAATGCATCAGCTTTTTTGTCTTCCTGTACTACTCAGTGTACCACAACAGGAAAATAAAAAACGCAAAACAAAACCATGTAACAAAAAAATCCCCAAAAAACCTACTAGGCATTTGCCTTCAGTTCCTTCTCCAAAAAAACAACTCAGAACACTGTTGAACACTTACTGCTCTCATTCGTCCCCACCTCAAATAAAGTATGCATTTGGGAATGACAAGTGCTTCCCAAAACAAGGCAAATCTAGGGGGAAAAAAAATCTAAAATACATCACACTGGACTTCAGTAATTCCCACAGTTGCTTTCACAGTGACTCCGGAATTGGCAGTTTACACTAAAAAACATGTATCATGCTAGGAAGAGGAGCAAAAATAAGTAAGAGGACTAGACAGCAATAGCAGCAGAATTCTGCTCGGGGGAAAACCAATCAGCCAAACATCACCAAACCACAAAAAGATAATCCTTGATAGACTAAAAACATACGCCTGAGATGGAGATTAAGAGGTAGCATAACAATCTGTCCTAGGAGAGAAATCAGAAAAAACCACAAAGTTAAGGGAAAAGGGTAAGAGTTGGGAAGCAACTGAAGGGGGG
>VXAY01001426.1:257343-309040 GCA_013399855.1 Oxyruncus cristatus | reverse complement strand
GGGGGGGGGTGGGCAGGGAGGATGGAAGGTGAGGGGAAAGAGAGGACATGCATGAAGCTGACTGACAGTGCACCACAGACCAGGCAGAAAATTCAAAACAGAGGCAAGGATGCAGCAGGCACAGAAAATAAGATCATTCTTTCAGAGCAGACTAGACAGAACCACAGTCAGACTCATAGAATAGTTCCAGTCACGGTGAGGGAGCTATCTCACGTTAATAGGACAAGCATTTTTTGTATGCTTTAGAGAAAGGAAGAGTGCTCAAAATTTAGCAATAACTGTTTATAGAAGTGGCAGGAGAGAACAGGGAGAAGAGGCCAAAACTAGATCAAGCTTATAGGATGAGACTGGAGATAACAACAACAAAGTAAATGCGCTGAGGTAAGAGCCCACATTCTCATACATTTATTTAAAAGAGAAACTAAGAAAGCTGGAAGAGGAGTAGGCAGGGATGTAAAAATGATGGGAGGTTTTCAAATTCATGAGGATGAATTCATAAAGGGAAAGAAGAATTGATATTCACCAAAATACTGCATAACTTGTACAAATACTTAGAGAAACCAGTACAAGACTGGTGTCACTGCACACAGGCAGTAAAAACTATGAACTTCCATGGTAAAACAATCATCAGGTCTGGGTAAGATATAGTCAGGGACAGGTTCCAAAGTTAACTAGTTCTGCATGATAGGGGGTACTTTTGCTGAGAGTAGACTACCGAGGGTGACCGAGTGCCCGATCTCCATATTCAGCATCTGCTCTTTCTGGAGTCAGAAAATACAGTCCTGAGCCAGCTGGTCCAACCTAGCAGAGCATTTCTTATGCTCTTTGAGTTCCAGCTCCACCTAGCCCTATCTTACATCTCTTCTCTCATATTGACAAAACTGAGAAAAACATGGAAGTCCCACCCCAAACCAGGAAAAAGAAGAAAGTGGTAGAGCAAGTTCACACTGGGTAGGAAACAAGCACCAAAAGAGAAAGGTAATCACCATAGAACTCAGGTTCAAATAAAGGGAAACAATTCAAAACTGTTAGTATTTTAACAATACTTTGTAACCATTTAATGCTTAGAAGTCAACCACTAAGCCTGTAACAGGTGCCAAAACCAACTAGAGCACCCTGTCCAAAATAGCCCCAGAATAGCAAGCGCCCAATTCCTGCTGGTACCACATGCACCCAAAACAGGACAGCCACAGGTACAGCATTCGCCCCATCTCCTGCATGGCAAGACTAGAGCATTCTTGTAACAACCTGTAATACCTAAGTCCCTGTGGAGTTAATCTTGGGGCAATCATACCTTATCACACTCGGAATAGAAGGAATAGAAAGTCAGCCTTTCAAAACAAAAACAGAGTATGCACCCTAGAGGACACACACACACACACGAATGGAAATTCTGTTGGCCCTAGGCATGCCTTTTAAAATAAAGTGGTTAAAGAAAAAAATGGTCAGAATGATACCACTTATCTGTAGGAGCATTAAGTTATCAAAATTGGCTGATGTTGCCATTAGGAAGAGTAGTTTGCTAGAATGGAATCTGTTTCATATGAGAACATATTTAAAGCCTGAATAAGAATACAGAAAGGACGAAAACCCAGAGAAAAGTTTTTGCACCCAAACATTCCTGGGAGATTGTGTGAATGAGGCTTGACAGCAAGAGAAAGTTGGTTTCTCTGGATGTTGTGATGACTACCCTTCACTGCAGTCACTGCAGTAATGTAGAAGTTACACAACCTGCAAGGAAGGTCAAACAATACCAACTCTTCTCAGAGAGACCTCCCTGCTGAAAGAAAAAGAGTTCAGGGTTTGACCCCTTCAGTGATGTAACCTTATTTTTAGAAATTAAAAAGAAAAAAAATCAACTTGTGTTAATTGCAAACAAAATAAGACAGAGCAGGTTATTACCACAAAGAATTTCCCAATAACCCAAGAGCTGTCAGGAAATTATCCTGAACACAACAGGCAGAAAACACACTCCTAATGCATTTGGTAAGAGTAATTAGGACAATGAATAAATGAATCACGCAAACTAATGAAGGAGCTAGGCAATTTAAATCACAGTCCATTCATTCTCTCCCTTTTCAGAGAAGGATGAAGGAAACCTACAAGGCATATTAAGCAGTTAGCTCTTGAATCACAAAGTACATCATGGCAAAATCATTGCAAATAATGAGTATTCAGACATGCAAAAGCAGACTGAAAGTTAACCTACTGAAGATGGCTGTGTTATGCATGTTTTAAGAGAAACAAAGAAAAAAACCATGAACAAGAAAACTCACTAAAAGATTCTGGCAGTAGGACAGCTGTCACAGGAGTAAATCTATACTCCAGTGATATTTCAGACTTCCATCCCCACTGTACTCTCCATTTTCAGGGCAGGATTTGTCTCACAGCAGTTGATGGATAAGAAAAAAAGGCAATCAGACTAAGTGGCTTTTATAATTCCCAAAATTGGGACTACTGAGCAACTTAGTGATACTCTGCTTTTTCACGTCAAGATTACAGCCCTTCCTGCTCTACAAAAAACGGGACAGGGGGTGTGGGGTGTGGTGTTAAGACAGAGAAGAAAGCCACCAACCCTAGTTGCTGATTCTGTCAACATCTGACTGCCAATACCCCGGTCTGTGCGGCGATCACAGGAAAGCCTTTAAAAGCTTTTCCTTTCCCTTTCTAGCAAAAGGAACACTAGATGGTGCTACGTTCGTATTCCTATCTTTACACTCTCAGATGAATGGGAGAAGCAAGAAACAGAAAACTTACAGAAAAAAACAACTAGGACACGATGGGTGCTTCCCAGACGTAGCAGCAGCGTGTCACTTCCATGCAGTGCTGCCTCACTGTCCACCAACCTTGGGACTTGAGTCTCCTTCTGCCCATTTCCCAACAGGAGCTCCACAATCAATAGCAGTGGAAACTCAGTCAGACTGCATTGACTTTTTCTCTCAAATCTTGCTAACAAAATCCCAAATGAATTATTACAAACAAAAAAACCCCACCCAACAGCAGCTACTGAGTCCATTTTCAGGTTTAATACTGTTAAAAAATAGGTGCCCCATCAGCACTTTTTTATAAAAAGTCTTAAAACAGTCATAACAATCATAAAAAAAAGTCACAGCAGTCATAAACAATTTTTCTAAATTAATGAATTGTCCTATTTCATTTGCCCTTCTATGCTCAAGTTGGCAAAGATTCAAAAGCATTTACTTCCATAACACTTCTGTTACAGCAACTATAAGCTTTGGATAGCTTTCCTACCAAATTCAGTGGGAAAAGTCTTTTAGGGTGCTGTCCCCCACTCAGACAGTGGCTTAAAGAAACTATTCACCACGCTGTTTTTTGTCACACAGGCCCAACCCTACGGTGCTCATTCCCTCGGTTATGCCAATGTAACTGCTTTTAGGCCACACAGCAGGACAGATCAGAGGTGTGACCTAGCTAAAAGTAACCCTCATCTCCCCACTGATACAAAAACAGAGCAAGGATTCTATACAGACCAGTTGCCCAAATTCCTCCAGTTACACTCCCACAGAAATCTGCACAAGCACAATTACGAGGTGATTTCGGGACAAAAAATGTTTAAGCCCTGTTTCCAAGAAAACACACTTAGCACAATCAGAATGTGCAATGCTCTCAGCTACATTACATCTGCTCTTGGGTCCCAGGCAGGAAAGATTGTGCTGCTGAGAAAAAATGCCAAAGTACCTCCCTACTGCCAGCAAACACAAGAGGAAACAAAAACATCAACAACAACAAAAAAGGAAACAGCATGAATTAAAAATTCTTTGGGCAGCAACAGTCTTCTTGAAAAGTTAAATTGGAAAATGTACACATCATATAATTTATTATTAGATATATTAAAGACAACTCCAATTAATTACCATTAACTGGTTACATTTCAGAACACATCACCACACTGTGCCTCAGTTTCCCCTTCTTTTCTTAAATGTGCTCAAGCCTTTATTTGCAAGAATTTTTGCAGTTAACTTTTACAATAGGCTGCAGATGTTAGTCTTAGACTAAAAAAAAAGATTACCAGATTGCTGAATTTGACTTGACTCTACAATGAGTCAAGGCTTGGCAGCAGAAGAAAAGTTACGGTATATGCAGACTTGATATGAGCAATTTTCTTCCCACTAAACAGTTTAGAAGTGGAAATAGTGCTAACCTGCCAGTCAGAACTAAACAAAGTTGTCGTGTTAAAGCCTCTGACAATACTTATTCCTCTTCAAATATTTATCTTTATGTTTGTTTTGAGGGTACATGTTGAATACCTGCACATAATACTGGCAAAGATTTTACAGAGGATGTATGAGACCAATTCCTTGCAGCCTACACCCTCTGACACTCTAAAAAGCACTGCAAAAAGCTGAAACTCAGAAAAATCCATTACAGAAAAAAAACCCAACAAACCAAACCAAACACAAAAACCAACCAACTAACCAACCAATCAACAAAACACCACTATTTCTACTCCAAGTCTTATCACGTTGTCTGCAGGTCACAAACAGTACAAATCTGCTGCTGTAGAAGAGCAAATCCATTTAAAAAGCATTATGGGATCAATCTGTAGATGATACTTGGCTGACAACTAAGCTAGAAGAAAGAGATTCAGAAACTACATCAGTCTTGAAGGAACGTGAAGTAGCAAGAACATGCACTGACCTCCATTTAATAAAAACGGTTTAAAAGTTTTAAAAGTAAGAGTTTGTCTGCCTTCCAAGAAACCATAATTAAGGCATCTTGATTCATGAAAGAAGTTGGTTGCCCTGGTTTGCAGTCAGAAACAAAAAAACAAAGTTAAATTCCTGTTAACAGGGGAGTGAGGGCTGGGGAGAAACGGAAACAGGACACAGACAAGAGAATAACTTGCAAGATCCTTTTACAAGGTGTCTGGAAAACACTTATGCTACCAGGAATACATCTATGTGATGTTTAACTTCTAGTGTACCTAACAAGCAAACACCTACATGGCAGTACAAAGGGTGACCCTTTTATGAACCAACCAGTTAGATCCGTGAAAACAAGGGAGGAGGGATGGCAAGTAAGTTTCTTTAAACAAAAGATTTATTTTATGTAGGAGCATACCTGACTGAAAGTGACTCCAATGCTAATCCTGCTGCTTGTCTTCTCAAGGCAATCAGGATGGACTTGAGAGCACCTCTACCCTTCTTTCTATTTTCTTTTTTTTTTTTTCAGACTATCCACCCTTATTAACTACACAGCAGTTGGTCTGAGCTAAGGCAAAGCATGCTACTAAAGCATCTGTTGATGGTCACCATTACCTAATTCTCTGACTACAGAAAACTCAGAAAAGGCTGAAAGTAACTCAGGATAAATGCATCTGGGCAGCCAGTTAGAATGGCCCCAGTCTTACTTCTGTTTTCCTCAGACGTCTCATTTCTCCCTTCCATAAATCCCTTGACTCCTCAAACATTAGCAAAAGAACTGACAAGGTCACTTTAAGCTAAAAGAGCTTCACAGTTCAGACAACAAACCACGCATTTGAAATGGAAACTGCCTGTCATTTCATAACAATAACTGAGTTACAATGATTATTCAAACACAAAAGAATTGGGTCAGCTGACCACATCACTAAGAATCTAATTCTATTTAAAATACCATAGTTCAAGACATATTCAGTTTATTTATATGAGTCTGTAATAAGAAGGTATCTAACCTTTCATAAAAGCATGCAGATTAAGCTGTTCTGTATACCTTAACTTTTATTGTTCCAGAAATAATGTGACAAAAAGGAAATGGCTTTGAAAAGCAAACATATGTACAGGTAAAAAGTGATGTTAGAACCTATTTCTCCCATCCCTTTTCTCCCACAAAGCAATTCTCTTATCAAGATAAAAATCTAAAGTGTGTTGAACATCAGGACAAGCATTCCCTGAACTTTAAGCTGCAGTGTTTCCTTCCCCTCATCCCTTACTTTATTTTCCAAAAAAACCTAAAATGGTTCAGCTTCCCAAGTACACAAATATAGCAACCTAGTTTCACGGCTGTCATTGGTCTAGCCTATTTGCAAGAGCCTTAAACCTTACAAAGTGCTTTCATTCAAAATTCAGGTGCTTGTGAAATCACTTCTTGAAGAAAAAAAAACCTGTGCAGAACACCAGCAGCATTGTCCATATGAACCAGATATCCCATCAACAGCTCCAGAACAGAAGCTTAATCTCCACACCCTTCCCAAGATGAAAGATTTGACTGCTTACCAGTAATGGTGCAGGCATCTCTGTACTCTCTGCAGTCTGGCACATCATCTTCTACCCCTTCACTTACATAGTGCTCTTCGTGGATGCCTGTGTCGCAGGCTAGGACTGCATGATTCGACGGCTCCGAAGGAGGCACAGTGCCGGCCAAAGTGCAGTCGTGCAAAGCTGTGGCGTCCAGCTTGGCAGGTTTCACAGGGTTGTACAACGTGCCATCAGGGGGACCAGCACTGGAGACTGGGTCTGGCTGGCACAGGCAGAACTCTTTCTCTTTGCCAGAGTTGGCTTCAAGAAGTCTGCAAAACACAAAAGAAACAAATGTTCAGTTCAAGCCATTCCAAACAGCATAAATTAGAACAGATCATTTTCTTTTCCTTTCCTTTAACATTAGTTTAACCTAACAAGTGCAGCAAATGCTAAATCCCCAACACTCTTCACAGAGCAGCTGCCTATCTCTGCATCTTGCACAGTCACGTAAAGTAGGGAAGTGCTATTCCTTGCACCATATTATTTACCAATGGCTGAATAAATATCCATATTTTTGCCTATCCCAACTTGCACTAAGTACAGTCCTTTCACCTCCACTCATTCACCGACTTTCTCTTACATCAGCCAAGCAAAAGCTCTATGTAACCCAGCATGCTGTATGAGCCAGGTCATGCACACACACTGTACATCACTGGTTGATTTACTAGTACTTCATTAACATCATAATTTGAAATTGACTGATAGTAAACAATGTTAAAAAATGATTTGAAGCACATGGATGCACAGCCTGGTACCTCGCTGCCAGACGGCTGCTGGCACCTTTGCTCCCTGTACAGAGTACACAATAACCAGAACTCCAGGTACACTGGGTTAAGGGGAATGACCACTTATTGCTACTTCCCAGTGCTTCAGCCTCAAATAGGGAACAATGCCCCTCAAAGCTGGATACTGATGCTCCCAGCAAGGTTAAATTGGCCAGAGAAGCAATGAAGAAAAGCACATTTCCCCAAAAACTAGTTCCTTACACAAAAGGTTTGGTGAAAAGGCACTGCAATAACTGGTGGCATGGTACTGCTTTGGGTTATCAGCAGTGTAAGGAAAGATGAAAATGCTTATTTCTGCTGGCAAAGGAAAACGGAATCACGTGATTACAGAAAAACAGACCTGGGAAAAACAGACTTGAAATACCTTACACACGTAGTAGCTACAAGGCATAAGTCAGCAGCTGAAGAACAGGCCACACAAGAACACCCTAACTACATGGGAAGAGCAGAAAGACAGCCAGGAAGAAGACACAATTGCACTTGTTTGCAAGCAGAAGGTGCATATGCAAGTGCAGCAACAGAACATGCTATGTTCAGTGCTTCATTGGGAACTAGATATACAACAGCTTTCTCAAGAATCCTATGAAAAAGGTTCTCTTTAATCTCTAGGAACACGACCAGATAACGTTATTTTGCAATTAAAGTTACACTCAGGATTTTGGCACCTTTTTTCCTGGCATTTCCAGCCAATAACCTTACTGCTTCACCAAGGCATGACAGTATTTCTAGAAAACCATCCCAAGACTCAAGTATCAGTCTCTAAACTGTCAAGACACAGATCAGGTGTTCTAGACCCTCTGGAATTAAGCTTCAAAGAAATCTTGCAACAAAGTTGTAACACTGCACCAGTATCATCTTTTCTCAAACTATTTTTCCCTTTCAGCACAGATGTAAGAACAAAAAAGCAAAACTCTCTCCCCCTTTCAGAAGGCCTCAACTAAGATATATTCACACCAAAATCAGAACACTGTAACTGGAAAACAGATGGGCAATACCAATCCATGGAAAAAAACCACCGTCGTACACAAAATGCCATTTCATTAAGTTTTCCTCAATTACAGACATTTGTGTTTCTGCACGGGTTCACTCAACCCAGAAACAGTTCTCACACCCAGAGACTCAAAAACTGTATTTTGTAGTGATCACGATAGGAATATTACGATAGCTATAAGAACAGCTATAGGAACATCCTAAAGCAAATGACAAATTTATGATACTATACTCTCACACAAATGGTACTCTACCGTGGCAGCTGTGGGAAGAGAAAGTTTCACTTGAGTGCTTTAACGGAAAGTGTAACAGTTCCCCTGCAGAGCATCCATTATTCCTGTGCTATCACAGTACATACTGAAAAGAACAATGGGGTTACTTGTACTGATTACTTTTAAAATGGTCCCCTTCCAAGTGGTTCCTTAGAAATAACAAGAGGGATATTACTGATAGTAGAAATTAGTTGCTCAAATGAAGTTGGAATCAAAATGAAAATCTTCATTTTCCTCTCCACAACAAAGATAGAAACAACTTAAGCTTAAACAAGAAAAAGTACTGGAAATGCACAGACTAAGGGCTCTATTCAGTCCTAGCTGCTACCACACATCTGTGAATTACATTTGTTTTGGGAAACTGTTAGGTAAGTCTGTTGTTATGAACAAGGGTACGTCTGGGATTAAGTAACTGAAAGTACTAACAGTTTTTCAGTTTCTTCAGCTTCTCTTGTCCTTGTCTACCCTCCTCTCCACACCCTACCTCAGCAACCTCGGGAAGGCAGCAATATAACAGCACTACCGAATGAAATAACACTGATAATCGAAGTGTGATTTGAGAATCTAAGATCTTCTACCTTTTCTGAACAAATGACATTCAGCATCTGACATACCTGATCACCTTTACTCATTCATGACTTTCATCTCCTACACAGTCCTCATCAAAAATACTTTTGGCCAGAACATAACGTTCCACTTTGTGTTAGAAGTTGGTGTTGAACAAGTTTCACCTCTGCCTTCACCCATTTTAACATTCCCTCCACTGAGGTACTATGGAACCAGTTCTCCCCCTCCCATAAGCTGCACTCCAACAGCTTTTGCCTTGTCACTGTTAAGAAAGAACAAATAGAGATACACATTCAGAAACAAGGATCATCAGTGCTCTTCCTTCACACAACCTGTTTCACTGTTGGTAACTTACGGAAACTATAAGCAAATAGAGCTTGAAAACACAAAGAAGTAACAAAACCCAGCCCCCCAGACAATTCCCACAGGTCAGTCTGCCTGGTCTACTACAAAAACACAAGGAACATCTATATGAGAAAGTCAAATTCTAGATTAAGGAAGAGAAATTGCCTTGATCTTAAAACCTCATATCATGCAGGAAGAAAAGCCAGCACAAATGCATATGTCTGCTTCCTTATTATTTAATATCCTCGATTTCCATACACACAGTGAAGAAATGTTGCTCAGACTCTTACCAAATCCACAGAGGCACTGTTTGCATGGCCTCTCTTGCAAGGCAAATATTACCACCTAATCCAGTGGCACATACTTTTCCTTTAAAGTTCCATCTAAGTCTTCTTATTGCAAAAAAGAAACTGCAGCTGAGCAGCATTTACCAGATTGCCAAAACAGTCATGAAGAGAAGCAGACATTGCATCAACTGCACCCATGAAATACACAATATTACTATTCTTTAGTCAGTCTCACCTGGATATACAATATCCACACACAAGATGGTACAAACTGTTATTGCACTGTTTCGTATTTACTCCTTCTGATATCTAAATGAGGATATAAATTGTTATTGCAGTTTTGTACTTACTCTGACATTCAAACAAGCGCACAGTTTGCAAGTCAGATTATAACTTTCCCTGATGTAAATTCAATGCATTTCATTCTTTCTACTGCATATGCCAAGAGCAGCCTGCATACAGGATTTAAATAACTCCTCTCTCCTACCTTACATGACGTAATTCAGCTTTTGCCTCAGTGGCTGTATTGCACTATTTCTACCAGTCTAAATACAATGACAGTTTGGGGCCAATAAACAGAACTGGGACTAAAGAAATACTTAATTAGGAATGTTTGAACTTAATTCTTCAGTGTAAAACTGTTTGCTGAAAAAGCACAATTCCCTTAAGTTTACCATCTAAATCTTTTTAGCACAGGTCATTTTGCTCTGAAAAAACACTTATTTGTTAGTTGTTTGCTAAAGGCACTCATTTCAACCCTGCACTTCTAAGAGCAATCACATAAGCACAAAAACTTGCTCCTCCACACCTCCTCTGAAGAATGCTCAGATTTTTTGGTCTAACCCAACAGATGCTTAAAACAGAGTATTTACCTGATTCCTATATGAAGACCTTAAACTGTATATACGGCCAACAGCATCATAATCTAATAGTACATCTACACAATAGATTGGACTGTGACTGCAGTGTAACTAAGCCTTGACCAAGAACAAGACCCAGTACACTGGGTACTGACTTTAAGTGTACCTGTGGCAGCCCAGATTACAAAAGGCAAAAGTTCAAAGCTAACAGACACATTTACATCAGCCAACATATGAGGGTTTTGAGGTAAAAAAAAAAAAAAAAATCTCCACGTCAGCCATTTCTAGGTTCTGGACATGAAAAATGATTGGTTGATTTTCTAATTTGAAGAGTGTTTTGCAGGGAAAGGGTTGAGTTTCATACATCACAAATTTCATATACAAGCAAATAAAATAAACAATTTGCTTTTTCACAGCCTTTTAAGATAAACTTTTTCTGCATTTAGCATTAAACACATTAAACACTCTAAATCTGAATACATGAATGACTTAAAAGTAATTCTTCTTCTTCTACCAAAAGTTGAAGAAGATGGAGTTATTCAGCCATGTGCCTACCCATAGCCCAGCAATGCCAACAAATACATTATCTTATAACCTTGCAATGTTACTCTTATCACCATCTTGGATTGCAGTAACAGCCATTTACTGCAGTCGCAAAACAGCTGGAACTCCTACAACTAATATGCTATCCAAGGGCCACAAGCTGCACCCTACGGTGATTATTAAGCTTTGAACTATTTTTACTTATCAGCTCAGATTTTGTGCCCAAATAATACTTTTATTTAGTAGTCTAAAATGGCAGCTTGGACACCGCAAACATCTGCCAATTTGAAGAAAGACTTTCTTAATGAAGGGGAAAAAATGTCTTTCCAGGACTTCTGACTATAATCTTCCAGGTCATCCTTTTGCTATGCATGCTCTCATCCATAATTTAACTATGCTGTTTGGTTTAGAGGAAAAGCAAAACCATTTACTGTGAGCTAGCTGGTTTTCCAGAACAACTCTGGTGCACATGAATCAATTCCCTTCTGAGTAAGAGAATCTGAAAACTCTGCTCCAACATGGACTTCAGATGCTACCTGCTGTCTAACAGGGACATGAAACTTCAAGTAACCCCATGGCTACATCATTGTAAGGTCATCTGGCATGTACCTATTAATTTTCTCCTTCAAGAAGCTTCAAACTGCACAGGTAAGTGGGGACATTAAGCCCAAGGTGACAAGCTAAATCTAATCTAAAGTAACCCACACAAATCAGTCATAAAGATTTAAGAAGCCTCAGTGTTTTGATCTACCCACCCATCCCTACCAACCAAAGCATTTGCTAATTTAGACAGAACCACAGAGTATCAAGGGACTGAGAAAGCTTTCTACTTTTTGCATCTGCCTGGAGCTACAGAGCTCTGATCCTGTATTCTGATTTACTAATTTACTAATTCTCATTTATTAAGTACTAACTGATGGTTAAACACTTCAGAGGGTTTTAGGGTGTGCAAATTCTTCCCTTTTATGTACTTGCAAGAGTTCTACCAAAAATGTTCTTTCTGTTTTGTACATCATTTTGTAAATCCATAAAACACCTCTGTTTTACTGAGTCAGGTAAGTTTAACTAAGTTGTTTAAAAACAACCCTCAAGCTTCTTATTTACACAAAGAAAATTCAGATGCAAAATTCCCCATGTAGTCACTAGAGCAAATCAAAGCTAGTTTATATGTCTGTCTAACCTGTGAAACAGATAAACATGCTGGCTTCCCTTGTTATTTGGGAAAATAACTGACCAAAGTAACCTAATAAGACTTGCTTCAAGCATTCAACTTGGTTATTTCTTTACTAATTCACATTTTGCATCTACAAAAGTTCTCTTTTTTTTTTTTTTACATTTTAAACCCACTTCTCAGTGGGTGGGGTTCAAAAGGCAGTCAAAATGCCTTCTTCCATTTAAACACACTTTGTCAGACCATAAAGAAACAACCACTTGCAGTATGTCTGGCTTTTACACACAGACATATATAAAAAAATCACTGTTTAACTTTTAGATAAAGGTTGAATTTTATCCTAAATAATCTACTGAGTTGTTTTAATCTTGTACTGTATTATATACCCTCTTATAAACCATGGGGGTTTAGCTTCCACTCAGAAGCTGCCTTTCAAACATGCAGAATGCTGACTTCTTAGTTAAACCTCCAACTCAAGGGACATGAAGAGGCCAAGTGTCACAGATGAGTGACAGAATGTGAGAAGCAGTTTATTTACCTTCAAAATCATAAACACAAGTACTGCATTTCCCATGTAAAAATTAAAGGGACAAGCATCTTGGGCAACCCCAGACTACATCCTTCTCCAAAATTTTAAAGCCATTCAGGGTCCTTTTACAAACATTCTGTCTAGATTTCCTAGCCATATATTACATTTAGACTATATTCCACTCTTTTTGTTTGTTTGGCGTTTTTCTTCTCCTTCACAGTGGCGTTAGGAACTCTCTGGCCTAGCCAAATGCCATCTTGCAGAAAAGTATCAACACCCAGTGTCTCTGTTGTGCTATGAAGGATCTTCTCAGGTATACGCTCCCCTAAAGAGGGTCTCTCCTGCCTATGAAACCACTACAGAGCATTTTCAAGCTAGAGATTTGAAGGGTTTTTAAAACCAACTTTTATAAAGCCTCATAACTGACATTTATTAAGATGATGAAGGCATCCAAAACCAGAACCTGGTTAACTGCCAGTGGCACGGTAATGTAATTTGCAATTAAAAAGTCGCCACTAGAGAAGAGAAGCCAAAACAGCACCAGCAATTACCAAAAAAACTGCTTAAGCCATAGTATAACCATGTACAGCCTAAAAAATCTTACCCTCCAAAGGTCCCCAAAGTTGCCGCTGTGGCCTTGTTTGACCATTATGTTATCAATCAAGACACTCATGTGTTCTAAAAAATCACAAAATCAAAACACCACAAATAATAAGCCTCTTAAAGGAAGAAAAAAAAATACAATGAAGGAAAACTGCCCCACTGTACTCCACAAACCAAAGTTTCTCACCACGAGGATTTGGCTTTCAGAAGGAACCCATCAGTCTCTTCTCCCCTAAGGCCAAGGGACAGTGGAAGCACACTGTGAGACAAGCCCTGGGTTTGACCTTCGCAGCTGTGAGGGCACAAGTGTGCTCTCACCCTGCTTTATGTAACACTGCCCCTCTTTGCTCTGAAGTTCCTTCAGGCAAGTATTGCAGGGTTCTATAAATAGTTCTTCCTCATGTAAGGCTCACATTACACTGGGAGCTTTTTACAGCTCCCTCTCCTTTTATTAAATATAGGCCAAAAACCAGTGCCCTCCTCACTCATCCTTTCTCTCAGTGAACAAATAAAACTGAAAACAGCTAAAAATAATTAGTGCATTCCCATTCCTGCAACACATCATGCTACTGGCTGGGAGATCTTAGCTAGACAAGCTGCGTAACTGTCTTGGAAAGGGAGAACTTTTCTACCACCAACACTAGCACAGAGTGTATGTGAACTGTAGGTGCAGGCAAAGAAGGAATTCTCCCGGAAACAAAGCAAAGGTCATAGGTATGGCAACGCAGAGTATGAACACCTCAGACATGTACTTCCTTTTCATACCATGCACGTGCAGGTGCTCACTGAGGTACATCAGTGCCAGATGGGTTCAAAGGGCGTGGGCCAATACTTCCTGAAGGTGAGGGAAAGATATAACAACCTAAAAAAGCAAAACAAACCAAAAAACAAACCACCAAATAATGTGGGGTTTAGGCTGCTGTTGCATTTAGTATGTATGGACTCCCGCCTCATATACAGCCAATATGCAAGTCAAAATCAAGTACTGAAGCTGATGTTCATGTAACACCATATCTACAGCATATCTCCTCATACTAGTAAACAAAAAGGGCAGGCATCTAAGACTTGTCAAAGAGTTTAGGTATGGGGAAAACCTATTACACCAATAGTAAACTAGGTCCTCAAATAATATGGGAATAGGGATAATAGGGTGGGAACAGGCATAACAGAAACCTGAAAAGTTCTTGTTATTTATAGACCACAAGAGCATGAAACTCCCTACTTCTTTACCTCTCCACAAACCTCAAAGACTTTCAAAAGACAGTTTTGGATACAGCCTTTCCAGTAGTTGGGAAGGGCTGTTAGGGATGACCACAATTTCTCTGAAGTGCAGCAGAGGAGGTAACACCACTATCTCCACGCTCAAGTCCTGAGCTCGCTTCCTATCCACAGGAAGAACCAGCAAGAGCGCTTGACCAGAGGCAGAGCAGAGAAGAGTCACACATGAACTAGGTACTAGCAAAGGGGAAAACAAAACAAAAAAACCCCAAGAACCCACTGAACAGTGTCTGGGCCTATGACAGCCCGCAGTAAGTAAAGATATTCAAATTAAAGTGTGTTACCATTCCAAGCTAAAACCCTGATTAGCAAGCCAAGCCATACCTTCTTCCTCAGGAGCACAATAAAGAGCAGAGAAAGCAGTGAAAACAGCCCAAAGACTACATTACTATTTTGGTTTCCCACCACCACTACTACTGTTTAATCAAAAATACAATTGCCCTAATTGCCAGCAAGTTAGGCCCAAGAGTTTTAGTCAAGTAATTCTAAACAAAGAATGGACTAGCTCAAACCAAATATTTATAATGGTTTAAAACCTGGGATGGGGGTGGGGGTGGTGGATTTTAACCCTGTTTTTCATTACTATTGTTCTTCATCTACTACAGGAAGAATTTTTAACTTCTCCCCCTCCACAATGACCTTTAAGATTCTACATAGACTTGGTATAATTTTAAAACTGCTGCTTCACAGGATTGGAAAAGTGTCATTACTTCAAATTTTAATAGCTGTACTTTTGAAAACATTTACACAAAATATCACGTAACAGAATTAAGACTGCTGGTTTTCTTTACTGTTTCTTATTGCATAGAATCAGTGAGAGCAGGAGGGGAATAAAATTCCTTGCAAATTGCCTTAAAAAACCCCCAAAGCAAAACAAATACAAAACTCAAAAAAAACCCAAACCCCACACACTGTATCTCCTGCGTCCCGATACACTTATTTTCAGGCCGAGTTTATTGCTTTGGACTAATCTGATTAACTATATAAAAAGTTGATTAACAAAGCTCCCCAACAATCAAATCAAAACCCAGTCTATTGACTAAGGACATCATTTCCCCCCCCTCCAACCCCCAGAAATTAAGAAATTAAAGTACCCTGTTACTGCTAGAGACAATTTTAAAGAAAATTATTGGGAAACTTACCTCCAAAGACAGTCAGAGAACCAATTCCTGCTCTGAGTAGGATGCTAAGATGATCTGCTTTGGCTCACTAGCATCACTGGGCCTCACTTCCTGGCAGCAAGCCTTCCCATGTGCTCCAGCCACTGCCACAATCCAGTAAGAACCTCCGTCATCTTTAAGGTTGTCTTACAACCCTACACGTGCACAGAGTTCCTCAAAACCTACCCCACAATTTCTGAACTGGCTGTTAATAGATCTGGGCCTCACACCCATTTTCTTTGGTTATCTTTGATTAGGTGTATATGGGAGCAATGCTTTCCACCACACACTGAGAGGCCCCGAGTGAACTGAACCCAGCTCTGTCTCGATCTCTAAAATCATGGCCCCCTCTAAAGCTTTGGCTGGGGGAATGCAGACCACAGCCCTTCTCAGCCAAGAGAAAGCCAGACCTCCAATACTTGTGGCTACCTGAGCCTCACGAGTTTGCTTCAGGAGGAGTGACATAGCAAAGCAACAAATTCCTTAATAACCAGCAGTCCTGGGCCTTACACCAAAGCCTTGGTCACATGGACTTCCCAGCAACTGGGGCATGTGCTGCTGACTAATGAGGGCGCATCTCAACACACACCCTTCCAACTCCGGACTGCTTCCCTTCTGCTCCCCTAGGGGCTCATGGCTATAGCAAAAGAAGGATATTTCACAGTCCTTCTCAAAACACTACAGTGTAGTTTAAACACGGGCACCATTATTCTGTCAAGTCATTTTTTCTGCTTCTAAAGTTTGTGTGTAAACATAAAGAATAAAATAGGAAAATAAGAATTTGCTGTTTAAAGGTTGCTCTGTATAATCAGTATATTACCATATACATGTGTCTGTGTTCTTGGGAACTCAGAAATGTTTATCTTAACTACAGGCTGTGGAATTTTAGGAAACTGAGCCAACTATCCATGGCTTAGTGCCATTAAAGACAAAGTCATACAAGCAAAGGTTTTAGAACAGAGTTTTTTAGAATTCCAGGGGCACTAACATGAACATAGCAAGAGCAAAGCTGTGATACAGTATTTACAAACACACACAAAAAAACACCAACCCCAAACAAAACAAAAGTTCTCCCCTTACAAGGGAGAACTACACAAGAGCACAGGCTAGGGGATAAAAGTGCAAATTAAATGCAATATATGCTCAGTTTTTGCTCCATTTTCAGTCTACACTATCTTACTTAGATACAGAATGAAGTTGAAATCCAGCATTGTGGCTTTCCCCAAAGGACCACAGAAATAAAAATTTGGATTCACTCAACACAGATGGATCAAATTGTCCCAAACCATTTGGAAACTGACTTTAAAAAATACCTGCGATAACCATTAAACACGGTGCTTTCTGAAGCTGTCCTTAGATAAATTCCTGTGTGCACATACATATTCTCCAAAACACACAACAGATAGTACTGGACACGGACCCTCACTTAATCACCAGAGCAGCAAGAAAGCATTTGACCAAACTGCCCCCTGACAACTCCTGCTCAATTGTAAATCTATACTGATAGAGACCAAAAACTACTGTAAGTGGACTAGACAAGCTGGCCTACTTACCATCAGTCAGTTCAGTTCCCCACTTATCAGCGTGCCTTATGACTTATTCATATCTTAGCACCCAGTCAGAAAGAATTCTGAATATACCAACAGCCTCAAGCAAGCAACGCAGCCACCTTTCCATGAGGAAAACTGTTCTTTGACAAACCTTATTCCTATATGTCAAGTATTTTATTCTTTGTGTACTCTAAAACTTAATTGGTAGACTGAAATTTCTCTGAAAGCAAAATTTTTCACTTTAGTATCAAAAGCAACCCTTGCTTGAGCAGTAAGAGGAACTGAACTAATTCAGTAAAATATTACAGACACTTGCTAAACGTAGAAGTGCACAGAACAATGTGTAGGTTTACAGTGTTGGAAAACACAGGATTTGAACCACTTCTTTATTACACTGAAAAATATAAAAATATCACTAATGGTCCCTGCCTCTAGCTTAGAAGAAAGCCTCTCTCAAAACAAGTGTTTTGTGATGCTTAGAAATGTCTTCCTTCAAAATGCTTTTTCGGGACCTAAGTTGGCAGAGCAATGGTCCCATAAACCTCAGAACTACAATTAGAATTCATTTTCCTTGACTCATACATACTCTAGCACAAGCAAAGTTATCATTCCCAACGCTCAGTTTCCTCAAACTAACGGCAACATTTTAGTCAGCTTTAAGACTGGAACATCTTCCAGACTTTAAGCACTCGTGGTTACATTTGAAGAAGCTGATAAATTTTGACACCACAGGAAAGTATCACTGAAGCCAAAGTAATAGTCTATTGCACACTGCTGGCTTGTGCATGAAGAAGCAAGCTTCTCTCAAGGGAGATGTGAAAGACTCGCATTTCAAGATCAACAGGTAAAATGAAAAGCAAGGCCTACAAGTACAATCCTGAATATAAGCACAAGATTTCCTAAAAGGAACAGATCTCTCTACCTCCTCTGTAAATCCCCTGTATAGATTGCTCTTCTGACATACAAACTGTTATTTGAGCTGAAGAAGTTAAAAAGTAGAGAAAACTAGACAAACGAAACCAGTAACATTAAAAACTGCTTTGAGATACATCCTCAATTTCATTATTTAAGCCTTCATTAATTTTCAGTTATCTGTCCAATATGTTCTTGCAGCAGACCTCAAAGATTTATCGTATTTCTTTTACTGCAAGAGAGGATATGAAATTCTCCTTGATGGTGAAGAAGGTCTGGAGAGCACCTCCTTGCAATTTAGTGTGGCAGACAGGAAAAAATGAACTTGCATAGAAAGGGCTGCACATCACACCATTAAAAGAGAGAAAATTTACAAAAAAAACCCTTTTATATTCTATGTAGGCATTGACTTACCTCAGACCAAGTCAACCTACTTAACTCCTTTTCTTGTTCATGTAGAAAAGCTCTGGATTTAAATTTAGTCATGCTTTAAACATAAGAAAGGTGAAATATTATAGTGTATCTGCCTGAGGGTTTGGAGTCCAATAGAATTTTCAGCAAGAAATGCTGAAATAAGATTAAAAAGTATGCACAATAACGGCAAAAATCTCTAGGCCATCACTTGCCTCATACAAACAATTTTAGCTTTGTTTAACAAATTCTGTCACCCTTTTTTCAGAAGAACATAGCAGTCCAAACAGTTCATGCAGCAGTTCAAGCAAAAGACAAGACTGTATTCTAAAGTGAAAATTGCAGTATTTCCCCTACCAGGATGAAGGGGATTAAATACTGTAGCTGCTCCTAGTGCAGAGCACAGATGTGGATACACTAGACTACCCTTATTTCCGTTGCTGTTCTAGGTCCAGACTTGGTTTTCAGAAATGCACTGTTTATTCACCTGTACCAACTGCAGGGTTCAGCAAAGACACAATTCTCAGTTTCTACCAAGAACCATCTTCTGTTCTTCTTTGTAAAATATCCTCTCATCATTCTGAAACTGTCTCTTTACAATATTCCATCTCTCTTTTGTGTACTTTTAAGTCTCTGTAAGGTCCCATGGCTCAGTTTTCATACACCTATCCCTCACCATGGAAACAGAAAAGGAAGAAAAATATAAATGAAGCATATGCATTCTATTTTATTAAATATATGAAAATTCATCACCAAAATACCATACCGATATTCATCATTAGGTTGGAATCTCCATGGCCAGAACAGGAAGCAGAGATAAGTTTCCCGTGACTCAAGCCTAGCAATAATTCCCTTGTAAACTTCCATCATCACCAACACCAGCAACTGACAGGTCAAGGCCAAAATAAGCCACTGTCTTGTAGTTAAAAAAGGCACCCAGCTTTTAACCAGCAGTAAATGTAGCACAGCCCCTCAGGGGTAAATGTCTTGGTAGTGACAAGCTGCACCAGAACCTTCCTAGAGCCCTTTTAACAGATACACAGGTTTTCATGGTAGGTTTGCAGTTCCACAGCTCATGCCCTTACTCCAAAGCTGTTGTTTAGTCCAGACTCCACAGGCACCAACACCCACACCAGCTGCCTGCACAGCCCCTGCCCACAGCCCAAAGTATCTCTGTGCAATTTGAGTACAGCCAACACTTTCTCAGCAGGATGAGACAGTGCTGAAACACTCTCTTCCTCCGCCTCACTCTACCTACACTGACTGCAGTAGAAACACGAAGGGCTATTAATAAGCAGGCGGAAAAGGTCAGCAACTTGACTTGGATCCATGACTTTCTAGGCTAAGACAGTTGCACAGTATGCCAGACAAGTCAGGTAAGAGACCAATTCTGCCAGGATGGACCATGAACCTGCATGGAAACACCACAGAATACACCTCTATGGCCTCCCATAGATTCCGACTGCCAAATGAATGCTGATACAGCCAGGTCCATATGGAACAGAAGGGTTTTTTACAGCTCCTACTCATTTCCAATAATTGAGGCTAAATCTATGGTGAGGGAGGAAAACAGCGTAAAACAAGTCCAGCAACAGACAACAGATCACTTAACAACTGTCAGTACACTCTGGAGGGATTTTTTTGTAAGTTTTCTCTGTCAAACTTTTGCATAACACTTCTATTTCACAGATTTCCATTCTTCCTCCTTTACATTGTGTTCAGACCTGAAGGAACTGAAGAACAAAGCTGTTCATTAGCTTTTCAAAGGGCCCTACACAGAGATACCAATTTATAGCGCAATTAAGAAAACAAACAAAACCCGAACATTACAAGATCTTGCAACTACAGTGCATATGTGACTTACTGGCACAGTGTTTGGCTGCAGGTTTCTGAATTCAGACAGATTTTTTCCTCTTTGCCCTTTCACAAATTTATCCTCATTCAATAAGAAGCCTGTTTTTGCAGTCACGCATCACATCTGTGTCACTGAAAATATATGAATCCATTCTGCTCGGTTCTTTGAATTTACTTACTTATTTACAAATCAGGTTAAAATAAGGTAGGATGTGTGTTATTGCACAGTGCTAGAGTATATTCCTAGAGATGAAGGCAGGAAGGGAATCTGAGCACGCTCTACCCTTGCTCCAAACACACATGAAGGGAACACAGTGCTTCTGGGACATTCACAGTGCAAAGTTAAAGGCAACTGCAGAGGACACTGATCCAATCATTTTTATGTTCCTCAGCACAACCATCAGGCTCAGCAGGGGCATATGCTATCAAGTCTTTAAAACCAAATACTTGATGGTTAGCTACCACAGTACAGTTTGCATCCATCACCAGTTCCCCTTGCTGTATGACAAAGGGCACCACCACAGCCACCAGTTTTAACCATTATGACCTGTGCTCTTCAAACAAATTACAAACAGCTGTAAAAATAAAACTGAACTTTAGCTAAACAAGTTTGTAAATTACCCAGAGTACATCATGTGTTCTACCTGACAATGGGCAGAAAATACATGAGTCAACAAAACTGATGTGCCATATGCAGAATTTTCCTATAAAACATCCTATATAGATAGACAGAGTTGCACCACTGGATAAAGCGCCCCAAAATCCACAAAACTGGATAATTAGTATGAAAGTCGGCCACCACACAGTACTGTGAGCAGGACCAACGCTACCACTCAAAATGAAGAAACATAACATTCAGCAGGAACCCGTCCTGACTGATCAGAAGAAAGAAAGACAAACATTTTCAAAGTTATTTTCAACTGAGAAAAGGAAAAAAGAAAGTTTTTCCATTTAAGATAAATGACACTACTCCGACATGAAGAGATAGTACGGTGGAACATTTAAAACCTAACATCAAGTAGTAATAAGAAGGATGATCTTTCACTTCAGCATGCCTGCAAGCCCTCTATTGCATGGAGTGTTACTTTACGAACACTGTCAGTACCAACTGACACAGTCCACCTTACTTTGTCTTTGGTGTTCCACAGCAATGAAGTACACATCACTGAAGTGTGTCTGCTATGTGGCAGCATTCCCAGCTATGTCATTTAGAGAAGTCTCAAACCACTCTGAATCCCATTTTAAATTCTCCACCCACCCATTTTATTTGCAAAGATAAACGTGAAAGTGAAGAGAAGCACATTCACTCAGACATGCACATGAAGACTGTAAGACTGGCGATGACCTTTGATTTTAGCACTAAAACAAAACACACATTAAAATAAGAAAAAGGAAGGGAGGAAGACAAAAAGCATAGCAATGTACTTAGGGGACTCTCACTAGCTATTCTGACATCCCCAAAAACAGGGGCTTTCTTGCCCCAAATTCATAAGGCAGCACATAAGCACATAAACTGGTGGGCCCTCTTTTGCTTTCTGCTGTTTTTCTACCTCAAAAGTTTTTTTTGCATAATAGTTCTAAGAAAAAAAAAAATGGATAAAAGTGAAGCTCACAGGAATTCTATATATAAAACTCTAAATATTAAAAAGCTGCTATTATCTGAGTATTTTGGTCAAATTAAAGGTTCCACAATTTATAACAATTTCCTTTTTCAGTAGCACTGTTGTCTATATCAGCTTCTCCTGGTTACTGTGCACAGTCTGGCAGAAAAACGAATGCAAGGCATAAATTAATGTAACTCCTACTTCATCCAAAATGTCTCTAAGCCTTTCCACTAACATATAGTGAAGAGCAGCACTTCTCAGATTCACTGTATTATACGGTGTCTGTTGAGATCCAGGCAGCCCTTGAACATCACAGTGAAAACTGAAGTTTCCACCCATGCTTCTACTGATTTTCCCCTCAAAAAACACAGATATTATTTCTAGCCAAACAAAAGTGAACAAACCTGACAAACGTGCCTTTTATTTGCAAGTTACCAGGAAATAACAACATAGTCCAAAACAGAAAAACACACTTGGGCATGAAAGGTACCATTTTCTCCCCTCCCATTCCAAACCATTGGCAGCTCCATTTTACAGTCTCAGCCGGGGCTCTGTCCCTCAGTGACTCTAGGAGTCTAAACAGACTGCTAAAAATAGCTTCTCAACTACAAGACATGCACATTATCAGGGGAAAACATTTCTGCGAGCCTAGTAACAGCCACACAGCTCAGTCTGATGACACGAGAGCCTGAAAAGGCAGACTACAAGAATGGCTTGCTGAGTTAGGGAGGCCTTTACTGCACGCCCATCCATGCCCATCACAGACAGAACACATATTTATTACCCTAGGTGGTCGATACTTTACAGGCAACCTCAGAATGTTGAGGGGTTTTGCATCATAAGCAATACTGAGTGTAAAATCTGAGTACTCCAGAAAACACATTGATAACTTAAAGTACACTTAAATATACATTACTTGGCAATTCATCAGTCTTCCATGATTGCTTCTCTGGGAGTCTTCAGAAGCAACATGTAACAATTTATGTAACATTTTGTAGGCAAGCGCAACAATCTCAACATTCAAAGTTATTTTTTAGGCTATAAAACAGCAACAAAAGAGACTCAGGGATTAAAAGGCTTGCCCGGGTAACTTTTGTATGGATACCTGTGTTGTGGGTTCCATTGCATCATTGCATGCTATGATCGCTACAGAAAAATGAGATGCATGAGATCCTTTACTACCCAAAGTCCCAGGCTAAAGAATTAAAGGCCAGTTATGCAAGGCATGTTTCCATCAAGCCTTGAGAAGGGTGAATAATTCTGATGGCACTTAATGAAGCAAAAAGAATGTTTTAACACCAAAAATACTCAGTTGTTTGTCCATCTTAAAAATAAAAAAATCATCCTGACTCACAGAATATGTATTGGCAATTTTGTAATTCAAAAGGAACTCACCATCTCTCAGACACAGGAAAAGCAAGCCTTTGAAACTTCATACACAAAACTGCCCTCCCTGTAGAGACAAACTTCTGCAACTTCCACCACCCAGTGCTACCAGAGAAGAAGTACTGTGACTTACTCGAAAAGGATGAACAACAGAGTTCTTGTGTCATTACAGCAAAAACTCTGCAACCAATCACTAAAAGCCTTGGTCTGCCTCTTATTCCCCAACCTTATTCTATAGGGCTAATCGAAGTTGTCTTTGTTGACTGAGAATTGACGTAGCGGAACAATCACAATCAATTTTAAAAGTTCTTGACCATGGAAGTGTACTACTTACTTATCTCTGGTTTTGTAAGGATGTTGAGGTATTTCAGTTGTTCACACGTAGGACAACGCTCCAGCTTTCATAGTGCTACTTCCCAAACTGAATTCTCCAGTCATGAAGTTACAGATGCATAAGTACAATAATATGTCATAAATGGTGACTGCATTTAGGACTGTAATTTTAGCAAGTCTTGGAGTGATATCAACACCACCCACTCCAGACTTTGAACACATGCTTCAGAAGCACTTTTTCTTGATAGTTAAGACTCCCAACTGCTTCCAGACAAACAGTTTGATTTTATGCCAAATAAATTTCTGTTAAGAGTATAAGTGATACTTGAAAACACAATTTTTTTGAAGTAAAGATTTAGAGTGGATGGGTTTTTCCTAAGCCTGATGGAGATTTCAGCAAAGCACAACTTTCCATGGCTACCGTAAACATACAGGGAATCCACTTGTGCATTTGTTTTTCCCATGACATTTTCATCAGAGGGCAAGTCACATCAGTTACAACTGTGACTTTCCCACTGATGTCTTGTTAATGACCAGGCAAGAAACAAGTTTTCTGAACAGAGTTAAAAATTACTGTGCTGTTGATGTAATAGTTATAATTTGAAGCTACACTACGGGGAAACATACAAGCAAACTAGTTCTAAGGCATAGCTTACCAAAAAAAAAAAAAAAATAGAAATCCCAGTGAACTTGAATCTTTAAGAGCATCTGCCTGATTACAGACTTTGCCAATTCAAGATAAACACTTAAACTCACGTTTGTTTTATTTTCTTCTGTTTTACACTGAAGGAGGGCACTGAGAAGGTCATGCATCTAAATTACCTTACCTGCTTTCGTCTCAACTTTGAGACACCTACCCTACCCCACTTGTCTCTCTCATCACTTCAAGAACTTCCCTTATGGGAAGGAAAGGAAAAGCAATTTTCCTTCATTCTCCTGTTACAGTTCAGTGTAGTTGTGCAGCAACAGCTGCCAATTTACTGCATTTCCTGAGAATAAAGAGTGGGGTAAGGGGAGGGAATCAAACAAACTATCGGACCAGGAACAAATAAAAATAAGCTCAAGGTCTCTTATATCAATACATGTCTATATTGGAGTTTCCACATGATATCTGAGCTATCTATATTAAGCCTCTCCAGCCAGTCTTCCACTAAATTAAGCTCGTGAGTGGCTTAAAGTTCACATGATTTTTAGAGGCTATCTAGAGAGCTATTCTTTCTGCATCTCCTCTACTGAAAGTTTGTCAGCTATGTTTTTTACCTTCAGTTCCAGTTCCCTGATAAAACCTTGCATGTATGAAGTCATGTGACATCAACAAGCACACTTCATTTCTTTTAGAGAAAAAGGATTTCAGAATGAGGTGGGATCAAAGGCAAAAGTATCACAGTTGATGAGAAAAATAGTTTCAGTGTTTGAAAATCTAACAACATGGAAACAAAGGTGAAACACCGTCATATCACTTCTAATCCTCAGGTTTTCCCAGTAATTCCTGTACAGCCCCATGATGACTTGAATGCAAGCTGTACTACTCTGAGAGGCCACAAATCCACCTCAGTCTTTAACTTGATATTTGAAATGAGTTGTGTCAGAATAATTTCAACTGAAGTCCTAGCTAGGAAGGCTAGTGAATGTATTATAAAATCAGTCCCAATACCTTCAGTTCTGTTTAAAGACTTAAGTTACTCTGTTTTCCTGCTAGTCTGTCAAGATTGCAAGTTTTACTACAGATGTACCATTTTCTTTCATCCAAGTTCCCTTCACATCTGTATAACCAAACTGCTCACTGAAGATCTCCCAGTACAGGTCAGCTTCTTATAGCACCTTTCACATAAATTTTCTCTGCCTTCCACTTTTCTTCTTAGTACACAGTACACCAGATTTCGAATGCACTCCATTTCATAGCAGCATATTTATTAAAGAGCAACACCTGAGATACACAAAGTGGAGCATGGAGGGGGGTTTCAGAAGTAAATCTGTTGAAAATACTTCTTTTAACATGTTCCTTCAAAAAGACTGTCTCCACAAGAACTGAAAATTGCTCAACACCTGTGCAAGGCAGCTGTTCCTCTGTATTTTAGAGACAAATAAAAAACAGTGAGGACAAATTCTGAGCCACACTGTGATGAATACAAGCTCCTCACTGGAAGCAGACTTACCTCAAAGACATAAGAAGTGCGGGTGAGTAAATACTCGCTGTACATTTATGTTCTTTATCATGGGATGAAGCAGGAATTGAGGGAAAAAAAGTAAGCCATATGACAATGAACAAGAACCCATCAGATTATTTCACTTAAGAACACTTTAGATCTAATCCCTGCGAACATGGGCTTGTACTAGAATTTAAGTGCACTTCGGTTGCAACGTAATCCTACCTGCATTAGTGGAAACTGAAAAAGAGTAAAAAAGAACTAACAATAAGGGCATTCTTTCTGCCTGATATGAACTCCATCTCTGTCCAACCACAATTACACTCCCATTATTTGCAACATCATGTTACAGATGCTAAAAGCTCTACAAAAACATCTCGTTTCCTTCCCCCTGCTTTCCTACAATAGTCTGAAAATAACTGTAGCACTGAGATTCTCGAGTGTGTTAAGGATTTTCGGTATTGCAGGTAGAGCACATCCAAAGTATAAAGTTTCATATTTTTATAAAGTTTTAAAATGCAAAGCTTTTCATTAAGAAATGTCAGCTTCCTTCAGGTTTGTCAATCACAGAGCAAGGAACAACTGTTATGGGCAATATTCCAAAGCTAAAAAGTTCCCAACGATAGAAGTGAGATTTAAACTACTTTGGCTCTGAGTTTAAATGGATTTTGTAACAAAGAGCATGTAAAAATAAAAGTTAAACTTGCTTTCTTGTTTTACCTTGATTAGAAGCAGTTGCAAATATTTTTTACAAATTTGACAAAGCCAAGTTGTGCAGTAGCAAAAAGAATTTATGAAGAACTATTCCTCACTTGTTTATAGCACTGAAGATCAACTTGGGGAGGGGAATCCGAATAGCTTTCCTGCATTCCAGCCAACCAGAAAAAAAGAATGTAACTCTCCAACAGCAATCTAATATTTCAGAGACACTAGATAAAAAAAATAAAATTACTCTTAGGAAAAAAAAAAAGTTCTAAATATGAAAATAGTTCATATTGCTCTAATTCCTGCATTAATTTCTAACTATTTCACTTTTTTCTGTTTTAAAGTTCTGGTTTAAAATTTAAATACAGATAAGAAAGGCAAACCACATCCAGAAAATAAGTTTAATAAAACGATGACATCCCCAGCCCAAGTTTTATTCTGTGTTTCAAAGGAAACATTCATGTCTAAGCTCCTTACATTGTAGGAATTCTCATTTTAAAAATAGAATGAAGTCCAGGATAGCAGGCAGACAGGTATCACTAGTAGCATACTTCAACAAATAGGCTTAGAATTACCAAATTGTTTCTCAGCATACACAAAGATTCACACACATGGCGTAGAAATAATAGCACATTTCCTGCCTCAGATGCTCCAGCATTGCCAATAGAAATCAGTGACAAATGAATTGTCTTAAAAACATAGGACAATGCAAGTATTTCAAATAACTGCAATTTCTTTGCAGCTGAAAGGCTGCAAAACTGTGCAAGTAATTCCTCTTGCATTAGTTTGCCTGCTCCCACCACATTTGTTTAACAATAACATCACAACTTAAAATACCCGATGCCCAAAGCAGTTTCATCTGTAACCTTGAAAACATTAGTTATCTCAGATTCCTTCTGGTTTATTCTCCAAAAAAAAAAAAAAAAATCTTATGGTGGCAGCATTTTAAATAACACGCCAGTTTACTAGGACTAGCATTAGACGTGGAGGCAGGGAGGGAGAACTCAGCCACAGCTAACAGTGACTCTTGACCCATTCAAGCACAGTAGACTGTCAGTACCCCACTTCCGAACATCAAAGCACAAGTTTATTCCCCTGCCCCACCAGACTAAACCTGCATCTGAGAACACAACAGCAGCTCAGCTCAGCACTATTTGAGAAAGACACCGGGCAGTGTTATGCAGTGCAATAGTGGAAAAACAGCTTCCAACTTAACTGCTGAGTCAGGGGAAATGAAAGTACTAAAGCAGCATTTGTCGTGTTCTTTTCTTTTGTCCGAATTAACTTAAAACACGGCTAGCCAGGCCTCTGCACACACACTACAAACATACTACAGTCAAAGCCACGCTCTAAGAGAGGCAAACTATTGGGGGATTACAGCTTTGTAGCAGCCACTGCTGTACCTGACTTTCGACTCCTTTTGTTCCTCCTGATCCTCTGCATAGCATTCTTCCTTTCTTGTATCTCCTTTTCCCCTCCAGAATTTCACCATTTGGCTAGCAGACTCGCTTAAAGTGTTGCTCCTATTTGTGTTTCCCCCACATGAACAGAAGTTCTTGATGTTGTAAGGTCATCTGAACGCAATTGTAACTTTGGCTCAGGCACAAATTTCCTCGCCCTCTCTTGGTAGAGCAGCTACACAAACTACCAAACTGAATCAAAAAGGATTAGGCTACTCCTCTTTTCACACTGTTGCATTAAAACCTGGATTTTTTGAGTGAATTTTACAGCATCTACACTCATAACTACGTCCAAAATTTTTAGTTTGAGCACAAAGCAGTATAGAGAACTGTACACAAACATCCTCTAGACAGAACAGATGTTAGCAAATCTTTTCCTTTTAAACATCACATAGAAAGCAAGAACAGGGAGGTGTATACCATCAAAAACACTGCAAAATGTTTCCAGAATCTTCACACAGCTAGTAATATTTACCAACAAAGCAAAAAAGAGCAGAAAGCCTTCTTTTTTTGAGCTATATGCAGTTTTAAAGTACTGCTTTAAGTCTTTAAACATTGATGAGAGAATAGAGCTACAAGCTTATATGGCAATCCACAAGTACTCCCACAAATTAAACCCCACTTTGCCAAAATTACCTCTTAAAGTAAAGCCAGTCACGAATTTCGCCCTTCTCAAAATGGCATTTTTTATATAGTGCATAACCTGTCACCTCAAACTTCTGAGTTTTAAGAATTTGGAAATCATTCCTCAAGAAAACCATGAGCAATTTCCTTTGTTAACTTCTCCTCCAAAACAAACCACAGGAGTTCTTCTCAATCAGCCTCCTGTCCTCTCACATTAAGAACAAGTGTGCCATTGCAGCCACGTCTTCTCCCAGTAGCAATTCTTTTTGTGGACTGACCCAACTTCTTGTGTCAAAACAAAGGATGCATGAACATTGTCTTCCAGGGGTAAGCCTGCACCAAGGATAAACTTTTGAATCTTGGTAGATATGAAATGCAACTCCCTCCCTGAAAAACCTAGATTTTAAAAATTTCAGTTGTAATTAGTCAAAGGGCTCACAGCTACATCAGTGGTTATTTACAGTGCTTTCTATTACATCAAGCTTTTGGCTGCTGACAACCCAATTCTAATCAAAAGTATCCTTTACATTTGTGCATGTTTTTGGCTGGAGTTGCATTCAATCGTCTCGTTATTCCTTTGAGGGTCCTTTCCAATCCTTTCCAACCCAAAGCATCCTGATTCTATGATTATTCTTCAGTTCAAGACTGAGCATTACAGTATGCCTGGTTAACATCCAGCCTTTCAGATACATAAACTGCCATTTATCAGTCGAGCTGCAGGTATTCCCAGTGCCTTTTCACTGTTTTCCTGCCTCACAACAGTCCTGGCTCATACAGTTTCAATACTCCAAAGTGCAGAACTGTTCTGAGTATCAGGCTGTGATTACAGCAGGCTGAAATTAGCCATATGGTGAATGGTGGATTTGATGAGGTGATTTACATTTGCAAATAGAAATCTATTCCCATGTGCACTTTTATACTTCAACTTAAGCTTGAACTGAAACACCTGCAATAGAAGAAATTGGATTTGAGCCTGATAGCGAAGCAACAAGAATTAAAGTAATAAAAATATTTCACTGAAGTTTCCTTTCTTTTGCAACGGTGCAAAGAAGAAGGGAAGGACAGAAATACAGCAGTAGGTCTTCAACAATCAGTTAAAGACAATCCAGAATGAACATTTGCAGCAATATGCAAATACAGCATTTTCAGTGGCCAGGGAAGGTAATAAAATACTTTTAAAGGCTAAAATTGCAGAGAAAAGTGTTTGTTTCAGCAACACGCAGAACTAAGAGACAGATTTCCTGCTCGAACTGTTTGTGTACAGCTTGGGATTTTAACAGATGTTTCAAGCAGAGAAACTGTCTTCTGAAAAATTTTTGTTTTCATTCATTTTTAAGTTAAGTTACGAAACTCCGTTTTTCTGAGAACTAAGACTTTTTCAAACAACATTTTTCTTACAGGTTTCCCAGTCAGTCCAAATAATTACCACCTTCCATCTGTCTTGCCCATATACCTTCAACAGTAGGAACACTTGCTGGCCCTATAATCAAAAATGAATTGACAGTAAAGTTATTTATCCCCCGTCAGACTGTGCCACTGTTAAATATAGAGTGAGATAAATTAGGATTTAACTGTAGTTGACTGCTAACTAAATCCTGTATTAGATTTGCTTGAGTTTATTATTCAGCAAAGCTTATTACAAATCAGAAGTCACTGCTTTGTATGCAATTCTGGATGTGAATTGCCAGATCAGTACACCTTGGACCTTCAAGATACCCAGGCACAGTCAGTGAGCAGCAGATTATTCTCCAAGCAAATGGGCACAGGAATAGACTTGTCTTAATGATACAAGTATAAAATAAGTTACATGGCTACTGTAAGAAAGCTATAAGCCAAATACAGACAAAGTTCAGAATTCATATAGAGATTTAAAATCTTGACAAATTGGCTTGAGCACTGTAACACAGGAACTTTTTCCACTGTCTTCATCGACGCCTACTCCATTCCAATTTAAATAATTTATTTATTGTTAAATAAAGGAATCAACAACCACACATCTCACTTTCACAGCAGTTTCTGTCAACACACTCTGCTGAGCAGTACCTGAATAAACTCTTATTGAATGACCACACAGACAACCCTTCAAAAAAAAAATTGGATGGCAGGTATAATCCCAAAGCACATTTTACTCGAGATACTGGCAGTACATAAAGAGTGATCAAATTCTTGCAGAAGTAGAATCAGTTCTGGTCCTGAAGGGTGGGAAGACAAAATTACAGCAACCAAAGGGAAAGCAGCAAACGACAGATTTGGACATGTGGGTATTGCTCCAGATTTTGCAAAATCGTAGAATCAAAGAACTTTTTTAAGCAAAAAGCAAGCAGTTATTTGTTGCTATTTACACACAGATTTTTATGAGGTCACCTTGCCTACATTATACAACCTTCAAAACTTCAAGGCATTAACTAGATGTTTCCTCCCTACCCATAAAACATTATGCCACCATAGAAGGAACAATCCAGTACAGCATGACCTACATCATCCATCTACTCTCACTGCATATCCTCAAGACTGTCTGCTTTGTGATAGTACTGCAGAGATATTTGAAGCGAGTAAGTCTACTGTCTGGCACATCTATTCTTTGATAATCCATTTGCTATGCAGAAAAAACATCCCAACAACAACACAAAAATTGTAATAAGCCTACATGCAGAGCACAAAATTTCTTGATTCTTTTTACCTGCAATATATTTCAACTCAATGTTTCTAAACCATATTATTTTGTTAGTTTTTAATATAACTTTCACTACCATCTTAGCTTGGTGATGAGGAGTGAAAAGGTCATTGTCTTTAAAAGCAATCTAAAGAGAAATTGGAAGAAGGAATCATTTATCTGTACTAATAACTAGTGTGGTTTTACTAATGCAAGGTAATAAGAGTTTGTCCTCTGTAGTAACCGATACTGGCACAGTGAGTGTAAAGATCTAACTGAAATGATGGACCAAGAAAGTTTACAGAGAAAACTGTGGATCATTTTTCCAGTGAGGAATATCCCCTCACTGCCCTTTCATACCCACACATGCAAGTATGTGTTCAATCTGAAATCCTTCCTCTGCAGCTTCTCTGAAAACACTGTACGTAGGCAGGATAAATTATTATTCACTACTAGAACATTTGGAATGTGTCTCCGCTTTTCAGATGCCCAGGCATAGTTAGTAAACAGCAGATTATTCTCTGAGCAAATGGGCAGACTGTCTAAATACTAAAAGTGTAAAGTAAGTTGCATGGCTACTATAAGAAAGCTATAAGCCCAATGCAGACAAAGTTCAGAACTTCTATACAGAGATTAAGATCTTGCAAAAATAGGCTTGAGCAGCGTAACACAGGAACTGTTTCCACTTTCCTCCTCATCTAATGGACATTTGTGGTCTAGTATTAGAAGAAGTTAAAAGCAACTCAACCTCAAAAAGAAGACTAGAACAAAAGCAGCTTGTTCCCCTAATACTGCTTTTCTGCCTTTGCAATCCTACACCACAAAAAACAAACCCCAAAGCAACCACCATCCCCACCCCCACAAAAAACACACAAATTGAAGAAAAACACACAGGCCTTTTACCAATCTGCACAATATAGAGAGACAAAAACCCCTGGGGACAGAAGTAGAAAGCAATAGATTACAAAACATCACTCCCTGCCTCTGTCTTATGTTATCCCTATAGCAGTACCTAACTCACCTCCATCAACAAGTTACACAAAAAGGTCACCCAGCTGAATTCACCTTTTTCAGATACCACCAGGCCAAGTTTTACTAAGGATTAGAACATACCAAAAAAACCCTGAGGCCTCCTCCCCACCTCTGTCCTCTTCCTCTAAACACCATGTGCTCAGTACACATCCCCACACTCTGAGACACTAGGAGCTGCAAGTGTGTCTCCACATGATGGGTGAAGTAAACAAGTGGTTTCCAGTTTGGATCAACCACTGTGGGTCATTCTTCACATCTACAGATGTAAAGAATAAGTTCTTCCTTACTCAGAGTGTGCAAATTCTCTTCCTCTGAAATACAAACAATTCATATCTAGGTTTTACAACATATACTAGCAGGAAGATTACATTTAAAAGGAACTTCACCATTCCACATTAACAAGAAAGGACAGCGTAGAAGACAAGCAGTGATGCTTACGTCATGTATCTGAATGAAAACGGCTCTTAGGAAAAAGGGGAAAGAAGGAAACTTTACTGATTATTAATTAAGAGAGTTCAGCACACATTTCATAGACTTGCACAGGCGCCCATGCCAGGGACCCGCAGGGACTGGCTGAGGAACAGAGATCAGAGCCAGGTACAGCCTGCAGTAACGGGCAGCAGCTGCAGAAGGCTGCACCAAACATTCAGTACATCTGCCTCTACCCACATGGGAGCCCCCTGTTCCAGATGGCAAACAGGTACTGAAGACTGCATGGCTTTTTTTCTGAAATCAGTTTAAAGAAAGGCAGACAGCACAAACTGAATAGACAGTCAGCTGGTTTGAAATACGAACTGGCTTGGTGTCATCCCGATTATGCTAAGAGCCCCCAGAACAGTGTCAGGAGGTTCCCAGAAGAAAAGCAGACAGCATGCATATGCTATCCCTCCCTCAGGCCCAAATTCCCTCTGCCTCCAAATCTGTTCTGAAATACTGGTTGTAACTATTAAAATCAAAACCTTTCAGAAGAGATGTCAGACTGAAAGCAAAGATAAGTATTCAATATTTACACTTTCAGCCGTAATTCCACAAAAAATTAGGGTAAGTGTGGTTTTGGGGGCAAGTAACACAAGAACTCAGATGCTGCTTGTATTTTAACACTACTTAAGACAATTCCAGCAAACTCCTGTATGCCTATAGGCAGCCTGAACCTTTGTTCAGCCTGTATCTGCCAATCCAAAACACTAAACTGATACCTTCATTTTTCAGATGTCACCACCTAACCACAAGGATCATTAAGACTGAGTTTATCTAGGAGCCAAGTCAACCAAAGGTCCAGTTATTCCCTCAGTTACAGCCCAGTAAATCCAGTTAGTATAGCTGCACTACTTTGGATTTACACAGCAACAATACAGTGCAGTAGAGTACAAAACTAAAAGCTACTAATTAAAAGACAATTTAAATTAACATTTTCTCTGCTTAAGTTTAAACTTTTTGGTTGACTGGGACTGGTAAACACAAGGTCCCCACCAAGAAAAGTATCCCTATCAGTGAGACAAGCTAAGCTAAATTACTCATACTCCAACAATCCTATGTAACCCCAGATATCCACAGAACATCTAACCTCTCCGTTTGACAGCCCAGTGTTGTATTCAGATATGGCACCATTTAATTATGCACTGGATTGCTAGAAGAGAATAGGACAGTTAACTTACTGCTGTTTAATGAGCACGCTCTTGTTAGTTGTGAATACATTCACTGTACTCATTAAATCAGGAGGCACTGGGGTTCTGAATACATCATTAAAAGGATCCAGGAATGCTGCTGCTTTGTTCAGCATGACTACACGCTCTGCTTGACAGTTGGAAAATGAGCAAGAAATGTAAGCCCCTTCCTGTTGGGCCAGCAGATCTAATTTTAAACTAGGACAAGGCAGAGAGAGTGGGAGATCTGCTTCTTCAGAGCTTCACTCATTTAGAACACAAATTTCTCTTCCTACTGCTGACTCAATGCAGTAACATGCTCAGTACTGTAAGACAGCAATAAAAAGAAGTGTCAAGCTTGGGGAGGAGTGAGGGAGGATACCTAAAAAGTTAAAAAATAAACAAACCCATAGCCTGTTTTCAATACACCCAAGGAGCAGGAGTGTGGACTAATCTATCAGCCTGCCAATTCACAAAATGAACCTTCATAAAACAAATACACACATACCCCTAACATGGCAGTTCCCACACTATTTACAATATATTGATTAAGGCTGAAGAAGCAGTGAAACTGGCCAGCAGACTCCTGTATGTTCTCACAGAGGAGATTTAGAACATATGTTCAGTGAGAGGATGAGTTTTCTTCCATTACCCACAAAGATACACACCCACATGAGAACTTACATGTCTACAGCATTCCAGAGTTACAGGGAAACTAATACAAAACTGGCAACTGTTCAGCTCAAACCCATTGCATGGAAGCAATTTTTTACCAAATGAGGTATGTGAACCAACATCACTGATGCTGCAGAGAATCCTAGGAGATTTAACGAGTACGAGTGCTTCCTCCAGCACATCCTTGGGAGAGGAAAGTGGATTTGCAAAACATGTTTATAACACGACCTCCTTCTCCTCTCCTCCCCCTTCATGCACAGAAAATTGGTGGGGGGGAGGGGGCAGAGCTGACCAGGACTTAATAGTCTCAGTGAAAGGCTGTGCAAGACTCAACCACTTTAATCCAAGCAATTATTTTTCAGTTAGAAAGTTGATACTGTAAGAAGCTACACAAATACTGGATTCTAGTCGAATAAAGAGTGCCACCTATGAAAGCAAGCTTAATATCACAAACACATTTACCCCAGTGTGTAAATGTGCTCCCATCATGCAGACACGATGGGAAAAACATGTTCTAACCAGTCATGTTACCACATTAGGACTTTATTTGCTCCAGGCTTCAGAGCTCATCAAGATCCCAATTTTCTCAGTTTTGCCAACAAAATAATCTTCAGGAAAAAAAAAAATCCTTCTGATTAAGCAGTCAGGCTTAATGCAACATGCCATGACTAATCTTCTTAAATTTTCTCTGGATCCCACACTGTAATCTCAGGAACACAGGAGGAACTGTTCTTTTCATAGGAGCTATGTGACTGTGTGGACTGTCACAACCTTACTCATTTAGCAATCTATTACTCAGTGCTACCAACCCGAGTTATCAACACCTGGGTTTCAGCACATGGTCCAGCTCACCTGGGGCACAAGCACACAGCAGTACTCTCAAATGATTAGGTCTGAGTTGTAAAGCAGCACTCACCATCAACCACCAAAAAATTCCGGGGTCACATCCCACTGCTCTCCACAGTGCAGTACATAGATGCACTTAGTTCTTTTATACCATGGTGTGGAGCCTGAAGGACTACCTGGGTCTCCAAGGGTTTACGGTATCAGAAAGTATTACACCATTACTAGAAGGCAGAAAGGTTGAAAGTTTGGGGATAGAGCGTCAAAAAGGGAATCACATTCAGACTAGACCTAGAGATGTATCTCTTACCAGGAACGCTGGGGTCATAGCATTTGATTAAAATTCCAGTTCCGTGACTTAAGAAGAATAAAAAAAATGCACCTATTAGGTCACCAACACTGTTTTCTTAGTGTCAGATAAAACAATGCAAAGAATGAGTATTCAGATTTTCTGATCAATCATATGGTATGTACCTGTAACATCCAGAAAGGAACATGGACACGGACAATCCACGCAAGAGGCATGAGAGCTTCAATAAGAAATGTATGTTTGATTGTTTAATTTGGGCACTGTTCTCTTTAATGACTCTAAAAAGCTCTGTATGAGAGCTGTCTGATTAGTGTTAGGAAGCTGAGACAGATATATAAAAATAAAAACTTACCAAGTGTTGCATTTTCTTCCCTTTATGCTTACCACGGGGCTACTCATGCACAATCTCAGCTGGTTTAACTCAAAAAAATCACCACGCACTTTAATGACAGAAAGGAAAAGATGATGTAAAGGGAACTGTTTAAACATTTGTTGTTCTGCTTAGCAACAATACACTTATATGGCTAAAAAACCCACAACACAGGAGACAGAGAGACATACTTGTTACCTATTACAAACAGTTTGCATTCTCCAGGTCCTTAGATTCTTTTGGTCTGCCATTTAGTCAGACTCGCGTCTTCCCGACAGATACCTCCCTTTTGCATTTTGTACAAGAGCATATCAGAAGTTCACAGAATACTAAGAAGCTTGTGGTTCTAAAATATTTTAGGGATATTTAAACTGGTTAACTGACTTCCAGTGGGGACACAAATTACACATTTGAAACAAGACACACACTCTTTCCTTGTGTCATCACAGAAGAAAAAACATGCTTTTCTTCATGCTATGTGCTGCATCACCATAATCAGGCATAATCAGCAGACTTTAATCTCATTATTAATACCTCTTTGCTCTATGTATATTATATCTCCTCTTGTGTCTCATCAACAACATTCAAAATCTTTGCAGGAACAGCTTTGCATTAAATACATACACAAAAAGTAATACCACAAGGGCCCTGTCTAAATAGTGGTGTTAATGAAAATAGAAAACAAACAATTGAATGGCAAAACACATGCACTTCCAAACTTCAGTCCTGGCTAACCCCTCAAATCCTCCAACTCAAGCCAAGCAATTGTATTTGTTCTCATATGAATACATTTTCTGTTCTTGTTTCAAATACTTCAGACTGGTTTTTAATACACTGAAGTTAACACAAATATCTTGTCCAGCTACATGGGGGGGAAGAAAAAAAATCTCTTTGTTGCATGGAAAAACAACTTCTCAGATGTTTCTTTTTCCATGTATTCCACTGCAGCATATGTGGAGGCTGGAAGAGAGCCTAAGAACATCTGCCACAGACTTTAAAACCCCTAATAATAGCACAGCTGGTGTCCCCAGCCTAATGGTCTCAGCACACTCACGTGACCACTCCTGACTCTGGCCCCCAAGACAGGCAAAGTGCAGAGACACTCAAAGGTTGGACACCATTCATTCTAAACTCAATTTGCATTTCACTAAGGAACAAACACAGAAAGCAAGTTGAAATCCTTGCATTTCAAGGAGTTCAACAATCACTGATTCCATAGGATTCCCATAGGATTCCCTCCCGCTCCTTTCATTAAATTCCAATTTAGCAGAGCACTCCTTATTCCACAAAATGAAGCTCCTCAATAAAATAACTGCAAATCTCAGTGATCCAGGGTTAGACACAAAATGTTTAACTGCACTTAACTATACTACAGAGGTGGTGTTTGTTTTTTTTTCTCCACTAAACTCATGGACTAGCTTCATTCCTGTCCATTTAGTTTTAAACATGTTCAAAAGCACTGGTTTATAGAGGAGAAAACTCATATTTCAAAGAGAAAAAGAAAAAAAAAGGAGGCAGAAGAGTACAGAACTCAGGATGTGAAGATACGTTTTAGCTCACACAGTCAGCATTTGGTACTAACAGGTACTTTTCACACAGACAAGGAAATGTTTTAGGGAAATGTCTGCAATTTCCCATGCCCAAAGGATGCAATCGTGTGAAGGTGGGAACAAAGAAAGCAATGTTTGCATGGGGATGAGGTGCCCGAGACTTTCACTGCACTTCAGTCCACATTCTGCCCCCTCCACTGTTTCATCTATAAAAAAAAGCAGGTAGCTTCCAGTAGTCAACAGGCATGAGTTCACTTTATGATTTAATGTAACATATGGAGGTGGGCCCATGAAAGGCATGTTTAGTCACTGGCAAAGCACAAAGAGGTGGCTATCAGAGCAAATTGCTGTATCCACAGTAACAGCAGACTGAATACCGAGTTCCAAATTCCAAGAACAACCCACTTAATCGAACTACTCTAAAATGCCAAAGTGACACTAACATCCTCATCAGAAAACGTTTTCATTCTTATTTCTCATGAGCGAGAGAGAGAAGACAAACCCGAAAGCAGAGAAAGGTAATACTTTGTAAATTCCCACACTGTCCAACAATGTTGGCCCACTTTAAAATAAGAGACATTTAACAGACAATCGCTCTTAATTTGTACCACATCACTGAACGACAAAGGAAAAAAGAAAATACAGAGCAAGTTACTTTTTAGTTTTGTATAAAAGCGCCAAAGTCTGAGAAAGGAAAACATGCTAGACCCAACCAGTCACAGTAATCAATTTGGCTGTGACAAACATACTTACAGACATGCATAAGTTATCCGCCTTACTCCTCCTACTAGCCCTCTATCCGATCCATAACTTTTCTCAGAGCTCTAAGATCAAGGTAAATTTTAGGTAGCATTTTCAAATCAACTCTCATAATCAGGCTATTAAACTACACACATGCTCTTACTTCTGACTTAACTATGAATAAAGGTGTATTTTAAGAAGTGAGAAAAACTGTCCCACCTTTTCAAACAAAGTCTAAACATCAGCAAGAACTATGTCAGAGGAGAAACAAAAACGTGCAGCAAGAGAGCCTCTATTGAAAGAAAAGATCCAGCCGTAAACAACATCAGCCTGATCGTGAATTCTTAATTTCAAAAACTGTACAACACAACTACCTGTAGAAAGCTGTATTTATGTGGCCGGGCTGTAGATTTCTGGCTGCAGGTAAGGCAAACCCGCTTCATTCCCACCTTACACTGCAACTGGGGAGTTCACTGTGCGATGGCAGCAACAGCTGGGCCCCAAGTGTTGACAGTGGCTGTAGCAAATATCTGGGCTGGCACCAGCAGTGAATTACACTGCTTTTTAAAAATAAATTTGACATCAGACACACTAAAGAAGTCAACTGTTGCTGTGCTGTTGCTTGTGTAACAGATACAGTAGCTACATATAAGACACATGACTCCCCTCAACTTGGCAGAAAAGGCCTCTGTTCACAAAACAAGCGTGATCTCTCAGGGGCACAAACAATTTGCAAAGTTCTCCAGTGTTAGTCAGCCCTTAATTTCTGGCTTGGAGTGGGCACATAACTACTGCTGTCTCCAGATTTTGCCTCCTCACTTGCTCAAGGCCCAAACTTCATTTCCTTTTATCTCTGGTGCCACATGCTGTAGTTCCAAGCCCCAGGTGACAGAAAGCAGGTAAAGAAAAGGAGTCCTTAGAAGTGGGTTGATACACCCCACACTGTAAAGGGACAGACCCTAGTTATCTGCACTATTTCATTCAATATAACCAATATAACATAAATTTACAGGTGCTAAGCCTTACTCTGCTCATGAGATCAAGCCACTGATCAGGAAAAGGCCAAGAATCTTAACCTGCATGCTTTCTAGCCCATCTGCATGCTATGTCCTTCCTCTCAGCAATTTGTAATTTATCCAGAAAACAGTTTTCTCTTCCTGAGCACTTAAACATGTGCCTTTATTAAGCAGCTGTCCTGACAGAACCTGTATTTTTCTATTCAGGAAGTACAGGCTAGGGTGTAAGACAAATAAGGCTGTCAGAGGACAAAGACACAATGCAAACATTGTATAACTGCAAAGTACAGTCACAGATAGACACAGTTACCACAACCTGCAATAATTCCTGCTTGGCCTGATTCCCATCTCTCTGGAAACATGTCTCTGACAGTACTGCTGCACACAGTCTGCAGGAGACTGGGGGTGGATGGGGGAGCTGTTATAACATGATAAACTAATCCCAGAGCTCATAAATAACATCAGATCACAGACACATGGAGTTATAAAGTATACTAGAGGCCTTCTAAACCACAACGCAGCTTGGTTAATAAGACAGTCCCCGACTTTACACACCCTTCATGTTCAGAGTTACAATTTGATTCACGCCAACTAGCATTTATAGAAAGAGGGGATAGGCTCCAGTGAAAGTGACTTGGCTAAACTTAGCTCAAACAGTAACAAACCCTTGAAGCACACCCCCATGTAATAATTACCTGTATCACTATCGCTAAACCTTGTGCTACTTAATATCCCCATCTTGAAAAAATATCAAAGAGGAGTTAACACAAGTGGATAGCACACTCACATCACTGCAGTCGGGCATACTCCCTCTACAAGAAGCAAAACTTGGACAAAATACCCAAGACAACACCACTATGCTCAGCTGCGTTTACCAGCACTGAGCTGAAACAGGTTAACAGACTAAATCTGCCCTCCTGTTTACAACACCTCCCAAGCAACTCCCCCATTTGCAAACCCACCCTTCTGGGTGAAAAAGGTAACTAGTCCAAGCTCAGTATCAGTGTTGCCAAGAGATACATTTTTGCTCCTTTCCTACCGTCTTCTCGTTTAAGCTGCACATGTACTTTACCACAAAGGATCATACCCCAGGGCACAATGAAAAAGTGGAAGCATCAGTGCTGAAGCATTAACAGAGTCACTTGCAAGTGCAGAAGACAGAGTTATTTTATGCTCTCATTTGCTTTGTGATCATTTGGAAGCATGCAATTCCAAAAGCTCCAAATAGGGTAAAGCAAACATCCACTAGGCAGACCTCAGTGAGCTCTCTTAACCTGAAGGTCATATTGTCAGCACTACAAATGTGGAAGCAGCTGCTGACATTTTGACGTGGTCCCTATATTGCAGAGTGCAAGATCCAAGAGACTGTACTTCAAAGACACATTTGAGGTGTCAGAAATTCCAGATGCTGTCAAGGATTCCAGACTCTTCTACCTCCGCAGCTGAGATAATGTATATACCACCAATACTCAGCCAGGTTGTGCTACTGTCCAATAGCAGTGATTTAAGCTTTTTTGTTCTGTTTTTAATTGAAAAGTAAACTTGGATCTCAATATAGACTCCCAAGACAAAATACTGGCCATTTTGGACCAAACATCTGTCTTGTAATGTAATAGATCCTTCCAAATTCTACTCCCCCACCCTCAAAACTCATCCACCTGCACAATCATTGTATTCCTTTCTCTGGCAAACTACCCTAAATTTACACTCATTTTCTTGTCTCCTGCAATTCTTTCCCAAAACAGCAAAAATAACCCTCAAGATACAAAAAGTAAGCAACCAACCAAGCCCTTTAAAATCAATAATAGACATCTTCGTGGTTTGGACTTTGATCAAGGAACCATTCCTGAGTTACAGGGCCATATTCTGCTTCTCGTAATTGACAGGCTTTTATATCTGTAAATATGTTCCCAACTTCTATTAAAATCTATTCTCCAAAATGTTCCTGAATCCTCTAGTTCAGAAATGCCTTTTTTAAGGTCAGTTTTAGCAGGCACTTAATAAAGTTTTTGTTAGATGTGCAACACAGTTAGGCAGCATAACTTCTTTTGGCCACCACAGCAATTTCCTGGTATCTTTTGTGAAAAAATGTTGAGAAAACTAATTTTTAAAATAATTATTTGGGTTTGGGTTTTCTTGAAGTGCTAAATCTTAAATAAGAACTCGCATTTTATCATTTCCATTTAATCTTGTTTGCTAATTTTTCTCTTTCAAATGCTCTTCATACCAAGAACTTCATAAAGCAAGAGAAAAAGTATGCTTAAAAAAAAACCAACAAAACCAAAGTGTCAGAATTCATAAAAGACACTTGCGAATGTCTTCAGTGCCCTTAAAGAAAAAACAATGCCTTAATATACCGAGATCCCAAAATCCTTCCACTTTTCTAGTGGTAACTGGCAATACCATTGAACAACATATTGTCCAAAACAGACCTTCCCCAAGTCCATTCTTTAGGTTCACATAATACTGAGTTACAAGTTGGCACACAGCTGTATGTGTTTTCTATCACAAAACAAACAATAGTTTCCAGTTAGAAATCAGGACAATCAGGAACCACCAGTTCCCATTCAGAACAGAATTTAATTACCTGTTGTAGGATTCACATCAGACCTAGAAGCCCTGTTCAAGCTTCCCTGATATCTTAATAAGTATTTTATAGCTGTTCTGTCTTAAGGGTTCACTAATTAAGAAAAACACCCAAAAAAACTTCCATTGCCCACATTATAATTGCTGCTTGCTTACCTTCTCCAGGAAAGGTCTGAGGAACAAAGAAGAGAACACAGTAATACATCTGTTATAACAAGTCATGTTACAAACTGATCATTTTCCTGACTATGCAGCCCCTCCTACTTCCTCTTACTCATTTCTCCTGCTACAACATTGTATCATGTTTTTATCTCCAAGTTATTCCTGCTGGTCATAGGATCAAAACAATAGGCTTGCTCCTAGGTGCATTTAGGAATTTCCTCTCAGCCTTCTTGACAAGGTAATTAGTGCTAATTTACCAGATAACAGAAACAATCCTGCCCATGCAATTCTGCTAATCAAGATTACTAAAATGATGTTGGCGGTTTTCTTTCATTTAAAAACAAACAGATAAAAAAATACCAAAACAAAACAAGACTCTAACAAACCACAGAACAAAAACTCCCACAGAACTAAAAAATCATACAATTTTGATAACATTAACTGTTATTTTTAAAGACCCCTATATAACCCAGTGCACGCACATTAAATACAAGGTGTGGTATACACACTAAAACAAACCAAACACCAATTGGCCTTGCCTGCACGTTGCTGCATTGCCTTTGTGCCATCTCTACCATTCATTTAACTCCCTAAGAAAGACAAACTAGTAAAAAAGTAAACCCAAAGAAATAAAACAAACTTTTCAAACCATGTATTTCCAATTTGCCTCCCTGGCTATGTTACCAAAGGGTAACAGTAGGTATGAAAGATCTGTGGACAAGGCAGTACAACATACAGCTGGTGACAAGACAGGACTATCCCCACCAGAGATGGCTAACTGTGAGACCAGGTTAATCTGGCAGTAAAAGCAGAGCCTTCAGGCACACACTTTCCCAACCACCTCCAGCTAATATTAGTGTAGGCTGTCCTGAGAGCACGCTCTCACCCTACTGCACACTTACACTAAAGCCACATAACCCTGTCACTCCTTTTTCCTCCCAGAGACATTGGTTCTTCTACCTCTGCACATCAGTGTGATCAGGAATGCAACCTGATTGGAAAGGCTAAGCCAAGGGGGTGGCAGAGTCAAAGCACTAAACCAAGGCACTGTGTTGGCTTCAGTTGTGAGGATTTTCAAATATTGGTTGCAATACTATCTTCCAAGCTTCACTGCCATGAGAACAGCAATCCCTGCTGGGACTCAAACCATCAGTACTTCCACTAGCTGGTGTGTGTGCTTAATCATGACAGCAGAGAGCTGAGGGAAACCACTAGGTGAGTGTCCAGAGCCAGAATTTACAGATCCCACACAAGGACTAACCCAAGACTTAACAGCAAAGGCCTCCTCTGCAGTCATAGAGAGCTGAGGTTTGTTTGCCCAGACCAATTCAATAGCTGTAGGAAACTGATGCTGAGAAGCTGACTGGCAACAGAAGAGCCAAGTAACAGTTTTGTTCTTGCTGAATGCATGCCTGCTGGAAGAACAGCACTGTGCTAGATTTACAAATCCAAGAAATAATCCATTTAGTCTGTAATAATCCATTATTAGTTGGTTGAAAGGAAGAAAGGTCAGCTTTAATCCACAAAAGAGTTACCTAAATTTGTTTTTTAGAGACAGAAATACCCCCAGGAACAAACCAGAAAAGATAGATTCCTGTCCTTTTTTCCAAGACAAAAATCATATTTCCCTCCTCTTTCCTGCTATTCAGTATAACAGTACAGAGGGACACCAATAAGAAAACCTTCCACTTTTTTCCTTTATGTCAACATACAGCAGGTGTCCTCTGAAAGTTGATAAATAGTACAAAATGGGTGCAGTGTTTACTCTTGGAGGGCGGATGTTACTAAGCCAGGCTCAAGAAACTGAGACTCTGACTTATCTTGAACATTCACCAGTGAGCAGAGTGAGATGACTGTGTGTCTTGGAAGTGCTCTGTTCCCAGCCTGTGAAATCCCTGACTCCACTTTTGAACACTGATCTTTTCCATAGCAATGCCCTAGGATTAGATTAATAGTCCATCAGTTTCACTGAAGGCAAAATGAACATACAAATATCAGTAAAATAGCTATTGCAATAGTAGCACCATCTTATCCTGCACAACCCATCTGCCAGACACGTACTTAAAATTTCTGTAAAATGCACTCAAATTACTCGAGCAAGTCATGCACTCCTCAGGGAAAGGAGAGTCTTTTGGTCCACCTGGAGTTTTCCTTTTGTAAGAGAACTAATAATGTACACTAACAACCTTAATCATGTAGGGAAAAAAAGGTGCAGGTGTAGCACATGTCTACTTACGCGGCTACCTATTTCAAATACTGTACCCATCAGGTCCTAAACAGCTACAGAATGTGCCAATCCATTGATCCCAAGAGACTGACAGTCTTTTAAGAGAGACTCACCAGAACTGGATTTCATTCTCGTACTGGTACTAATTCCTGAATTACTTCAGTCAAATGTTTTGATCTTGCTGCCCCCCTTCACCCATTGCAAAGTAAGAGAAGACTGATTTTTCATGACCCGTGAATGCTTAAACAAACTCAGTTCATTAGAAGTTCACACTGAATGTTTTGCAGCTTTTGCAATGCACAAGGGCAAAGTATTTAGGAAAGTTGCATCTGCCTGAGGTACAACAGTTCCTAAACGAAACCTCATTTAGTAGATAAAAGCAGTACAAGTGAATGTCATGGAGAAATCAATGTCCTCTGCAGAAAAAGTGATAGCATAACATATAACCAATAGTATGACAGTAGAGAGCTCTTTGGACTATGGGACAAAGTACTCTGCCAGAAAAGTGCAATATTTAACCTTTCTAAGATGTTTCATTCTAACAGCTTTTGATGTCTTGCCAGAATACAGCTTTCGAGAAAGCTGTTACCGAGTAAAATTCAAGTGAACAAACACACAAGCAATTAAAGGTTATAAACATTTCAGACAGTCAGAAAAAGCACTTTCAGTTGAGATTGCCTTATATTGGAAATCTGTGGCTCTCAGGCCAGTCACAAATCACTGGGTCAAGCCGTAGCATGCTCATCTACCACTTGACAACAGTACATGACCCTCAGGAAATACATCCATAAAGGACTGATCTTGCTATGATCTCCACACATGCAGGTTTGCAGAATTCATTGCAGGACCAAAGGCTCCAAGAAGGTAATGTTTTTGGTAAACACCCCCTCCATAAATTTCTGGAAGTGATCATTACTGCAGTATTACCCAAATACAACAGAAGCCTACCATTCCTTTCTGAAGGCAGTGCAATTTGTGACTACAGGAGAAGATCTATTCCAAGAAATCACGTTACCAGAAAGACTGATTTGATCCTCATCACTTTACATCAACAGTGCTTAATACCTTCTCAGAATTAGCTAGTGGTTGCAAAGAAATTTCGTTTAAGACAGGTTTAAAGGACAGTCTACGGACATTGAAACAACGTCTTCCAGTTCTGCTAATTTTACAGGTATCACTGGGGAATAGGTTTGCACAGATTTGAACTGCAAGGTTTCTGCTTACTGCAGAGGAGCGGCTGGTGCTCCCTTGCAAAGCATGCAAATGTGCAGTATCTGATAGTGAAACTAGGCTTTCTGGGACAGGCAATGTTGTCAGTAACAAAAGCTCCAATTCAGTAAACATTAAAGAGGACAGTAAGTGTAAAAGTCTTCATTTCCCATAAGCAGCAAACATGGACGTGACTTTTAAAAAGCCTCTCTCGAAACAAAAATTGCATTTCAGTACCCTTTAGGACACCAAGTTATGGCTGCTGTCAGATCATAATGCATGCAGAGTCCTGATTTGCATGAAATTAGAGTCCAGTATGACATTACCAGCACCCTACCTTTCAAAGGATGAAATTTAGAATTTATGTGAAGATACAATACAAAAGTGCACTGATTGATTCCAATTTACAGCAGTCAACCAAGGTCTTCAAAGAGGTGCATATAACTAATTCAATGTATCCACAGTTTTCATTCTTCCCTTCTAGACTATAAATGTTTCCACTGAATGAATATTTTCCGAACCTTTGGTTTCTATTAAAAGATGGGACAACTCAGCATTATTTTAAGCTTCACTGAAAACTAAAGATAAGTAGTTTTTCCATGTGTTGTTTGAAGCACTGGAATTATTATGTAGCAGAGCAGGGGGTTCATACACTTTTTTCCTTTAACTGGGAAACTGGGAGGTTGGACCAGATGATCTCCAGAAATCCCTTCCAATCTTAACCATGCTTTGATCCACCAAACACAAAGTGGCACCCTTCCTACAGAGCTCCTACCTTCACACAGGATCATGAAGTCTACTTTGTTCTTTTACAACACATTGCCTAAAAAATTCCAGAAATATAAACTTGTAATCACTTTGTATTTCTGGGTTTTTTTGCATTTTTGCTCTACATCAGTGATTTTCATCCTGGCATTCACTAGTTTCCTTAAGGGGTCTACAAAAAGAAAGCAAGGAAAGATCCTTTACCCATTTTAATACATATTAAAATGTAAATATTTTTAGACACCCCTGCAAAGTTACAAGAGATTCATAAATCAAAAGCAGTAGAGAAAAACAAATGTATATTTATTAAGACTTAATAAAACCTCTCACTTCTACTTTTCAAACCATTCAGAACGTATCATATAAGAAAAGTTTAAAAAAAAGAAGAAAATAAGATAAAGCATGAGCTATTTTCATATGGATATTTTACCAGGAGAGCAACATTTAATGAAAAGTACCTGGATAATTTGTCCCCAGAGTGATTTTAAGCACACACAGAAGAAGCGCATAGTTTTGTCTGGTCTTACAGTCTACAAAGAAAAACATTTACCTGTTGATGCTACAAATCACAAGGAAAAAAAGCTATCCTGATTTTGTACGAGTTTGAAAAAGGGAAAGCCGTTCCAAATATGTAATAGACTAAGTAGATAAATATAAATAAATATTTTAGATTATAAAACTAAAATCATACTGGTTTACACATTAAGCTTTGAGGATTGTGTTATTCACAATAAAGACTCCAATTTGTCAGCATCTTGCTCAGGTAAGAACACTCAGAAATGCAGACTGAACCAAAAGTCAGCAAATTGAAAATATTCAAATTTGTTCTTATGAATATTCTCATTTGCTATCTTAAAGGACAATGTCTGTGTACAGCCTCAGAACAGTAATTACTCAGTATTTCTCTTCTGGTCATACAGGCGCTGGGAGTCAAGGACACACCATAAGCACACAGATATGCAGTAGGTTATTGTCAGCCTCAGCATAGCATCTCATCTACCAAGAGACAACCAGTGTTGGTTATATCAGAGCTTGGAGTGCAGTAGTTTCAAATTCAGCTTATGTTCACTGTAGACTTTCTCTCCAGACACCAAAGACTCATCCACTTACTCCTATTGCTTCCTTTGCCTCACTGCTAACAGCTGCTCAACTGCCCAGAGAACAATCTGATTGAAAATTAACTTTAAAAACAGTTCTTGCCTGAGTCAAGGACTCAATTCCCAGCACCATAATACAGAAGGGGATATAAGAGGGAATCCATTGCCATGAGAAAATTTGCTCTGCTGGGCAGCAACACGGTCTAATGTCAAAACAAGCCAATAATGAAACTTTGCGAGAGCTTCTAAACCAAGCTCTTCTCACATTTCCTTCCTTCTTTCTGGTACTCTGACTGCTGCAATGTTCTGAACTTCTGCTATAAATGCAAGTAAAAAACAGCAGGGCTCTAACATATTAATTGGAATACTTAAAAAATGTGCACCCAAGGAAATAAAACAGTTGGAGAGCAGCAGTGTCATTTGGGTTTTCAGCATCTAGTGGACAGTAAGGTTAAACAATCCCATCCAGAGGAGCTGTAGGACAAGGTAAAGAATCGACTCCAGTACAGCCACTCACCGATTTAACTAAAGCAAATCTGCCAACATAATTGAATCTAAGAATTATCTCAGAGCTAATCTGTTTGTGCTATCAATAAGCCTCTTAGCTGGTCAACCATAAGCAGGATGACTATACAGCATGACTTTTTGCACCATAATCAATAGACTCCAATAAAAACAGAAATATTGATGAATCAAAGTTCAAATAAAGGGCAGTTTTAGACAAAGAATAGTAGCAGTGAACTCCTGAAATTTATTTAGGAGACATCATGTTATTCACTACAAAGTAAAACAAGTGCTTGTAAACTTGCAGCTATCTCAGTCCAACCACAGAGTAAGCAGGAAGGCTTTGAATCAGACACCAAGTGGTATCTTGGAAAGCCTATGTTAACAGGAAGTTCATTCTCAAGATTTTTATCTCTCCAAGTAGCACTGATCCCACAACTGAATCCACAAAATTGAGCCCTCCATACAGGTGCAGCATTCCAAGGTGGCAAGGGCATTGCTCAAGTAGTTTTAATGATACAAATGTGACCAGAGAAACATACCTTGACAGCAGAGGTATTGCAGATCACAGACCAATTTTACAATTCCAGCATTACACAACTTCATACATTAACTGAGCTGCCTACAACTGACATGCAATCACTGTCATTTAGTGACTAGAAAGCAGTTCTATTTACTATGTTTTTACAGTAACTCTGAAAGTCACTTGGTGTGCAGTCACTACTGGAATCTGTTCCTTTTCATAGCCCTTAAGCAACACACAAGTGACAATCCGAATCTCAGCAGAAACAGGAACATGACCATCACAAGGGAAGATGCCAGTATGCCTTTGGTCACTTTACATGCAATTCAAGTGTATTTGCTCTTTAACCTTGATCTTGGTGGCAACACTAAGCTTCCTACAGAGACAGAACTGCCAGGTGCATTTGGAGAAAAAGCACAGTTCAAAATGAAAACAGATCTAATTAAAAAAGCCTACCTATCAACAACATTTCTCTGACCAACAGGCTAAAACACAGCTGCTAATTCCATAGTGTATTTATCAGGACTTCCAACAGCTACAGACCAGTTATACCGGTCTGCCTGTTCTTCCATTAATGTGGAAGTATTGTGAAATCAGCACCCTGTGAAACCAAACCGGAGTTTTGTAAGAGTTAAAGCAGGGTTATTCAAAAATACACTGATTAAGTGCCCAGCCTAATATTGGAGACTAAATAGAGGAGGCACTCATTTTTACTGAAGCACAGGGAAAGATATCGATTCAAAATTTTAAACAAAGAACACACAATTTTCTGCAAACTAACAAGAAACACTCCACCAACTTTGACTTGAATATCACCCAAAAAGCACTACATCCAGGCAACTCAAAAGAAATTATGTCCCACAGATGCTACTTGTTTCTAGCTGAAGGAGTAGTAAGCCACCCCTATTCTGGAAATCAAGAAAATTTTAAGGACTGTGGAAAGAAATAGATTTCAAACAAATATAACTCATACACTGCCCTCCCCCTTAATTATCTCCCCTCTCCCAAAGAAAATTTTAAGCAACATAGGACATTGTTACAAAGAAAAACATGTACAGCTTTTAGAAAGCAGCATTCAGCATTTTGGCATTTTTCTTTTTCAGCATTATAATAACAACAGTAAGAATCAACAGTATTGATCAAGCACACATTTAAAGCAAAAATATTCAACCTGAACTAATTTCTGCGATACTAATCTCATTATTCTATCCCAAAGTAGATTGGCTAGAGTATAAATAAAATCCTCAGAGCACATGGAAAGATTAGGATCAAATTACTTCTACAAAAACAGCTGGTAATCTGTTACAGGAGACAGAATGTGTGAAGCATCAAGGAGCTCAGGCGTGAGCTGCAGCTGAGAGGAACAACAGGAGTCCCCAACACTTCCAGGCAAATCTTTCTAATCTGATCTTGCTCTCTTGGGAGTTCACTTACTCCCACCAACCCTCACCTGTGCCCAACAAACTGACAGAGTGCCAAGTTAAAGTCCATAAATATACATGGAAAAACTTGCAGGTCACACGCTGGTACTGCTTCATTAGTCAGGACTCTGCATTAAACTAGTCAGATGCTCAGAGGCTGCAGCAACAACTTGACATTTCATGGAGATTTCATGCATACACATATCAAACATGGAACAGCACATGTATAAATGTATGTGCCTATTCATATTAATGCTTCTTCAGCTTACTGGTGTGCTACCCAGTGCTCTAAAACAGGCACCAAGTTCTCTTATGAACTTTTTGTTCATAACTGAACAAAAGATGAATTGAATGGAAGATTTTTTTCTGGTTAGGGCTGTTTGTTTTTTTTTTGCACTAGATCCAGAGAGATCCTACTTCTTTCCACTACTGTCATCCATCATGCAGTTAAATCCGCTGGCAAGTGGGAATTCATTCATGCAACTGACAGAAACTTTTGTGTTACTTGAACAGAAATTTAAGTTTTATCCATTTTATCTATTCATACAGCCATCTGGTTCTTCATTCACTAACTCCCATTGTAAGCTGAAAACTCTTGCCTTCCATTAGCATTTTTACCATTCTGGTTTTCCTCCCTCATAATGACGCTCATTGAAAAAACAGAGAAGTAACCTATAATCATGGCTTAATATAATTTTCTTATTGTCATCACAGGTTGCTCTGGCTCAGTTAAAACAGGTTACAGTGACTCAGAGAAGGCACAGCTTTGTGAATATGGTCCCTGGGCTTGGAGACAACACTCCCTCCTCCAGGCTTCTTATGGTAACTCCGAAAGAGCCCTAATTGTTTAAACACGGATCAGTTCCAGCACGGGCAGAAACCAGAGCAAAGCTTACAGTACGTGCAACTGTGTAACACACAGCAGTAAAACAGGCACATATGGCAAACTGGTCATCCTAACTGTTGTTTGGTTTTGGTTTAGCTTGGGGTTTTTTTTTGGTTTTTTGCTGTTGCTTTCCTGATTGCAAAAACCATTACACCCACGATTTAATCTCAGAGGACTGAAAGGTTCAAATAAGGTTACAGATCGCAAGGCAGAAAAAAGTGTCCACACGGAGACTTTCTCCCAAAGTCGGAGAGAGGGAGAAAATGAATCCTGGGTTCCCACCCTTTAACAAATGTTCCATTTTTTGGACATTTCCTACTATTCCCTAACTTTACCTGAAAATAAGCTCATCTAAAGATGAAGGTTCAAAATCGTCAGCTGCAAACTAAAGCAGACACTAAGATCTCAAACTTGCTAACAGCTATAATGGAACATTTTAGTCATTTTAACCGTGGAATACTGCCAAAAGCTATGCATAAGCCCCGACGCTGAAGAAACCGAGACAATATTTGCAGGTCCCCCCGCGATGGCTAGGAAAGCTACCTCTGCACACGGGGGGTCCTTCTAAGTGACAACAGCAGCAGTTTACCTGCAAATAATTCAGAGGCACACTTCTGAAGCCATCCTTGACCTTCGGTACACAAGTACACCCATCTGCCTCTCTCCTTCGAGGGGGCGGAAGGGACAAAAGGAGCGCAGGCAGCAGAGACCGGCGCAGCGCCCGCCCCCGAGCCAGCCGGCTGTGAAGGTCGAGGGGCCCGAGGAGGAGGAGCAGCTGCACCTTGCTCACCCACCCGTTTCGCTGCCCGGCGAACGCCGCAGGCCTCTCCCGCGCACCGCGGCCACCAGAACCCCGCCGCCCCCCGCAC
>VXAY01001426.1:196029-256844 GCA_013399855.1 Oxyruncus cristatus | reverse complement strand
GGCGGGAGGGAGGGAATGCCGCCAGCGGCCACCCCGGCGGCCGCTGGCTCGGTAGTCGCCGCGCTCCCTTTCCCGCCCCCCGGAGGCCATTACCTCATGGCCCAGCCCTGCCGCGGAGGAGGGGCCGAGCGTCGCCCGGCAACCGGCCCCCTGTCGCGGGACGGGCTGGGCGAGGCACGGGGAAGGGGTTCTCCGCTGCGGGAGAGGTTTGTCGCTGTGCGCACCCACCCGAGGGGGCCGCGGGCAGCAGTGCCCTGCAGTGCTTCCCCCGCCCCCGGGCCACACCAAGCGACCTGGTCCCGTTGGGAAGGCGGAGGGGGCAAGAACGAATGCAGGATGTATTAAATACCAGAAAATCCCCCAAGGAAAAGATTTATTATTATTGTCCCACCTACAGAGAAAAGCTTCGGTCCAATTTCTTTTCCACTCTTTTCGGTGGTGCCCCGCAACAGGATGAGGAGCAGTGGCCATAAACTAAAACACAAGAAGCTTCACTTCAACGTGAGGAAAAACTTTACGTTGAGTGTGGCAGAGCACCGGAACAGGCTGCCCAGGGAGGTTATGGGGTCTCCTTCTCTGGAGACATTCAAAACCCACCTGGGCGCGTTCCTGCGTCACCTGCCGGAGGTGACCCTGCCTTGGCAGGGGGGTTGGACTGGATGATCGCCAGAGGTCCCTTCCAACCCTAACAATTCTGGGATTTTGTGATTAAAAACAAACAAAAAACACAGAAGAAATCCCAACTCCTTTTATCTGCAGCACACAAAACTATTTGTTGGAGAAGAATTTGATTGTTTTTGTCTAACGACAAGGGAAGGAGAGAGTTGTGTTCAAGGTTACAGCTGGTAAGACAAAAAAAATGTTACAGTTGTACTGGTGGTGACAGGATTCCGGAAGTGTGGAATAACCTCCAGCGAGTGTAAATGGATTCAAGGTTTGACCCTGAATAACCCACAAAAAGAAAGGATCCAACCCTTCACAGATGCAAACAAAGCGAATCCCAGATGGAGATGCATGCTTTTAGGTGGCAGAAAAGAAAGGTGAAATGTTGCAAGGACAACAGAGGATTCACAGGCATTTAGGGCAAATCCCCTGCTAGTGACTAAGTTAGATGGGGCATGTGAGTCAACCTAAAAACTTTGTGCTGTTGCCAAAAGGAGTGGGCTGCTCTCTCCACATCTCTGATGAAGGAGCCAGGCACTCCTGTTTTTCGTGGTGGCTGGTTGTGCTGCTTAGGGTTCCTCAGTGAGTGACTCAGTGTACTAACCTCACATAGAACTAACTGTATTTTGTCATTGTCGGTTTTCTGCACAATTAATGAACTGAACTGATTCACCCTAAGATCACGGAAGTATCAGGAGTGAGCGCAAGGGATGAATTGAAACTGTTAGACTGGAGGAACAGGACCATCCTTTTGGTAACACTGCACTCTTAAATTGTCTCAGTAGCCTCATCTGAATCCTCCCTAAAATAGAAACCTCATGTTGCTGCTAAGAAGTCTAACACCTCACTATCATTAAAAAGGTTGGTGCCTTCCGCTCCTCAGTCCTTCACCCTCACCCTCACCCACCTGAGTCGTCCCATTGCTCCCTTTGTGCCTGGTCTTGTATATGTGTGACCCTGGGGTTACCCAGTGAGCAAGCTAAATCAGGAAGCTTTAAAAAGGGTAGTTTTCTGATTAATCCTGGAACAGCTAACTGTGGAGACAAGTCTGAGTGACAGGAGTTGCACAAGAGAGGAAACAAGACTCTGAGGCTGCAAACGACGGACAGTCTGGAAGCAGCAGCTGGGAATTTGTTATAATGTGTAACATAAGCCCCAGACAGCAGTGAGGAGTAACAGTCTGTACAATGAAGGAGAAGTAGTTTTGAGGTATAGGAGTTTGCTCTGTGCTTTACATACTGTAAGTGAGAAGCAGGGGGGAAAAGCAAAGACAGGCTGGTAAGAGAAAAAAAAGAGAGCTTTCAGTTCCACAGAAACAGAGGAAGACACAGAACAGAGACACCTTGGAATCCAGCCCAGGAAGAAAATCAAATGCTGAAAAAAAGAGAAAGAAGACATAATCTGCAGGCAGAGGAACACCAAGAAGTATAAAAGTGAATATCCACACAAACAATAGAGAGAAACAAGTCTGCATGATTATAGAGTTCTTATTGAGAAGAACCAGTTGACCTGTCACATCTGTAAGAAACGAGGATTTGAGATGTACTACGGAGACTAAAAAGAGTCTTGTTAGAGTGAGCAGAAGTCCTTTTCAGTGGGAGAAATGGTAACCACACAGACTATTCATACACAAACACAGTATGTAAAAGAGAGAAATTGGGGCTATGGGATTATCAGCCGCTTGCATGGAAGGTGTGTGTCTGTGCACTGGTTGTATGATGTGGTAACTGTTGTTTGTTGTTGCTGCCTCAAATCCTCCTGATGAATGTTTTTGTTGTGTGGTTCTATAGTGAATGTAAGCATACTCCATTGTATTCTTACCACCAGCTCAATTCCTCCACATAGTAATTCTGAAGTAGGAATTGAGGCAGTAACCAGATACTTTCAGAAAGTTTCCTAGATTTCTCTGCTCTCTTTCCATTTTCATTATTTTCTCCGTTTCCTCTCTCTTCTTGATTATCACATGATATTATCATATTCATTCTCAATTTTGCTTCCTGATTACATCTCTAGAAGAAACTTATTTCTGCCCTGCTAAAATACAGGAGTTTTCAAATGTACTTTTCAGTGAGCGTGCTGTTATTTTTCTTGCATATTCCTTACTTGCTGTCCCTAGAACCTCCTTTATAGTCCCTGTAAAGCAATCAAAGAATACAATATTGCTTTAAAAGCATTTGAAACCAGTTTCAGAAATCTGTTTAGTTTGCCAGCTGAAGATCCCAATCGCAGCTATAATTGTGGGGATAGACAATTTTAATCTCAGAGAACAAACTAATTCCAACAGGCATTAAGAAATGTTCTGAGGAAAAAAAAAAATCAGTAAAACATACCCCATGACTGTGTTTCCAAATAGCTGTGTCGCGGATTTAAGAAGAAAGGAATTGTGTTTCTTCCTCTTTTTGTTCCCCCTGCTGGTACCTGATGTTACTGGCCTTATTTCTCACACTTTCATATCAGCACTGACTAAATAATGCTGCAAGTCCTTTAAAAGGATCTATGAAGTGTCTGCATAACGCTGTCTGTACATCTTTTCTCATGTAAATGGTGTTTTTTATAAAGCTGTCATTGCTTTTACTTGAATATCAAAACACAGATTCTGGCAAGTTGACTGACCGAGCACTTGAAAATGAAATGTGAGTAGTTTTGACTGATTTTTTTTTTCTGGGTTTATGTTTTGGGGTTTTGGTTGTTTTGGGGGGTGGGTTGTTTGTTTCTTTATTTGTTTTGTTTTACAAGAAGTTATGCAATGCTGCCTTTGCTGGAAGAACTGAATCAGCAGAAAAGCTTTTCTTGTTCAGAGCTCTGTGCTTCCTTCAGTAAGCATCAGCCAGCACCAATGCCTTCCCCTTCCTCAGCTGCATCTCTGCATCTTTCAGGAGCAGTACCAGTTTATGGAATTGGTTTGCAGTGTAATTGCAACTGTGATCTAGGGAGAGCAGACACATGTGATTTGAGAAAAAACACAAGGAAGATGAGAGGCTTAATAAAAGTGAAGTTTATGGACAAGCTAAAGTATATAAAGCATATACATAAGCTGAGGAGACAAATAGAATCAAGATAAAAAGATCTTAGGAGAAAACTCTTGAAAAATTTCCTGCATAGTGGATCATAAATAATAATTATGGCAAAAGAAGCATTATTCCAGAGCTTACGGTTTGAAAAGAAAAACAGGAAGAAAGCAAACAGTGACTCAGAGGATGGGGTTTTGCACATATTTGACATTAATGAAATTCAAGTTGGAATAAATAGTTTGTAAAGCTCGGATTAGCATTAAAAGTGAACTCAAGTACACAAACAAAGAGGAAATTAAATGCAAGATAGTGGGATAATGCTAAATGTGCCAGGCATGCATTTAGCAAGAAAAGGAAAAAAACCCCATGTAATGAAGCAAAGCCAAATGAAAATTACACTGTGGAATGATGATAATACCTTCAAGACATTGTGAATTCTAATCAAGATGCAAAAGATATCCTGAGTATACAGGCTGAATCTTCCGAATATGCAATATAAAAGCCACTGCTTGCTGCTGAAACAGTGAATCTGTATATGCAACAAAAAAACATGAATCTTGAGTCCAAGCTGATGGATGTATTTGAAGAAAATGGGATTTCTCCTGACATGTTATATCTAGAACATACAAAAGTAATTCAACCAGTACAGCACCTGCTTTACACGCTATCTATTGCATTAGAATAAGCAATAGTTTGAACACTGAAATACACATAAAAATAAATAATTTTACAAAATCTCAAAATTACATAAGTGGCACGATAGTCCCTGAAAAAAAAGTTAGATTCTGACATGACTTATTCAGCCTTCCTGCATAAGTAAAAACAGGCATTATATTTTGGAAGCCAGCAGGTTTCTGGGATTTTGTGATTAAATGCTAGTAGTGAACCTTGCAGCTGAAGAGTATCAGGTCTGCCAGCCAGGCTTACAGATTAGTATCAGAGCTGATGATACTCAGGAATGTGATATGAGGAATGGCAGAAAGTGTGGTAATCCATTACAATTAACCCCATCTCATTAGCAGATAATACAAACAAACATACAAAAAGGAAGTCGGTTTTGATTGCGGTATCACATACGGAGCAGTTGCTGACTTCCCGGGGAAACCCAATGATTTTGGGAAGGTAAAAGTAGCTTGTAATATGGTAACTTTTAAAGGTATTAACTCAAGAGAGTATTAAAAAACGCAGAGTATCCTACCACATCTCTTTCCAACCTTAGACATGTGCAAAGCATTGAGACCATAATAGAGGAAGAGGCAACACAAGTATGGTATATATGTAGTATTGGTGACCTTACAAGCTGATCCAGTGAGGTGAGATTTGGAGCCCTGTTGTTGTAAAAGAAACCACTAGTAGTTTTTGGCCTCACCAGTGAAACAAACCCATTGGCAAGGACTGTTTTGCAATAATGTTTCTATGGGGTAAAGATAACTCCTTGAGAAAAAAAAATTCTCAAACAGAAATCCCAGAAGCTACCAAAGAATTTGAAAAGTCATTGCTATTCCCAAATATCAGCAACATATGATAATGAAATGGTAACATTTGAATTTATTTAATGAATTTGAGATGGACCAGTGAATACAGCAGTCTTTTACCAGAAAACCAAGGTGATTCAATCATAACACGAGAACCCTAATGATACCACAGAAGTGCAAAACTAAAGAAAAACCAAGTTCCACTCAAACAATTAAAGTATGTACTAGTTTTAAGGGGATGTTGGAAAAGAATATGAGAATAAAATGCACAAGATAGAGATGTGCTTATGTCCACCGTTCTGTCAAAAAGGTCAAAGACCAGAAAAGTGGTCCTATGTACTTCCGAGGAATGACTGAACTGCCAAAGCAAATGGAACATAAAAATATTATATTTGAGCAACTGAATCATCATACCCAAGATGCTGAAAATAGAAATTCTCCTGAGAACGGGGTCAGTCTGGAATAGAAACAAACACCATGTACTAACAAGATGGGACAGAGCATGAGTAATCATGATATGTGAGAGAAAAGCTAGGACATGTGGCAAAATAGAACTGGATAGCATTTTCAACAGGCATTAGAGCAGACTGAAGAACAGATCTTACAAAACATGGAAACACACCTTAAAATTATAGGCTATTGGTCAGACTTTTAGGAACCAGGCGAAATGTCAGAGGCTTACGTAGTACCCATTGAGGGAAGAGCAGTGAAGTGTTTAAACATGCCTGAACTATGTGCTTGCAATCACAAGATCTGAGTTTACCTTAAATTAGATCATACATTTATTTGAGAACAAGAATTTGATTACATCTGACTGTCCTGTATAATAGCCAGGCAAACAGCAAGGCCAAATTTGCTGTACAGATTGCTAGGAGTATTGAAATGGTACAAACAGCAGAGAGAATAGTTTGCATTCCGTTCTTGAATGTTGAAAATATTCCCACATAAAAGTTTGCTGCAGTTGAGTACAATGCTTGAAGTCATGCTCAGTAACAGAATAAAGGAGTAACAGACTGAAACGGGAAGAAAAAGGCCTAAGATAAGAGTCTTAAAATTACAGCCCTGATCTGTATTTGTATTTACATTATTTCTGCAAGATAATTCTCGTACCTGAAGGAACTGACATGTTTGAAGAGAGAATTCCCCATGTTTACACCAAATCAGGACAATTCTCCATTTGGCGTATATTGAAATTGTGCATCCAGATGGTAAGAAACATAGAGACATGTAATGAAATATGTATCAACAGTAACAAAGTGCCATAGTCCCTAACTGAGACGGGTGGGGAAAAAAAAGGGGTGTAAGTTAACATGTCTCCCTGGGCTTGCTCTTAATTATACTGAAATTTTTTTATCATGGACATATTTAATTCGAAAAGCTATAAATGTCTTGTTCGATTGTTACTAAACATTTGTTTAAGTGTGTGTCTATCTCTGTAATGCTATTGCCACTATTACATGAAGACTTTATTGATATTAAAGTTCATACAATCTTATTCCCACAAAATGGGATATTTACTGCCTTTGTGTAAAACCAATCCCTAACCTGGACTAATTTAACACAAAGCTCTCACAGGATAAAACACTAGAAATATCAAAGCAAAGACAGTAAGTTTGTAGTTATTGTGGCTTAGTTTTGTCTTCTTGGACCGGGACAATGAAACTGACTTCTCTAAGATCTGGCACTGAACCATTGCCAGGACTCATGTGCAATTGAGCTAATATTCTATTCCTTCTTCTTTTTATCAGTCACCCTTATCAGAGCCAAAGATAAAACACACATTTTTCTAAAACCTAAATAAATCCCTCTTCAAAGCATACTTTTCTTGCGCTTATTAAAAGAAACTAAGTGATGTCTACTTACGCATTCAGTTTATTTATATCTAGTCAGCTACTCATGGAAAGAAATAGAAAAATTACTTTGCTTGTGCAGCTTCAAAGCTGTAGCTTTTGATGCAGCCCAAGATACTATTGGCTTTATGGGCTGTGAGTGCACACCACCAGTTCAGTTTTCCATTTTCATGAACAGGAAGGGTTTGTGTTTGGTTTTTTTCCCCCTTTTTAGGTATTAGAGGGTTTGGGTTTTTTTCCCCTTTTCAGTATCAGAGGGATTTAAATTCCTAATGAAATCTTTCCAACAGTGGGAGTAAAAAACCTGACCATCTGTTATCATACAGCCTAAAAGAAACATTGACTCCTTCCTGTAAGTACACTACTTCTTTTATCAAATTTGGTTGAAATGGGTCAACAGGTTCAAACCTGTTAGGAGGTCAAAATAAAGGTGGGACAATGGGCAAAACAGAATTCTTTACAGCTTGCTCTAGGACAGACCAAATGTTGTTAAATGTTCTGTTAGAATTATAGAATGGTTTGGGTTGGGAAGGGGCCTTAAAGATCATTTAGTTCCAACTGCCCGGCCAAGTGCAGGGGCACCTGCCACTAGACTGGGTTGCTCCAAGTCCCATCCAACCTGGCCTTGAGCACTCCCACGGTTGGGGCACCCACAGCTTCTCTGAGCAACCTGTTCCAGTACCTCACCACCCTCACAGTGAAGAATTTCTTCCTAATAACTAATTTAAACCTACTTTTTTTTTCTTCAGTTGAAGCCTTTCCCCCTTGTCCTGTCGCAACAGTTACTGATGTTGCCCATGAGGAAAGGACACCTGATTTTTTCAAGGGCCTTACAAAACCAAAAGCAGACAACCAACCAAAAGAAAATCAGACCACCCTGGGATGGAAAATAAAGTGAAAACCCACTTGACTGCTAAAAAGAGAAGATGCTTGTTTCAAGGGCTAAGTTTTGTGTGTCCCTCGATTAGGCACTTAGAGAGCGCCATAGCAGGGCTGACGACGCTACCTGCTGATCTTACCGTGGAGGCTCAATAGAGGAGCCCCAGCGGCCCAGGGTGGAAGCCGCGGGCGGAGCCCTCCCGAGGGACACACCAGCCCCCGGAGCCCCTCATCCCAGGATCCGGGACCTCCCGCCGGGCCCGGCCCGGTGGTCCCGCCCTGACGTAGACGCCGCCTTGCCCAATGGCGGCTCCGTTCTGCTTCCGGCGTCCGGCCCCGTCTCCTGGATACGGGTGCGGGGTGGCGACCATCCGAGCGGCGCGCGGGGGGAGCGGCGACGGGGCCCGGTGGGACCCGTCGGTACGTTCCTGCTGGAATAAAGGGAAACAAATCCGGAGTCACCCTGCCTGCTGTGCCGGTGCCCCGCCCACTCGGATTATTTCGCGGCGCGCAGGGACGGGCGTCCCGCCGGGACACTGCCACCGGGGCATGGGAGACGCCGTGCCGGGGGCGGGGCTCCGCCGGTTCGGTTGATGGCGGCGGCGTGGTGATGATGCTGCCGCCGGGTCCATCCCGCGCCGCATACGCACGGCGCTCGCTCGCTCCGCTTCCCGCCGAGTCCATTCCCCGCCGCACAGGTACGGCTGGTTCTCCTCTTTCCCTCTTTCCCGGTTTCCCGCGCGCGGACCGCGGCCGTTACCTGGCCGGGCGCGCGCGCCCAACGGCCCCGCCCCTCACCGTCCCCTCGCTGGCGCCGCCGTGCCCCGGCCCGAGGGCGGGATCGAACGGGCGGGGCTGGACCCCCCCGGCTGGAGGACTCCTTGTGTCGCTTTATTTGATCTCGTTGTACTCTATGCCAGAACCGGTGAACGAATTCCAGCTCTCTAAAGTACGTCACGTGTGTTAGAGAAGTTGGAGAAGTGGATGCCCCGTCCCTGGCAGTGTTCACGGCCAGGCTGGATGGGGCTCTGAGCAGCCTGGTCTAGTGGGAGGTGTCCCTGCCCATGGGGAGGGGTTGGAAGTAGATAATCTTTAAGGTCCCGTCCAACCCAAGCCATTCTATGATCTGATACCATGCTGCATCGGTTTGTGTACTGAAATTATGGCATAGCCATTACTCTTGAGATTCAGGGATGCAAGAGCAGATGCTTCTCTCTTCCCTGTGGCCTCTTGCAGAGCAGCTAAAGGAGACCTTATTTGCAAGTATTGTCAGTCATGAGGTGGCAAGGAAAGCTTCCCTTTCCCATGTGTGAAGAAAGATAATGCACAGGTATGCCCAAACGCCAGGCAGGATTGTAGGAAAATTTATTTCCAAAGTCAATAACACTAGACTGAAAGAACATTAACCTTTACGGTGTTTCAAACACCAGGCCTGGGGAAAGAGACTCCCCTTGTTCTTCTCAGGGCTTTTATTATCCCTGGCCCCCTCTCTGTGGGGGCCTTCAAAAATGTCTGCAAAGACTTATCTTTTTCTCATACTAGGGAGAGGAGAAAACATCTAAAACTGGCTCTGGGAAAGATGCCTCTTCCAGGCAGGAAAGTCTTCGCAAGTGAAAAAAGCCCTGATCTCCTTGTAATGAATCTTCTGGAAAGGTCTTCTACCCTTACACCATGGCCATGACTTCTCTCTCCCAATGTGCCTTTATGTGTCATTGGTCTTCCCTTTGTTGGTTAACCAGATATTTCTGTACTTGTCCTTGAGCGTGGCATGCGCTGGTGTGGTTTGTTGCCTGAGTGGATGATAATGCCTTTCATATGACCAACAATGAAGGAAGATATCTTCCATCCATCTAATGTATATGTGCTGTTTAGTTTTGTGACAAGATGCACATGTCAGGTTTGAAGTATTCATGGAAAGAAGAAGAGCAAGGAAGGGGCTGTGGTCATCATGGTCCTCAGCTTCTTCATGAGGGAAAGTGGAGAGGCAGGCACTGATCTTTTCTGTGATCTTTCTGGAAGTATATAATCCCTATTTTTGAGCATTGGGAGGGAGATACTATACATTAATGATTATTAAATTTGAATGCTTCCTCCTTCTCCTCCATTTTTTTAAAAGTTTATTTGTTTATGAGACTAATACCATGTTTTCACTCTGTTGCCTGTAAAGCATCCTAAAGTATGGAGAACTTCATTCTGTATGAGGAGATTGGAAGAGGAAATAAGACAGTTGTTTACAAAGGAAGAAGAAAGGGGACGATTAATTTCGTTGCCATTCTTTGCACTGATAAATGCAAAAGAGCTGAAATAACAAACTGGGTAAGTAATCGGTTTTTTCCTGGTAAATCTGGGAAAAGATACAGCCTACCAAAACCTTGTAGCACATGTATAATAAAAGAAAAATACCATGTGCTTCTTTAGATGAAGTTTGTCATCATTTGTATCAGCTTCTTAAGATTTTAAATTCTTATACTTTAAATGGAGTCTTATTTTAATGTATTTATTTCTTCATCTGATTTTATTGTTTTCTAGATCACAAGCATAAGCCCATGTTTACAGTCTTACTGGTTTTGTGATGTGTCAGAGAACCTGTAACAGTAGTTACTTGCATTTAGCTGTTTGCTTTACTTTGCTATTAGTTGTGCAAATCCAGTGGCAGTAGTACCTTCCAGTAAATAATCAATTTCTTGCTTAGCAAGAAGAAATTATTTTTGATGAAAGAACACCATTTAAGATAATTCAATCCTGGTCTGTAAAACCCTGGCACAGTTTTAAACACATGATACTTTCTAGAAGAGAAAGTATCACAGTTCAAATATTTTATTTTTCCTGTAGATAAGTTTTGTTTCTGTGGTGGGTTAACCTTGGCTGGATGTCAGGTTCCCAGCAAAGCCACTCTATCACTCCCTCCCTCAACTGGACAGGGGAGAGAAAATATAACTAAAGGCTTGTGGGTTGAGATAAGTGTAGAGAGAGATCACTCACCAGTTACCCTCACAGGGAAAACAGACTCAGTTTCAGAACATTAATTGAATTTATTGCCAGAGGAAGATAATGAAAATAAAACCAAACCTTAAAACATCTTCCCCCCACCTCTCCCTTCTTCCTGGGCCGAACTTTACTCCCAATTTTCTCTCCCTCCTCCCCTGCCAGTGACACAGGAAGATGAGGAATGGAAGTTACAATCAGTTCATCACATGCTGTCTTTGTTGCTCCTTCCTCCTAATGCTCTTCCCCTGCTCCAGCATGGGGTCCCTCCCATGGGAGACAGTTCCCCACAACCCTCTTCAATGTTGGTCCTTCCCATAGGCTGCAGTTCTTCATGAGCTGCTCCAACATGGGTCCCTTCCACAGGGTACAGGCCCTCAGGAACAAGCTGTTCCAGTGTGGGTCCCTGCGGGGTCAGAAGATCTGCCAGCAAATCATCTGCTACAGCATGGGCTCCTTTTTCCATGGGTCTGCAGGTCCTGCTAGGAGCCTTCTCCAGCACAGGCTTCCCACGGGGTCACAGCCTTCCTCGGGCATTCCCCTGTTCTAGTGTGGGGTCCTCCGCAGGCTGCAGATGGATCTCTGTTCACCAATGGACCTCCACGGGCTGCAGGGGCACAGCTGCATCACCATGGTCTTCACCGTGGGCTGCAGGGGAAACCCTGCTCTGGCTCCTGGAGCACCTCCTCCACCTCCTTCTCCACTGACCTTGGTGTCTGTAGGGTTGTTTCTGTCACATGTTCTCACTCCTCTCTCTGCTGCTGTTCTGCAGCAGTGTTTTCCCCCGTTTCTAAATGGTATCACAGAAGCTCTGCGGCCATCGCTGATGAGCTTGGCCTCGGTCAGTGGTGGGTCTGTCTTGGAGCTGGCTGGCATTGGATTTGTCAGACACAGGGAGAGTACTGGCAGCTTCTCTACAGCCACCCCAGAGCCTCCCCTTTACCGAAACCTTGCCATTCAAACCCAGTACAGTTTTATATTCCCTCTCATTGTTTCAGTGATCATTTCTTGGGAAATTTTTGTTCTTAGAAGCATATTAGTCTTACAAAACCATCGGGGGTACCTTACATACCACTCAAGCAAAAAACAGGCTTCTGTAGAGCTTAGGCCATGAATGGTATAATACAAATATAGATCTCCAGGGATTCTGGAATGATTGTCCTTGCCCAATAAGATTAAGAATGATGGAAAATTTTCTTTTTTCTTCCTCTTGCTGTATTGTCTCTCATTTACATTCTTGAAAAAAACCCACCCAGGAGTGCAAGTTTGACTCCAATTTCTGATTTCCAGTTTGTTATTGTTTTAGTGATGCAGGAAGGTTAAATAATATTTATAATTTTGGGTTGGGAAGTTCCTAATTTTTTTTTTATAAACAGGTGAGTAGGGGAAGGATCTGTGAGGAAAGTTATCTTTTCTCAACTTACATGTAAAACTAAAATGTTTGAAGAATAATGCTAGTACACTGGAAAAGGCAAGAGAACAAGTATTTCATCTAGGGTAAAGGTGTTTCTTGCTGCCCTGCCTTAAGTCCATATAAACATGTATATTTATATATATAATATATATATATTTATTCCCCTCCCCCCCCAGTTAAGTATGTTAAAAACTTCATTCTAGGTTCGTCTGACTCATGAAATCAGACACAAGAATATAGTGACATTTCATGAATGGTATGAAACAAGTAACCATCTCTGGCTTGTAGTGGAACTCTGCACAGGTAAGATAAGCTCAAAAGGTAAGAAGTTATAAATCAGTACTTGTAGGAGATTTCATCTAGCAGTTTCTCTACAACAAATGCTTAGATCTTTGAAAAAAGCATGATTATCTGATTATTAGCTTGAGAACCCTGTTTATCTATAAAAATGGTTTTGCTCTTGGAAACATTTTTAGAAATCAACTCAAATAATTTCTCCTCTCCTTCACTTTATGCATCTGTTAAATGTTAGTTGATGTGGCATAATGTTAGTTTTTAAGAGCTGAAGAGATCATCTGGCTAATCAGGGGAACATAAAAACAAGTTACGGATAGTTGGAGGGTAGTTAAATTATAACTTGAAAAGTTTTCTAAGTACTGGCAGCTTTTGCATTCTCTTTTAAAAGACAGCAAGGAGCAAATCAAGCTATAATGTACAAATGAACTTAATATTGTTCAAGTTAATTTTTAATCAAAGGGCAATTTAGCAGCTAAAGTAGATTTTTAAAATTTTCTTCCTATTCAGTGCAGGTATTTTGACTTCCATGTTAAAATGTTAATTGGGGAACTCTGAGAACCCAAAACTGCATTAAGTGATTCACTGAGTTTTGATAGGTTCTTATCAATCTGTTAAAGGAATCTTTTAAAGATTTCTCTAACTCTAATGACTGCATATTTTAAACTCCCAATGGTGTTCTTTACTCCACATGGAGAGAAAAGAAAGCCAATAGGCAAGAGATGCACGTTAAGATTTTGGCATCTGGAGTTTGTTTAATAGTAAAAGTCCTCATTACACACAGCCTTTTTATCTATCCAGAATTCTGTTTGAAAAATTCCTGAAGAAGAGAACCTACAAGTTCTGGGAAAAAAAGGTCATTCTTTCAATGATTAAACATAAGGAGGCTTTGATCTCTTTGCTTAGTCCAACTTAGGGGCACATATTTAAGTTACTAGACAGGCAGACTTGAAGCTAACTTACTTATACGTAGAATATGACATCGATTTCTTATTAATTTTGATGAGATTGAAAGCTGCTTTTGAAATACGTAAGATCTCTCTCCTTTGTCTCAAGCTGACAAAGTGAGTTTCTGTTATCAGACGCAGAATCCTTCTGTGTTGCCGGTTCTACTTTTTTTTCCTTTGTGTATTCGGCCATATTATGGAATTTTTCTATATGGAGTCCTCTAAATTACATTATAAGAAACAGTTATTAAGCATGTTTGAAAATCTTTACTGTATCTATGTAATATGGGTGTGTTTTTAAAGGAGTGACTGATTTACTAACCAGCCTGAAAAGGCTTAGAAATAAAATCATTTTAAGATTCAGAAGTGTTGAATAATTTGAAGAATTCTATAATGACGGATCTGTTAGTCTTTGTATTCTCTGCAACAAATAACTGATCAAAGGGAAAAAAGTTGAGGAAAATCTATTATGTGATTTGTAATAAAAGATCTAGTATAATTTTCTGTGAAAAAGTTTCCTAGTCTCTGTTTCATTCAGGGACTTAAATTTGTGTTTTGTTTTGTTTTCTTTTAATCTGTGTGATTTGGATAAGATATAAATAACAGTGAACCCGGAAAACGGATAGATAATTTAGGAAATGCAAACTGTAAACTGTGGTCTCAAGGGGACGGATTTGGTGCAGGATTAGTAAAGAAACAAATGAGGCTGAGAAAAGGCATTTTAGGGGAGATGTTTTGTGGAATTTAGGATAGAAAACTGGGACAGGAAGGAAGAGAAAGACTGAGCCATGAGCTTGTGGGAAATTAGATTAGAAGAAGTGCAAGTCCTGTGAACAGTTAGAGTAGGAATGACTCAAATTGGCTTAGTCTGATGACATACCTGAGAATCCATGAAATGTGAGGAAGCAGGTGATGGGGAAGAAGGAAGATTTTTGCAAGAACGCTGAAAGAAACAGGAACAATCAGTGGGGAAAACATGGACTGTGAAGAACACGGGTGATAAAGGATATACGTGAGGGTTATTTGGAAGGTTTTCTAAGTGTAATCTGATCAGAAAACGAAGGGCTGGTCAGAACTTAATGGAGAAGGACAGTAGTAATTTTGGAAGAACAGAGAAGGCAGGTTAGGATAAGAAATCCATAGAGCTACAAGAGTTTTTTTTCTGGGCAGTCACTGCTTATTCTTACAGGGACGCACAGGGCGGACAGCTGGGATTTGTGTGAGAAATCTCAAAGCAAAATTTTATTCCTGGGTATGTTTTTAATTCTTTTCTCAAAAACAAAAGAAAAAAAAAGAAAAGTTAAAAAAAGAAAAAGAGGGGAAGGATTAAAATGAAATAAATGAGGCACATGAGTAAAGAGAAGAACTCATTGTATAGAAACACTGTGTGTGAAGAAGAAACAAAATAATTTATCTGTTGGATGTTGTTGACCTTGGGACCTCAAACTGTAACACAGTTTTACTATTTCTGTTATCTCTGAATTCTGTGGAAAATTGTCTGCCATTATCTTTAGCAATTGGTCACAGAGGTTGATAGCCTGTGCTTGGTATTATTTATTCTTTTAACTTAGGCAGCAGGAATATTGTTAAGGAATTTGAATAAATGCATTTGGTTTACATATAAACAATTTACATTGTGAAGTGACACAGTTCCTGGATTTCTGTTTTCCACTTTAGATTCCTTTGTAAAACAAATCAATTCAAGTAATTCTGAAGTCATGCACTCAATTTAATTTCATTCAAAATTAAGATTTTTGTCACAGTATTGAAAATAGATTTTTTTCTGTGCATCTTAGATTTTATAATTAGTAGATAATATCAAGAAATATTTTAAATATCTACTGATAATTGCTTTTGATTGACATCTTTTGAAGAAACGTATGTAATGTCCTTGGGAGTTACTTGTATGACATCTCCTTTATATGCACTTACTGACTATGTGTAAACATATTTCAGGTGGTTCTCTAGAATCTGTCATTGCTCAGGATGAACACCTACCTGAAGATGTAGTGAGAGAATTTGGTGTTGAGTTGATTACTGGTTTATACCATATTCACGAGCTTGGAATTATCTTTTGTGAATTGACACCTGGAAAGGTAAGGAAGAGTATTATCTGTAGGGAACACTGCATGTTACTTTGCATGCCATCAGCATTTATTTTATTATTTGTGTTCTGCTCTTTGGAAGAGGTTTACCTCAGACTGGAGGCCAGTTGAGCTTTATAATATATGTGAAGATAATCACAGACAAGTCTATAGCTTAAATTTTTTATGATCTAACTGATTCTTTTCCTATTGTATATCTGCTGCAATGTGATAGATTCTTTTTGATTTGGTGTACTGGTTTAATTTAATGAAGGATTTTAGTTTTCTGTCATTGGACATAGAATAAATTCATTATTATTCTATCATGCTGCAGAATATTTTGCAGTCATAGAAAATGCTAATGGGGGAGTAAAGTTAATTAAACTTTCTTTGTTAATAACCTTCTCTGTTGTTTCCAGATGCCATGTAAATTATCATCTTATTCTTGCATAAAAATACAAATCTTTATGCACTTTCTCATTTTGTGTATGTGTGTGTAATTTATGCAGAGGTTTGCCAAAGTCCATATTTAATTCATGTAGTCACCAGAATATGACTATAATCAAAAATTCTTGCTTGGTTTTGATCTTGATCTATTAGTGATCAAGTTGCCCTTCTTCTGTGAATTCTTCCACAATTCTACTCAGTTCCTGTCATTTGTGGGTCCAAAAGAACTAAAAAAAATCTGAATAAAGCATAATGGAGATGACTCTCTAGTCTTCCAAAGAAGAATGTTGCTGTGAGGTACTCCTTTGACCAGAAAGTAGAGTGCTAAAGTTAAGGTTGCTTCCGTGACCCGCTCCCTGCTTCTGACTGAATGGGCTATTTCTCCAAGCAAAGTTTTTGGGATTATGAAGTTTTTGATTACAAGAATAAGTAGTGGCTGCCCAGAGAAAACTCTCATCACCACTGGACAAAATCTGTGAAATTTTCTGCCAATAAAATTTTGTTTTCCTCAAAGGAAGCCACGTTTGATTTCACTCTACTTTTATTTTCTCTATTTTGTTTACTCTACTTTTACTTTCTTTTCTCTAGTAACATCATTGTTTATTTAGATTTAATAACGAATAAACAAAAGTGCACACTGAAACTCTTAAGGGTTCTATTGTGATACTTTTGGTTGTAAGAAAAAAGTATTGGCGTTACTTAAAAAAAAAGCTTTTCAGTGTTTTTTGTTATAGTGATCATCTCTATGTACTTAAATGGTTTCAGATTGTGATTTTTTTTGAATGAATTATTTTATACTTTTTGTTGGAAATTTCAGCAGTCATTGCTTTTAGTACATCATACTAGTATGTTGGATTTTGCTTATTCTTCTAGATTCTGCTGGAAGGGTCTGGCACTTTGAAATTCAGTAGTTTTTGCTTGGCTAAAGTGGATGGTGAAAACTTGGAAGAATTTTTTGCTTTAGTTGGAAATGAAGAAGGTGAAGATGTTAGTGAAAGTACTCCGCAAGGATACTTGAAAAACAGATTTCGAGGTACAGTATTTTTGCTAACCAAAATTAACTTTTACCAAAGAGACAAAATGAAAGTTGGAAAAAAACTTAGTTTGAAGTAGTTTGGAGAGAAGACCTTGAAATGAAGTAGTTGTTTAGCATTTTTTTGGGGCTTTCTAAATTTCTGGAGAATCACAGAGTCACAGAATGGGTCATCTGGTCCAACCTCCCTTCTCAAGCAGTGTCATCCTAGAGCACATGGCACAGAATTCCATCCAAATGGTTCTTGAATATCTCCAGTGAGAGAGACCTCTAACCTCTCTGGGCAGATTGTTCCAGTGCTCCATCACCTGCATATAAAGAAGTTCTTCCTCATATTCAGGTGGAATTTCCTGTGCATCAGTTTCTACCTGTTGCCTCTTGTCCTATTGCTTGGCACCACCGAGAAGAGCCTGGCTCCAGCCTCTTGGCTCCCCGCCTTTAGTCAGTCATCTTTTCTGTGGCTGAACAGGCCCAGCTCCCTTAGATTTTCCTCATAAGAGAGGTGCTCCAGTTCCCCAGTCATCTTTGTAGCCCTCCACTTGACTCGCACCAGGAGCTCCATGTCTCTCTTATACTGAGGAGACCAGGACTGGACACAGCACTCCAGAGGTGGCCTCACTAGGGCTGAGTAGAGGGGCAGGATCACCTCCCTAAAACTGTATAATTGATTCTGTAGTGTTATCTTTTGTGAAGATTAATGTCTTTCCCTGTGTCGTTGCAAAGGGAAAGCGTGTTCAGTACATTTTCTGTGAGCGGATTTAACATATCCTGCATATACAGGGAATTTTTTAAGTACCCTCGAACCCAAAATTTAGCTCTTAAGTAAGATTGTTCAGAGAGATCGTAACTTACTGGTGGAACAACACCTGTGAGTGAGTAGAAAGAAAAGAAACTATTTACAAGTGTATGGTAATAATTATCTGTTTCATAAACACAGTTTAACTAAGAGCTGGAAAATAATATGCTTTTGTCGGTCATAAAATATATGACATATTAACAATTCCTGACTTCAGGTTTTATTTTGGATTGAAGCTCATATGTAGGTGATGATAGACTGTATCACACTTTTAGAACAAACTTCCAACATACCATACATGGAGATGAATAATTTTAAATTGTTTTTTATAGCTTGACATGAAATAACTACAGTACAGTTTATTATATAATCTTTTTGTCTTGAACATATTTTCGTTCTTTTATAAACTGTTCTTGATTTTTGTCCTTGTAGGGAAAGAAAAAAAGGGAGCAAAATTTCAAGAATTAAAAAAACCTCCCAAACCCCAAAATAACAAACCCCAAACGGAGTATATGAGTGAGATCTGAAGTGTTTCAATGTAACTAATTAATTGAAAATATTAATTCTTGGTTTGGATTTGCTAAGGAGACTAAATTATAATTTGCTATTTGATGAAAAGTACAGAAAATCACTAAAGCTTTGGAAGTTCAAAGTTCAAACTGGAAGTGGCTTGCCTTACTAAAGAAATTGTCTTTCTGGTATTTTGTTGATACAAGACAGTGTATTAAAAAAAAAAAAAAAAAGAGTTCAAAGTAAGTAGTGGAAAGAATCACGTATTTACTCTTTTGTGCTCCAGTTATAAAGTAGCAATTGGAGAGTGAAGAAATAACTGATATTGAAACTATGGTAAAGAAAAATGATTTAGAATTAATCCTGTCTGGTCTCAGAAAAATTTGAGCTATGGACTTTTAAAAAGCCTTTGCTGCAGATGCTCTCTGTAATGTCTGGGACTAAATTCTGTTAACTTAGTATTAAATGTATACAGAACTACAACACAGAACTGTTGCTTCTTCCGTTGGAGAGTGCACTGCTGTACTTTCATCATCCTTTTTGATGCAAATGGTACAAGTGATTTGTAGTTTGAGGTCAACTGTTTGGCTACCTTTAAGAATGATGATTTCATTTCAAAGTATGAGGAAGTTCACGTGCTTCAGTTTCAATAGGCAGATCCACGCCAATTCAGTAGACTGCAAATCCTGTGTTATTTTTTCATTGAATTCAGAAACTTGTTTTTAATCTTCTGAATCATTTGTAAGTCCTTATCTTGGAGCATCTCTATTTCAAAGATAGTGATGTAGCGTATCAATTACTGTTATTGGAAACAATGGAATTCTTCACATTTTATGAGAACAGAGAAAGCTCTCTAAGTACTTTGCTATGTCCTTCTGAAAGTCCACACTGGGAATAGTAAGACCAAGACCAGAACTTTATTCAGGAAGAAATACAAATCTAATCTCTTTCCTGTTGCTTTTTAGAACAGCTGTTTTGATATGTATGGTAATGACCTTTTGTCACTTAAAAAAATAAAACCCAAGAACAAAAGAATCCAAAATAAACTTTTTAAATGACAATGGAATGGACACTTCTACTAAGCTTGTTTAATTTTTTTAGAGATTTTTGACAACTTTAGAAGTAAGAACTTTGTATTTTTTTTCTGAATCAAGCCAAAAGGGGGTTGTGAATAAGATGTTATCATTTGTGATGTTTTCGAAGTGTTTCAATGTGAAAATAGCTATTACTGTTTAGATCAGTGATCTAGTTGGCTAGCTGCCTTGTTTTTTGTAGCAAAACCTTCTAAGTTCATGAAGGTTTATGTCTTTGGATGGCTTTAAAAAAAAATTGCAAACCTTATGTAACATAATGATTTCTGTTGCTTATATGCAAATGATATTGGTTTACTATTCTGCTCAATTTGCTTGGTCCTGGAAGCTGTTAAAGCATATCAATACATTCCTTGCATTAATCACTGTGTTTGAAAAGTGTAGCACAAGACAGCTTGGTTAACAGAAGTGAAATGAACAACAAAATAAGATCTATAATCCTACATAGTCCTTCTTTCCGTACAGGAAAGAAGGTCCTTTGAAACTACTTACCTTTAGTATTTCAGTTTTCTTATACTAAGTGCAGATAATCCCTAACTCACTGAAGTCTGGAGACAAAGTTTAAAGTGTTGAACAGGATAATTGCTGAATGAATAATCAAAGTGCATTGTACATACTGTATTTTATAGGCTCTCCATTATACACAGCTCCAGAAGCAATAAAGGGAGATGACTTCTGCAAAGCCAGTGATCTGTGGTCCTTGGGATGTTTACTTTATGAAATGTTCTCAGGTTGTAAGTTTACGTATCTGCTTACTATCTGTGCTAATGGAAACATAGGTCATGATCCCAGAGTAAATTTTTGTTAACTTTCTGAGAAAGTTAAGACATAGAAAAACTTCAGACAGGTTTTAAAGATTTCTTGAAAAATATACTGACTGTGCTTAAAAGACAAAAACAGCGTCTTTATTAAATAACCAAGTAAAGTAATACTGTTAAGTTCTCCTGTTGACTGTGATCTAAATACAACAAGACTAACCAACATGTATGGTTTAAATATGATGCTTTAAAATTGTAGCAGCCCTCGAATTCTGACAGTGTAATGTTTTTAATCTCCTCAGTTTTGAACTCTGGGTGCATTATTTCAAGCTTTGAAAGAGTAAACTGTTTCACTATTATAAAACTAGAGCAATTTGGTTTCCTGAGGATAAAGTGCCCAGTTGGTGCAGCTGAAAGGAAAGCTTAATCACAAAAGAAAATTGCCCTGCAGCCTTCTTAAATCTTAAAACAATGTGCTGATATGTTGGATCAACACAGTAACACAGATATTGAGATTGCTGACTAGACCTCTTCCTGATTCATGCAGGGCCGTCACACTGATCTCCACCAAGCCATCAAGCCTCTTCTGTCTGTGGTTTCTTGTGCTGTTCATGATACAAGAATTTAGTCCAAGGTTTTGAATATAAATTGACAAGCAAACTTGATAAATAGTACTCAGGCTGAAGGTGTTTGTTTCTTTGCATGTTTTCTTAGGAAAACTTGTGATATATCATGAGCTCATGATGTATCATTGCACCTGGCAGCCATTTTGAAGTTTGCCTAACCTGTGAAATACACTTCTCTTTGTTTGTAGGAAAACCACCATTCTTCTCAGAAAGCTTTTCTGAATTAATTGAAAAGATTTTATGTGAGGATCCATTGCCACCTAGACCAGAGGGTGAGGTTCTGTTATTCTTTAATGATCAGATCAAATCAGCGTAATAATTACAAAGTTAAAGGTTTTTTTTGCACTGTTTCTTCTGAGGCTGATTGCAGTAATCAGTTAGTTGTCTGAAGTGAATGTTAGCAATGCCTTCCTTTCATAAGAGCTTTTTACATGTTAATGATGAATTCTTGTTTCCCCTTTGATGGACAGACGTATAATTTACTTCTAATCGTTGACATTACATATACCTACCGGTATGGAATTTTTGATCTTGGTCTTTCTGGGCATCAGTGTTATTCACAGAGACCATTAAATATTAGAGGCTCTTTCCAGTTCATAGTAAGGTACTTGAAAATGGAAACCTGCAGAACTAAAACTGTTGTTATTTTTCTCAATTCTAGGAGAAATTTTTTTTTTTGAAAGTGGGTGAAATGCCTTTCTCATTTCTGCACTCTCAGAAGTAGAGTGTTTTCTCAGTAAAATAAGAATTTTGGAAACCTCTTTTGTATAATGGGGTGCAAAAATGGTCCTCTTAAAATTATTATTATCGGAGGAAACTTAATTTCAGTTTAAGCAGATTTTAATTCCACTTTGTTTCTTTCTAATGGCTATATGATAATTGGAGGGTGCTTTTTTTTTTAAGTTACAGTTTTAACTAGTTTGATGACCGAGAATTGGTGGTTTTGTTTGTTTTGTTGGTGTTTTGTTTTGTTTTGTTTTTTGGGGTTTTTTTGAGGATCCTTTGAAATACAAGGAGTGTATATTTAAGATTCTTTATACATTTAGATTTTTTTCAGATGAGATTGCTATTAAGAATATTTTTAGCATGATCTGTAGATAATTCTTTAGGCTACATTGGGTGACAGTTGCCCATTGCTGATCTTCTCAAGTGCTTCTACTTACAGGTTCTGCTTTTCACAAACCTTCTGCTGAGTTCATCAGTTTGCTTGATGGGTTACTTCAAAAGGATCCTCAGAAAAGGTAAACTGTCTAATCCATGACAGTTGTTTATGTAGTCACCTCTGGAGAAAATAATTACTATGATACTGTATGTATAGTATTTTGTAGATAACAAAGAACGCAAAAAAAATGTAATCCCTCATGTGGAAGAATGAGCTGTGGTTTTTGTTATATGAATGTATACAGAATTAATGTTTCCATTAAGTTTGTCTTTGTATTTTTATAGCTGGTGCTAATAGATAACTGTAACAGAATGATAGGCAATTTAGAATTGGATGGGTTTGCTTTTCCAGAGCAATGGGCACATTTATTTTGTTAGACTATGATTTATAGGTGATACAGTTACATTGTTAAATAATTTAGGACTGTAATATACGGAGTAGCTCAGATAATTTACATGTGGGACTGACTATACAGTTTCCTTCATTTTTATTCTCATACCTCTGCTGTGTGAATTATCCATTCTGACTCAAGGTAAAACGTTCATCCTGTAAGAAAACTTTATTTGTTGTCCAAATAAAAGCGAACAACACCATTAATTGCTCTGTAGAGTCACTGGGTTAAAAACCTAGTTTGGTATGGGTCTGTGGAGCTGTACTTTGCTACTGCTTTTTCAGTTTGTTTGTTGTTTTTCAAAAGGCTGAATTGGACAGACCTATTGCAGCATCCGTTCTGGAAAGGATCCCTTAGCCATTGTGGTGGTGATTCTGCAGACAGACAGGGCACAAGCTCAAGGTACCAAATGTTTGAGAAAGACTTCTTTTGTAATAAATATAAGCAAAGATAAGAAAAATATTTTATGATGTTAGCCTGTAAATGTTATCATTTTTGAAATTTTGCTTAGAATTTTCGTGTATTAATGACTGGAGTTTTACACTATTCAGTGGACAGTTTTGGATGTTTAGGAATTGTATTGTCCTATTAGTGTGTTACACTGTCCATTCACTTTTAACAGACTCCTTCCTTCTGGCTACAGAGTGTGTTAAAATACACTTCTGACCTACCTGCCGTCAAGTGCATTTATTGGTTTATATACTATATATCATTGTTGTGCAAATTTGACTTGCAATTTTTGTTTTGAAAGCTTTTGTAGAATGGGCCGGTTTTATCTCTAGTGAGTTTTTTTGTTTGTTTGTTTTTGTGCATCAGGCTTAGAGCGCCCCAAAGCCTATCAGTAAAGCATCTTAGAGCTGTAGTTGAGCTTTATAATCTTGCAAATGCAGCTGACCCATATTCTTTGCTTATGAAATAAAGCATTAAGCTAATAGGTGGGGTTTTTGTTCTAAATTTGTAATACTCTACACTGCTATATGTATGCAGAAATACCCAAACATCATGTCAAAATGGTTTCTATGTATTAAAAAATTCAGCGTCTTCAAAACTCCTGTTACCTTGCTATTTTTTTGGTTTTAATTTTGAATTAGGATATTTAGCGTTGACTTTTAAGTTAAGTTGTTCTAAATATTTGAAAGATATGTTCTAGTCTAGTGAACTGTTCACGTTCTACTCTAGTGAACTGATGTGAAAATAGTTTTCTTTTAGAATGTTAAATGTTTTGGTGTAACACCTACTTTAAAATTTTCTCTCATGTTGTTTAATACCTATTTCTGATACCAGTGCTGCAATGTTATTGTAATTATCATTTATTCTAGTTTGAGATACAGCTCTTTGTCTTTTAATTTTATTACTGCTTTCACCTACAAGACATGGAAGAAATTAATATTTACAGTTTATAACACAAAGTAAGAATTTATTCATGATTTTAGCAAGACCTCCATCTCAGTGCTCACTTTTGAGGAATTTGCAGAGAATCAGGAGAATCTTAATCTCCTATGAAATATTGGGCCATTTGACCTTACTCTTGAGGGTTTTCTAATGCCTCTGACATACCTGCTGATGTATGCACTAATTGACAACTATGACAAATGTAGAACATTGGCCTGACATGCTAAAGAAGCTCAATACTTTTTGTTTTCCAACCATGAGGCCTGTGTATCTATTTTCTTCACAATGTGGATTTGATTAATATTTGATATCCTAGAGAGCCTTCAGGAGACTTGTATGACCCAGTTCCATTTGAATAATAGAGGGGCATGCTAAGAAAAACCAAAACAACCACAGTCAATAAACTTGCAATCAAGTGTGACATGTAAATCATTGCACAACAAAACCAAAAATAAAAACCCCCCTAGATCTTAAAAAAAACCCAAACCAAATCAAAACAACCCACCAAAAAAGTAGTTTCAATCTAGGCTATTGACTTAATTGTTAGAGGTAGGTTTGTTTTGCTTTTTCCTGTGAAAATTGAATGATCTGTAATGCTTTTAATATTTCTTTACAGCTCTTTTATTATGGGGTAATAATTTAACTTTTCTACTGTCTTCCATGTAAGTTCTAATGTAAGAGAGAGAATTTTTAATATTCTCCTACTCATTTGCTGTAAACTTGTTTCTCATCATTGCCATTACTAATATAAAAAGTGTATGGAACACAAAATAGTATGTTCTAGAGAATGACAGCTAAGTTGTATTCTAACAATTGCACAAAAATAATCCATATGCTCCCTCTTTTTTTTAAATCTGTAATTACTATCTTCTACTAAGTAGCAATGAGGAGACAGAGTCATCAGTGTCTTGGAGTACCAAAGAGCCAGTGGATACTTGTAAAAGTCTGGATAACCTGTCATCCTCAAGAGCAGATCTTAAACTACCAAGCAGTTCTTTCAAAATAGGTAATATTGTTCGTTATGTTATTTTTTTACTTATTTTTATCAGTCCTACCAACATCCCTATGTTTTATTTGATTTTAACCTCTGAATGCAAGTTCACGTTCTCTTTTCAGTAGAAACTCAGACTGAATTGCGCCCCAAAAGTGCAGTTGATGGTGAATCAAATGAATCCATATTTCTTCTCAGGTATGAAAACCTAAAAAAACAATTATAAAAACCCTTGAAATCCTGTATTTTTGGTGCTGGTTTTTTTACCCGCTGTCTCTTCAGAGGTTTTATTATTCTGCCTGTAACATTGTATTTGTCTCCTTTTGAATTTTCTATTACCACTTTAATTAATATTAAAATTAGAAAAGCTGCAAAAGCAGTGTGTGCAGTTAAAGTTTATCTGGCTTTATTACACTGTTTTTGGAAGTGAGCTTTTTATTTCTTAGCTGTCAGTCTAAACAGAAGAATTTATTTAGATCTTTCTTTTCTTCTTATTTCGTGTATATGAGAATAGGCTTTGAGTATGATTGCTTTGAATACACAAGAATAAGCATTCGACAAAAGATCCGCTAATAAATTCTACCTGCAGCTTTTCTTCCCAAGCTGTTGGTAACAACCTTTTAAGTACTGCATGGGTATTAAATAAAAAAATAGTGATTGGTTTAACAGTGATTTGTATTAGTTGAGGCCTGATTCTGGAACTTTGTACTAGTTTTCAAGCCAAGAAGATTGTCTAGTGAAATAGATACTTTTCTTATTGTCATCAAGAAGGAACATTCCAGTTTGAAAATACTCTTTCAAGCTTCTTGCATAACCTGAAATAGGGCTTTTGTATATGATAGTGCATACAAAAGTTATTTCAGTTGTTTTTAATAAAGTGTTAATTCTCATCTCACTTATAAGTTGTCATCACAGCTAAACACATACTATTAGTGATTTCAAATAGCATTTGCTTTAGCAATCTGATGAAAAGAAAGGCTACAGTGACATTAAAACCAGCATAACAACATGTAATCCAAATCATGTTTTTTTTAACACCATTATTTATGATAGGCACATTAGTTTAAATACAAATTTTTTTTAAAAAATCTGTTCTGAAACTGTCTTTGCTTCAATGATCTCATTTCTGAAAGCAGCACGTGTTATCTACTAAAATATTAAAACATTGAAGTGAAAGGAAGCTGCTGACCTGGCATTTGGCACCAGAATTTACTTAGCTGATGGAGGGCTTACTCAGCCTTTAACAGCAGTAGCTTCTTCTAGGTATGCAAGTGGAATAGGTCTTATTCAATTCAACAGTCTTTTGTCTTGTTTTAAACTGAGAAACCACCTGAGAATTGGAAAAATAGGAAATATTTTCTGTGTCTCAAACATATATGAAAGCAAATCAATTGCATTAATTGAAAAAAAGTGTATTTATCAAATCTAAATATTTTGAAGGTTGTAGCAACCTAGAATAATTATTCAGCCTCTTAGCTAGAAATCATAGGGGTTTTTGTTTAGGAACTAAGACTGCCTAAACTGCCAGGCATGTCCTGATATACTTTTTTTACCGAAAGAATTAGGACATTTTATGTAGTTTTATGTAGGTGGTATTTTGGCATTCCTTCATTGTGCCCAAGTTTCTCTTGAAAATAGATGGAAGGTTAGAACAATTATGTTAATCATTTGATCATTGACTTTCATGAGTATTTTTAATTTTGTTTGGTGTTTCTATTTTTAATGTAGTTGCTTTTTCTAATAAATAAAGCTGATTTGTAACTAAATGTGTCTATTACTTTCTGCTAATGTAGAAAACACATTTGTTTGAAGTTGATGATTTAACTAGTTTCCTCGCCTGCCAATTTTAATAATTCTAAAGTTGATTTTAAATGCTTTGCATTGATATATGCTATAAAACCTGAGTTCACGAGCAGCTTTATGAAAATTGCAACTTTGCAGTATTCTGGTCTTTCCTTTCTTCATTTTCTACTTTGCAGACAGGATTTTAAAAAGAAAAACTAAAAGGTAAACCTAGTTCACAATCATACACAAGATTTAGGCTGTCTTAGACAAGAGTTAGCAGTCAGAAGAGAATAACAAAATAAATTTCAATTTTTTTCTCACAATAATTTTCTTTATATCTTGTTCATTATTGGGAATTCAGACAATAATGTTTTAGCATCTAGTTTTGAGAGTCATTATTGCTGAGAAAATAATCAAATTAGGTCCATTTAACATCAATAACAACTACAAAATACCACCTTCCCATTTTTAACTGGTAAAGAAATACTAACCTTGTCAGAACACATTTAAAGACAGAAAATTCATGTCTAGTTGGTGGCTCAGGCATAGCCTCGTTTATGTTCATCGGCTTTGAAAGTTTGCTGTATGGCAGAAAAGTCCTTTGCAATGAAACTTAATCTGTAGTCTTTATTGGTTTATTATTATTTTTTCTTTCTTTTGTTTAAGTTCTCGTCCCACACCGAGAACTAGCACTGCAGTAGAAGTAAGTGATGCTACTACTGCCTCACTCAAAAATTTTCCACAAAGAGATTCATGCTTGAAGAAGGTGAGTACAAAATTTATATTAAGGGATGATGGTATGTCTATAGTTAGAATTTTAGCCTGGAGTCTGTGGCAAAGTCAAGTTTCTTCTCCATCCATAACTAACAGGGAATCAGTTCCTACAGTGTGCAAGTTATTTTGAAAAATGTATTTGCAGAACTGCAGATGTATGAGTTAAGAGAGATGCTTAGTCTCCTTTTTTTGCCCCAGTGCATAAAAGGGAAAATGTTATCTTCTTCCTTGTTAGTCTGCAGTTTGGACCCACTGCTTTTTCTTCCAGTATATTTCTCTTATGATTTTTAGTTGGTCCTATTTACTATTACATAAATGAAAGGTAAGTTAGAATATGTTGTTTACGTGGCCTGGTATAATGTTGAAATGAAACATTTTGGGAATAAACATGAACTAACTTTTTTTTGGTGCAAAAAGTTTTAAAAAAAATCTTTTTTCTTGTTCTAGGCTGAAAATACAAGCTCAAGTCAGCAGGATATGGAGTCAACATTGAGAGAGCTCATTTACACTGAATCTGATCTTATCGTAACACCAATCATTGACAATCCAAAGGTATAGCACAATAAAATATAAGATTCAGGAACTTGTGGCTGCAACTATTTTTGCAGATAAATTTTTAATCAGGGTGAAACTCCTTTCCTGTATTTTATAGTTCTCATTTTAAAGCAGTTCCACCCAGTCATCTGGCAAGCTCTCATGCAATTTTTTTGGCAGTCTGTATCATTCTATTGTGTTGCTAATGTGGAGGATGAGTTATTTTGGGATTGAATAATAATATTAAATAATGTCTTACAACAAATAGAAGCTACTAAATACTGTGTTCAGGGCTTTTGTAGATTTATTTTCTGATAACTTGCTTTGATATCTGTTACTTAAATGAGCACAAAACGGTGGTTTGGTATACTCAAAGCAAGGCCATCTACGAAGCCTTCTAGATTAGACCTTTACAGAAAAACTTTTGTTACTCTTTAAACTTCAGATGTGATAATGTTTTTGAACCTATTTTCTCCCCAGAAGAACATCTGACGTTATAAGAAATGTCCATCGTATTTCTGTCATATGTATTGTAATGTGATAACAGTTTGTAATGAGTCTCTTGAGCAGGGACTGACGCTTGACAGCAAAGAGCAAACCAAAAAAGAATCAGAGCTTTGCACTGCAGTGACAGTGTAATGTGCATTTATGGGCAGTATTGGTAGAAAGAATAATAGGCAAGAGCCCCTTTAGTCTTCCTTTTGTTTCTGTGCTAGAAAAAAATGCAGCTGTTGTAGCAACTTTACTCAGTAAGTGACGGATGCAGAGAATGAAACATTTTTGACTGGAAGTGAGCATCTAAGCTCATTAAGAATGTCTTACAGCTTTCAGTTGCTGTGTTGCTTTAATATTAACAATTCTTTCGGTTTGTTTTAATGGATTTCCTAACACTTTCAACAATTAAAGGTCTTACACAGCTAGATAGTGTAACTACCAAATAATAATGTTTTAATATGTTTGGAGGGAGGGACATTGTTGCCAGTGGAGAATTTCGAAGTGTTTGAATGCTACCACTGTCAAATTCTCAGTTCTATCTGAGGACTACGACATAAAGCCTTAGTCCTTCACAGCTTCTCTTCTTACTACAAGTATAAGAGAGGAGATTAGGTGTAAGTGTACATACTGATGTGCACATGGAGACTAATCTCCTTACCATGCAATGCCCGACTCAGAATTAATGCAAATAGCCCACTAAGTTCCAGGGACATGTAATCAGAGTTATTGCCAAGCAGGCAATGACTCTTTAGTCTGCACTTCAGACTAAAGGATGATACTGACACCTGGTAAAGCTGAAGAGCTTGCAATTTAATCTCATGAAAAGGGATTTACTAGATGCTGACAGAATCTGAGAAGTTGAAATGTCAGCTTAGATTGTAAAATTTCCCTGTATTCTGCAGATCTGTGGAACTGAAGACCTTTTTTAGAAAATAGCTCTCTGGTTACACTTAAGCTTCATCTGTCAAAGGCTAAATTCCACTATACAGTTACCTTTTCTGTATGCTTTATTTACTAAAAATCACGCTCAAATCCTCAGTCACTGAGCAGTTATCCAATTTCATGATGTACCAGAAAATGATGTTTCATGAGGGGGAAAAAAAAAAAAACATACCTTATGAACAATTACTTGTTGATAATAAGACTTTTTAGATTCTGAAATGATCTAGTGTGTATATGTATTTGCTGTATGGAAATGAATTGCTAAAAGATTTAATGAGCTGTCACCTACATAGCTTCTTTCTGTAGCTTTTGAAACTCAAATGCAAGTATTTTTTTGCATACAAGTAAGATAAAAACGTAAACTGAAAAAATCCTATCATTTTGTAATCCTATTTTAAAAATCACTTAAATGGAAACACTAGCAATATAATTATGTTAAAACCATAGAGTTAAATCTCCAGTATTTACTTGGAAAGAATGAATACCAGAAAACAATGGAAAATTCCTCAGTAATGAGAAGTAGTATGTACACCCATCCTGTACAAATTTTGCATCTTTGTATTCTCACGTTCAACTACTTCGAGATTTTCCAGAAATGTATTAAAACTAGTTGTAATGTGTTTGTTTGTTTTTCCAGATAATAAAGCAAGTATCAGTTAGATTTGACTCCAAAACTTTACATATACCAGCACATTCAGGTATGGATCTGCTGAAGCTGTTACCAAGTTCTGCGTGTGTTGCTGTAACTCGCTATCACGAGACCTGTAGCCTCCTGCTGTAGATCATAAGCTGTCACAGTTTTAGGACTCATAATTTTTCTGCAACCACTTCTGTCATGTTTTTAGCTAGACCAATTTTGAGTAGCCTTTTCAAGTACTGGGTTACATGACATTCCTTTCTCTTTGGCCTTCTTCAGTTACGAACTCGTGCTCAAAAACTTTTACAATGAGACAGTTATCGCCTTTTTAGTGCGGGCAAAACAGTGGATTTTTTCCAACTGAGGTATTTTAACTGAAATATTCAGCTCAATATATTAAAATTTTAAAAAGGCAGGGAAGCAAATGGAAAGAGGATCTTAAAATGTGCAGTGTTGATCAGCTGTAATACTAGGCAGCTTTGCCAATCTCACCTTTTATCATGAATTGTTGTGGCAATTATGTCCAAAAAGATAGTGTAGAGTTGTTTCGGGTTTGTTTTTTTTGTTGTTGTTAGTTTTTAATGTCTAGAAAGAATGCTGTTACTTCTGTAAACTAAAGTCTGCTCATTGTCATGAGTGTAATCATTTCTTCCCCTGGAAAATTTACTCTATTCTTTTTAAGGAAGTATTACACACTTGACTGTGCTTGAAGAAGGATAACAGCCAGGCATGTTGTCCTTTTGGAATTCACATAGCACCTCTTTCTAGGCATAAGAGTACATTTTTTCTTTCTATAAAATATGTATTTTGGAGAGTTAATTTGCTGAAGAAATTTTATAGTTAGAAAGGAATTTCATGTCCCCCAGTCTCCCAATCAAGGCTGTAGTATATTTTTAATTCAATTCATCCAAAAATGATCCAAGTGCCAAAGGGGAGAATTGTATTTCATATTGCTTTTAAATAGTTATCACACTGATGTTCTGATATGTTTAACTGTTGTTATCAGTATTTATTTAATATGGGACAGTGGTTTTTTGTCATTGTAATGCTTTCAGAGTTTTAGCTTTTTTCTGGACAACTTTCTGATCGTTTTTGAAGATACTGAATTTGATGCTGCTCATCAGTAATGATTAAAGATAGTATGGAAAAATTAAGATAAATACCTGAAATCCACACCTCTTTTCACCTTTGCTAATGTATGTCATAATTGTCTGCATTAGTAGGTACTGTTACTTAAGTGTAAAATTAACATAAAATACAGAAAACCTGCTTTTAAAAATCCTGTAGTGAAGCATATCAGGATGGCAGATAAGTTATTAATAAATAACTAACCAAAACGGGTTATGTATGGGAATGTATGACTACTAGATTGAAATTAACTGTTGAGATTGATAAGGAAGCCTGTGAAAAATCTCAATTCATGTACACTGGTCAGTGAATTGAACTACAGGATTTATGTCAATTGTCCTAGTGGCTTGATTTGTGTTTCTTCTGAAGTCATCTGTGTTTTGATACTACTGAAGTTTAACTCAGTGGGTGCCTACCTATATGAGTAACAGTACACATTTTCAGTTTATTGATTCTGAGGAGATTTCACTGACTTTCGTTAGGTTTTGCCTCAAGTTCACTCTAATGGAAGTACACTTTCTTATTAAGAATTAGTAATAACAAAAGACAACTACTACCTTTCCTAAATATAATGTTTCCTTAAATGAAGTCCAGGGACTTAGCAGCGTTGCACTTTTGAAAATGCTTTGAAGCTTTCATTGCTCTGTTTTTATCATTTGTTTCTCTTCTTGCTTCCTTTTTTATTTCTATAATCTTCAGGCATGAATTATAACATGCTTCTTTAATATTTTAAGTACAAAAATGATAATTAGATTCAAACTTTGGAATTACTTATTCATGCTGATGGTACCTTCTAGAGTATTAAAGCAACATCAAAGATCCATTTTCTTTAACCATTTGTTTGCTTCTTATGATCAGCTGACAAGTTATCATCTATGAAAGATGTGGACTGGAATAACTTCCTGAAAAGAGTGTGCTCACTGCTTGATTCCACCGAGAAGAACACAGGAGCGGCACGTTCTAAACTGAACTTACTGTACTATCTGTGTACTGTGGCTGTCCACAAGGAGATTGCAAGCAGGCTAATGAACTCTCAGCTGGTAAATAATAAAGCTTTGAAAGAATCAACATGGTTTACATACTTGCCGTCGTAGCAAAAATCAGCAGCTTTTAGTTATATTTGAAGAAATCATTGATGTGCTGCCAAAATATGTCAAAAAAATCACTAAATTCCATGTCGGGTGTTTTAAAAATGCTGAGGAAAACTAAATCTTTGTCCCACATTTCAGATACATTTACATATAGTTTTTTTGTATTAGTGAAAGTGTTGGGGTAAAAACTAACCTCGATGGAGAGTGTGAAGTAACTGATGAAATACTAGTCTTTGCAAATAATTCAATGACAAAGAATATTGATAAAAGTTCATGTATGAATTGTTAAATGTCTTTTATTTGGCCATATGTCTGTGAAGAATAGCAAGAAAAACTTTCTAAAGAACATGCAGTAAAACTTTCAGTAAACAGTACTTACAGTAGGCAGGGTCTCTGAAGGGTCTGTTTTAGAGTATACCTAAATGCTGGTTTCACCTTCAAGAACCGTTTTTTACCAAACAATATTACTGGTATCCTCTGTAGTGGTTTAATATGTTTCTCAAAATTCTTGCATGCGCAGAAGAGAAATAGATTTTTTTTTCCTCGTTACGTAAAGGCATCACAGAGGCTATCCTGAGATGAGCGCTTTTCATTTTATTTAATTAAACTACTTCTCTCTCCTACATTTATACTAATGCACTTAAATCATAAGCTGACATGTCATTGTTGGATATAGAGATATTAAAAAAAAAATAGCACTGCCAGAAAAATTCAAGGAAGAGCATTGAGGTTGGAAGCAGTGGTAGGTCTTGTACGATTGCATTCTAGTGAAAGCAGGAAAAAGAATTGCTGGAAGGTGTATTCCATTATCATTGGAGAATTTGGTAGGGGGGAAACATTAATCCAGTAGCTGAATTGCCAATTAATAGAACATTTTAGAAATGAATTAGTAATTAAGAGTTTGGTTCTTTCGTGGTTGATTATATGTGTAACATTCATTGTTCTATTATTTGCCAACTATTGTTATCTACTTTCACAAAATTAATTTATTAAATATTTGTTTTGTAATGCTATATGATGATAAACGTGTTTGTCGGTGAAAGTATCAGACTTTGCTACTGCATAGTATTATTCAGAATGAAAAAATGTTGGTTTTTTTTTTTAATGCTGATATACGTTTAGCAGTTTAGTTTAAGGCAAAAATATAGAAAGAATTGTATTTTCCTTCCTTTTTTTATCTTTATCTCTTTTTCCTTTTTTATCTTTTTCTCTTTAATCAGTGTTTGCATGATATCTACCATGTTTGTCAGTGACAATACTCTTTGCAAATGTTAATCAAATACATTTTTTTGAAATTTCTGATATTTTGATCTTTTGTTTATCATTTGGAACTATCAGATCACTGAAATTCACTAATGTTTATCTGTCTGCTTTAAACTATAGTTTCCTATATTGATACAGCAGCTGCGTGCAGCCGCCAGCTGGGATATGTAAGTAAAATTATTTTAAATTAAGATGTTCAAATTCAAAATTGTCACTGAATTTTATTAAAGACATTCATAAACAGTTTATTGATGGTGAATGTAAGATGGACTTTTTTCAGCATTGAATTAATAATATTACTATTCTACAGAACCAAAGATTGTAGCAAATCTCTAAAATTTAATCTAGAAGTTATATTATACAGTCTATCAAATAGTGTTTCTTAAAATCATTGAATAAACCCAATCCATACCACAAAAGGAGCGAAATAACTGTAATGGTAGCTTTATTTTAAATACCTGTCAGAAATATTTCAACGTGATAGTGCCCTCTGCTGTTTATTTCATAAATGTTGCTTTTGTTATTCCATTTTTTTCTTTATTGAAACATTTAAAACTAATTTCCTGATACAGATTTAATTCCTGTTTTGTCAGATGAAAAGTTTAAAATTACCTATTGGTGTTTTCTGTGTTATATGAAAACTGGACATGAGCCTGACAGATTAGTAAAACTAACAAACTGAAGAATCTTTACTCTTCCGTGCGAAAGAAAAGAAATATCTTTATGCGTGAATTATGAATTTATTGCTAAAATGAGCTTAAATACTGAATTAATTGTTTATGCAAAAGACCCCATAAATAAGAAGAAGGAAATCTGGGCTGTAAATAGGACATCAAATATTTCCTGCCCTTAGCAACCTGCCTAAAATATAAACAAGACATGATTGGTTTTATTGTATTTTGTAAATAGTTTTTCTGCACCCACAAAATATTTATTTGATATGCAGACGTACTAAAGTTGCTCGAGTGATGGGTTTACTGGCATTACACACATCTGAACTCGGAGAAAATGTACCTGTTTCTGAGGTAACTTTTCTTTTTTTTAATCGGGGAGTTTTGTTAATGCTTTTACTATTTGTGTCAGAAGCTTTCACAGCTTTTTTTTTGTTTTGAACCCTGCTTTATTTTTTCCTCGTATGTGTAGATTGGAATATAATCAATTAATTAAAAGTATAAATTTATGATCTCATTCTATATAGTTGCAGTTCTGATCTTTACTAACCTGTGGTTGAACTACCCACCAGTGATAAAACTCCAGCCTTTTTCTCTCCTTTTCATAAAATCAAATAGTCACTGTCATGCTTCTTGTGTGTGTAGAAAGAAGAAACTGTTGGCATTGTTTGGTTATCCTGAAATGTAATTATTGTAATTAGTATAAAAATAATGCAATTGATACTTAGGCATCTTTTTTCCAAAGAATTCATTGAGGTGGGAGTAATTTGAGATTCCTCATAGTTCTTGAAGAACATGTGTAATGAAGGGCAGGTAATTTTCTTTGAAGAAGAAAAGTATTCTTAATTCTTTTTTCATTTTGCATGGTCAGTAGTTGACTTACACAGCAGATTGATTAGACAAAAATTGTCTTACTGTCCTTTTTTGGATGTGACACATGCACACAGATTGAGAAATCTTGACAGAATATACTATTTAATATTTGTTTAAAGTGTGACTGTGACATTATTTCTGCTTCATGAGGTGAAGTCAGAACTTGAATGTAATGGGTTTTTTTATGTGAACATAAAAATTATTCACAAATGGAATTTAGCATTTTTATAAGTATTCATATACTTCAAAAAACAAGTTAAATCTGAGACCAGTCCCATTATTATGTGAATTAAAATTAGTTTTTCTATACATTCATTAGGAAAATTAGGATTTATTTTTTAAATTAACAAATCTGAGTTTAAAATGCATTACTATGCTTTATTTAATGACATTCATTCCAATTTTTTTCTCACAAAGTAATATCTTTGAATTAAAAAGATTTTAAAGAGCTTACACAAAATTAGAATGAGGAAAAAAATTGAATCCTATATTTTCATGTCTTCAAATAATCTAATATCGAAAAATCTAAAATCAACTGTAGGCAATACACAAAACTAAATAGTTAATTTATAGGAAAAGTAGAAAGGAGTCATTTAGGAATTTCTCATCTACCGAGTTGTGTTGCCCTCTGCTTCCTCCAGAGGAACTAGATGAACCTGTGAGTTTGTTAAACATTCTTGTTAACTGTCAGCTATTTTATGTTGTGTGATGCTTAAAAAAAAAAAAACCACAAAAAACCTGTATTAAATATAATACTGTAATTTATCCTCTCATATGAGCCAGCTGATACTCCAGCTGAAGGTAATTGGTGGCTGCTGTGATTTAGGAAATGTCAAACTCAAGCTGCAGCTAGTCAGAACAACATAATCTCAAATGACTCTGTGATCCAGGTCTTACAGCCTGAAGATACAGGAGCGATCTATCTATTGACAGGATTTTTTGTGTTTTCTTTTCTATTCCTACTAACTTCTAATACTCTTTGCTTTTTTTATCTGTTAAATAGAGGTGATCTCCTTTAGCTCCAAAATTTGTTCCCACGTGTGAAAGGTCAGTTGAGAGCTTGTGAAGATGCTATTCTAGAATTATTTTTGCCCCTACCTGTACTATGCTATTCATATAAAATTTTCTTTCCAGTGTTTATCACTTAAGGATGGTTCCTCTATCTTTGAGGTTGAATCTGCACCATTAACCTTTTTAGTTGTTGTTGTTAAATGATTTTGTAAATAGTAGTAACATTAAGCCCTGGAAGAGGCAGAAGAACTTCAGAAAGAAAAGAAGCCTCATCCTCATTTTAAAGGCTGAACTAAGCTCTCATATACTGTATGCCAAAAGCCTTTAATTTGTTGTTTTTTGAAAAATTAGTGCTTTGGGGATTTTTTAAAGCTTTTCTTCAGGTAATTGGGGAACAGCAGTTTCCTTTCAATGTAACCACCAGAGGTCACTAAAACACAAAAATAAATTCAGGTAAACTACTGTTTCGCAGACTTGACAAGCATGTAAATGTAGAATCTTTGTTCTGCTCATGTATTCTAATATGTAGGTCATATTAGAAAAAATTAGAATAAATTAATATTTATATCTGTGAATTCACTTGCAGTTGATCTATTTCCAGTTAAGAACTTTTAAGAAGCATATTGCATTGATAACAAAAAATAAGACTGATCTTAGAATGCAATAGGGAAATTGATCTCTTCTAAAACTGCAGATGAAGACATTTTATATGGAATTTCTTCTATCATGCAGTTGCAAAAAAAGTTTTTAATAGGTCACTTTTTTTCTCCCTTATATTTTTTTTCTTCATGGCATTACCCTTTAGATCTCTGAAACATAATTACCTCTTATTTATTCCTAGTTATTTTATGGAAATGTCTAAACTTTAAAGTTTTATCTTTGTTTTTAGATTTTGAAACAGGTTCTTAAGACTGTAAAAAAAAAAAAAAAAAAAAAAAAAAAAGATTCTTTCTTTCCAGGATTCTGTTCTTCATCTTACAGAAAGAAAAATTATTCTGTAGTTAGGGAATTTTGTTTCCGTGTACATCTAATTTGGTTTATCTAATAAAAGAAGCTATTGTTCTTTCCTTTCTGTGAATATATCGAGCCTTCTGCCACTTAGGACACAGCCACTCTGATGTGACATTTCAGACTCAGTCTATTATTTTATAAAGAGATGATAGAGCAACTCAACAGAATGCTTCCATGTCAGGGAGCAGTGTCTTTCTCTGTCTGGTAGGAGACTACCCTGGAGTCCTTCTTTGCCTATCCTTTTGGTGGCAAAATCTAGTCTTTTTCATTACCTCTTTTAAATTTGCTAATTGGGATTATCAGTCTCACACTCTGACCTAGGCAGTTGTGTCTGCGGTTTTTTTTTTTAGCAGACCTGGGTCTGCTGCTCTACCGAGTGCTTAAAGGGTTCAGAGAACCTGCTCTACCCTTCACACTGCAAGTTTTTTTGCAAAGCCTTTGGTATTCCATGGATAAATTAATAAAGCAAATATGCCATGGACAATGACAGCCTATTAGAGTATCTCAATAATGAACTTAGATTGCTTTGTCACAGTAATGAAATACCCAGATTTCTGTTTTCATCTAAATTGAAACTCCCTATAATTTGAGCCTTTTTATTTCTGATTTTTTATTCAAGTACAATTTAGTGGTTGTTTTCCACTGTAATGTTACAGGTGCAGTTGTATGACACGCTAACTCATATATGCACTCTTGCTAATTTGACTTTGCCTACATTGTTCTAGGTCTACAGTTTGTTGTCATTCAAATTCTTTCAGAATGCCAATTTTAAGTCATGTTCGTGTCTTACTTCTCTTATAACTCCTGTTTCTAGGTCTGTCCACGTCTGCCCATATTGTAAGGAGTTGCAAATAAAAATGGCTTGATTTGGCCATTTATTCCAAACCTATTTAGTTTTGCTGTTGTTTTATTCTAAAATAAATTCCTTAGTCTGCTCACAAATTATCATAATTTTAGTGTATCCTTGTTTGTTTTCTCCAAGGGCACTTTTCTTGTTTTGCTCTACTATCTCTTGTGTGAAAAAACCCCAGCCCAAAACAGAGCAAAAACCACCCCAATTAAAAAAAAGTCTGTAGGCAGGAGATGAAAGCTGTAGCAGAGTATGTGCGTAAGTACTTACACATGTGCATGCACTCATGTTTACTGTTTTGTAAATTGATTAGAACTTTACAATTATCTTTCTGGCGTAATCAGGATTGTCACTTAATAACTTGGTAACAGCAGGAAGAGATTCAAATTTTTGAGTGACTTCTAGTAAACTTTCAAGCTCTCTAAAGTTTCTTCAATTTATTTTCAACAACCTGGTTCACTGAATGTAACTTACATATTTGCCTGGGGCACGTGGCAAGAAGACAAATGAAAAACTGACATTTCTCAGGTAAATTAGCAGAAACTCATGGTATGTTTGAGAAGAGTTCTTCTGAGTTCATAAACAGAAAATGGAAATATAATGAAATTAAGAACTGTGAATCTGTCAAGCATGACAATTCTAAATTGTTGGAGAAAATATTAAGACCTTTTATCATAATTGAAGATTTTTTTTTTTCCTCATTCAAAAAATTATTTTTATCAATCCAATTAATTGGGCTTGCTTTATGTTTGAAGTCCAAACCAAGATGGTAATAGAAAATAAGGAAGTTCTCTACTAGGAAAGAGGAAAAATGGCTGATTACAGGATTAAATCACTTTTTGCAATTTTCTTAAGTTAGTTACCTGGATGAAGCAAAAACTGTACCCTTTTAAAAGACAATTAATTGACACTGTTTTCGTAGTCCATTAAATTTACTCTGTGTTCTTTGAGAGATGAAATAATACATTTTCCCATTAAAATTACATCACTGGTGCTGCAAGTATATCTGTTTGCAATAGTCTTAATTTACTTCCTATGATAGTAAAAATGTTTTGAGTTTGTTGGTTTGTTTTTTTTTTTCTACAAGTCTGTTATTTTCAGGATAGTGAAGATCTGTGCCCCTACTACCCTTTTCTTCAGCAGATAAATATCTACATCTCTGGAAGGTGAATAGCTGTCTGGCAGACTTCTGTCAGTGTTTTGAATATTTCAGGATTCTGAACATAATTTATATTCCTCCTAAATTAATGTTAGGGAACATCAAGTTAACATTCTCCTTCAACTATTTCTATCATAAATACAGTAGTGACCTGGTGTAGTGTAAGCTTCAGAGAGAAGCTTATTAAAGGTAACATATGTTAGGGGAAAAGAGTGACGCTGAATTCACATCCATGTAAAGGCTTCAGGGAATCAATGGGCATCCAGATTCTGTATCAGAGTTAAGAGAGAAAATAGCTTCCCATCAGATGTTTTGCTGTATAATACACACACACACACTTCTGGGAGCTTTGCTGAAGACAAAAGTGAACACAGCTGAGTGGTAGATGCGGTGCTTGTCTATCTACCAGTCTTTGTGTTCCACAGGTGCTATGTATCAAAGTCATACGCTATTATGCAGTGGAGAGAATTATTTTACTGTATGTACTTGCTTCTTTAGAGAAAGTGCATCTGTGTTGGGCTTCTCATGTTGTAGCTGAGTATTCTAAACATTGAGCTTTGGTATATTTGGGTTTGCAGGTTTTTTTTTGTTTTGATGAAATTGGGGGTTTTGTGAGGAAAAAGTGGTGAATTGTCACTACTGTCTGTGATCTTAAGATGAGTAATCAATAGTGATCTGGTCTTGATTAGAAAGAGCTTTTCTTTTTAGATCAGGCTCATTTTAACTTCCATCTGTTCTGTCATCCAGCAAAATGTGCAAGTGCTTGTGCCAGCCCAAAGGAAGAGACAGAGCAAGACTGAGTCTGTTTTTGTTGATGGTGGTCCTAGTCATACTGGTTTGAAATGGTTCAAAATATGGTTTCAAACCATGAATATCTGTGTGTAGCAAATGAGAATATGTCGTGGACTGCTGAAATGTGCAATGTGGTCAGTGTTAACAGATTTTCACAGCCAATGAATCTTTCTGTGTATATTCCTTTTTTTCTATCATTCATTTACCTGTCTTTCATTCAATTCAATTAGTAGGACTAGATGGAGAAGTGCAAGCTCATTCTTCTTTAAAAAATAAATTGGTATACCTGTTAGTGTAATCATATTCAAAATCAGAGGGGTCTTTGATTTATACCCTGCTTTTGAAGTTTTAGTGTATTAGTCGTACCTGTAATTTTTTAAGGAAAAAAATAATTTTATTTAAAAAAGAAATTGTTTTCAGTTTGGCAATGATGAGATCTTGCCCAATGTTTTCTACTTGGGTGATCAGGTACAAAAGCCTCAAGGTATTTTGAGTTAAATACTTCAGGAGTTACTGGGTGTGATTATTTCCAGTTATAACGTCAAGGTATTTTTTGATTACAGTTTTCCCATTTTTTCTTTCCAATAGGAAAATTATGTAGTTTCTGTTAAATATTGTGGAGTTTGTTCCTCAGTGTCCAGTTTTGTTCAAATCCCTCCCTTACAATAAAGGGGGAGTAGAGGATAGAGAGCAATGGGTGATGTAGGAAGTTTTAAGGGTTGATATGGGTAATGGGAATGTCAGACTTGCAATAGCAAATGCTAGCAAAACATTTCTGAAATAAAGGTGTGTGCCTCTGATTTATTGTCAGTACCTAACTGTTTGGAGTTACAAGGTAATTTTACTTCGGGTGTCCAAGCTCACGTTGAGTTTTTTGGTACCTTTTTTAAAAAAACATCTGGAGCTGACCACTCACAAAGCCAAAAAGCAGTATTAATCCAGTTGACAGCTGCTTAGAATCTTGTGTTTTTGGTGACAAAAATTTGACTCGTGAAATTGTGATTTCTTTTCATATATCTCGATTTTAAACAATTAAGCAACACAAATTGACTTGTGTCAAGCTCTGTTATATGTATATTGAATGTATTTTTTGAAGCTGGGGGAACTCCTTCACTTTTGATGTTGCTGTGCAACTTTTTAATGTTATTTCAAGAGTAAACTTACTCGTATGAAGGAAGCAGAACGCTAAAATCAGTCCCCTTTTTGGAGTGAAACACTGAAAAAACCCGCTTCATTCTTCTGTATAATGCTGTGAAACTGATGCACAATTTGGGTGTAAGATTACTGTTAGCATAAAACAATCATCAAATACAGTTTAAAATGCAGCTGTTTAAGCTTTTTCATGACATTCTATAATTCCACTTTTTCTTCCATTCCATGCATTATGATGTAAATGTACAGTGAGAAATACACTTTTAAGTCCTATTTAGTTAAAATATTTTACATTTGGAGTTAAAAGTAGTGTTATTTCACTATAATATAATCATATTCCAAAGTAATATTTCTTACACTTTTTTAACTTAAATTCTGTGGTAGTCGTTATGTTTTAAGCAGATTATTGCTAGCTTTTATAGATCAGTGATTCCTATTGAAGGGAGTTTTATATGCACAAGAACTATAGAATCAGTAATTTCTTTCAATGTTAATGGGAATTATGTTTAGTGAGGGCTAAATCTGCTCAAAAAACCTGAGATGAATCATCGCTTATTTTCCATTTCGGAACTGGAAACATGCAAAGAAATTTCTACTGTGCAAAACCTACTAGGAAACAGAGCTTGACCCAATAGTTCTTACTTTTTTAATAACAAGATAAGCATAACTGTTAGGCTAATAAATAATGCCCATAATGTCAACATTGAGTTATGTTTTTCCTTCAATCCAGTTGCATAGAAAACTTATGTAAATAATTACATATCTTTAACTTTTCCGTCCCTAAGTCAACCTATTTCATGTTTTACTGAGAGCAAAGTTTGTTCTTAAGCAGGAGTGTAAGAGAAGAAAGAAATATTCTTCATGGGTTAGTTTGTGCATCCTTTCCTAGGGCTGCAAAGGAAAAAACCTGGAAGCTTCTTTGATTTGGAAGGCAACTGGAGGATTCTTTACTAGGATTTACCTTTTTGTTTTGATCCTACAGTGATAAGCAGTTTCAGGTTAATTTACTTCCAGAGGAAAACAATGATGTGTACCATGAGTCTGACAGCTACCTTCATTATGTATGTATTGTGCAGTGGGAAGCTTAGTTTTTCTGACTGTTATACTGTGTAGGCTTTTGCTGAACTAATTTCATTTTTTCCCTCCTCTGGCATAGTTTTCCTGAAGCTTTAGAATGTCCTTGTGCTCAGTTCTGTAGTTTTGTCTTTATGGATTGTATATAGGAACCTAAATTGAAAATGTTCTGTGATTTCTGGGAGTTTTTTGGCTTTATTCACACACACACAGAGCAAGATGTATATATATTTTAATTTTTTTCCTTAAATTAAAAAAAAAAAAATCAAGACAAGTGAAGTCAAACCCAGTACAGAAAATTTAAGCTACCTTGCTGTTATTTTCACAAATATATAAAGGTGGTTACCCTGAAATGTTAAAAATCGAAAGATTCAGACTGTCAGTTGTACTGAATGAATGTGATGTTAACAAATAAACTGTCAGCCACTTCACCAGTTGGCTTTGGGAATATACCCTTAGCTTTCTTGGTAAAGCTTGTACTCCTGAGAGCACTGAGTACTCTTTCATAAAGAGGAAAAAAATTCCAGATATTCTAAAGCCTTGAGAGCACTTACTGCCTGCAGTTCCTTCTCTCTATTTGAAATTAGACAGCTAAACCCGTACTTAGAAAATGGAGCAGGAATACTTGAACAAATCTTACTTTTGCAGCTAGCAAGCAGATCTGTCAGGTAAAGGAGCCTGCTTTCTCATTAATTAAGTTGCAGCTGGATTACTTTTAAACTTAGTTACATAAAGACTACTTTTAGCTTATTCAGCTCTTCCTTTGTTTAGGCAGGTGTGTTGTGTTCTGAGCTGTTGGTTTAGGCAGGTGTGCTCAGAATAATCTCTGAGGTTTTTGTTGTGTGCAGTTATGTTTAAAATGTTTTCATGTATTCATTCTCTGTTTAAAAAGAAATTAGTTCGTACCACAACTTCTATATCATTTTTATGTTGCTGTTTTGCTTCTAGAGGCTTCAAAAAAATAATAGATCCATTTCTTTATTTTGATTTTTTTTTTTTTTTTTTTACTCTGACTTAGTTTTGTGGAAATTGGGTAAAAGGTTTGAAATGAAGGAGGAAGGAGACAATGCTGAAATTATTGTCTAAATGCTTCTCTCTTCCTTTTATGCTACCCCGGTTTTCGTCAAAGCATGTCAAAGTAAGAGTATGGAATTTTGTATGGTTATGCATCATGGGACAGAGATAGGAATTTGTCGCATGTGGTGTAGATTTAAATTAGATGTGTTCTTTCACTGGTGTTTTTTTGGTGTCATGGGTGGATGTTGGTCTTAGCTTGTAGAATCAGTTTTGTTACTTTCACTGGCATACTGTGGGTAAATTTTGTAGAACAGAAACTGAAAATTAAGGTAATTGTCAAAATAAATAGTTTGAAAATAATATGTTTTTCTCACTTCTTAGACCGATGAAAGGGTTGTCTTACTTTCAAATAGTTTTTCTAGCTAATTAAAACATTTTTAAAGTGCTAAAGAAGAGAGTATGCTACAGGGCAAAGAATTTTATTTAATTATTAAAAGCAGCTCCAATGGATCATTTGAAGTTTATTGTGTCTAAGACATCTGTTTACAATGTTTACAGTGTGTGATTTCTCCACTTTCCATTTTTCTCTGATTTACTGTACAACTGACCCCTGGTTACTTTAAAAGTAAATGGATATGTCATAGACACTGAAGATATGCTTGAGGTGTAAAGGGCTGGGTGAACAAGATGGAATATTGTTTCTGTTGTTAAAAAACCTAGCAGGAACAATTTTTTTTTCTGTGGAAGAAATGAAATATTTGCTTTTCTTACATTGTTACAGTATCAGCAGAACCATTAAATATGTACAGAAAAAGAAATGTGAAGTCGGCATTCTTGCTGTGAGCAAGAAAGACCACGAGGAAAAAAATTTCATGCCTAAGCTTCTTGACATGAAACACGATTCTTTCCATTATTTCTGGAAAACACATATCTGTGTGAGGTTTTAAGTATTTCCTGACATAATTTGGATGTTGTTTGCATGATGTTTGCAAAGTCATATCACATAATATTGCAATTCTCTATTGTGTTGTCTTAGGTTGTTTTCTTTATTAAAGCCTGACATAGCTGAGAGTTTGGTTTTAATATATTTTTGATTCTTAAATTTTCTTTTGCATCAACCAACTCTGGGTCTATGCAAGTTGTTGGGCAATTTGCTCATTGAAGTGTTTAGCTCTTATAACTAAGTGCATACCTTAAAGAATTAACCTTAAGGAAATCCCTTCTTCCATCTCGTTTTGTCTTGCATTTGCAAATTAATCAAATCATAGACTAGTAACAGAAGGAAAAAAATCCAGCCTTTTGCTCTAAAGCACATACTTGCTTGATTGACACAATTAGGCTACAACATGTTTTTGTGATAGATAGCACACTGCTGGTAGCTGCAAAGCCTAATTTCCTGCTGTCTTCTGATTACTGCACTAAAAGACACCCAAACCAGGCCCGGTGTTACGCAAGATCACTTGTATATAGACTGTAGTCCTACCTTTTCCTCTATCATCTGGAAAAAAAAATGTTATTTTAGTCTGAAACATTTAAAAAAGAATTCTGTAGGAAAGCAAGAAGTTTTTATACAACTGTTGTTTGGTCCAGTTTGGATTTTCACCGATCAGAATGAAGGAATTTGCAGTACTCAAAGGGAACTAATTTCCAAGAAAATTGATGGGAAATTTTTGAAGTCTATAGAATTTTTTTAAAACATGAGAGATTCTACTTAGAATTACTCGATCTAAGATATTCTGATGGGCATTGGTCATCAACATGGCTTCTAGAAAGTGGTAGCAGGCCCACTGCTTGGAAGCAGATGATGACTTAGAATAACTTCAAGTAGAGTTGTGAATACAATAAAAATCCAGCAACATGATATTCAGAAAAGGCAAGGATGAATGGTAGAAACTTGCATATAATGAGGATAGTTAAATACAGGGAAATAACAAGGAAGAGAAGGAAAAAAAAGAAAAAGACTTCTTCCTTGGATATTCCTGCCAACTCTTATTCTGTGAAGACTGGTTTCTGGTTCCAGTTTACATCTTTATTGGCAACTCCAGTTGATTGCCAGTGATACGAGTTTTGAAGGCAGAAATCTTTGCTTTTTGGACTCCTGAGCAATCTTTTTCTTTCCTTGCCCTTGGCGAAAATGAAAACAGGATCTCTTTCCTGTTTGAAGCAAATACTTTTACCTGGTCCTTCCTGCTGCAAATTTAAAAAGCTTCAAATTTAAGAGCTGGGGTGGAAATCAGATATACTCATGAACATCTGCAACTGAGTACATGTAATCATACATCTGGCATGACAGATTAGGAGAAGTAACAACTAATTTTTTTTCTTAAGAACAGCAAACAAGCAAATTCCAAAGCTTGTTAACAGTACTTTTACATGCATTTTTAATTTGTTAGTAAACATAGCAGATTTGTAAGTTAATTGCTACTATTTGTGTCTGATTGTATCCCTTTGGGACCTTGAGTTGATTCCGAAGCGAGTTGAACCTCCATATGAGTTCATGACATCTGTTTTGGCTACTCATCTACTAAGACCTCTTTCTACAGCAGTTCTGCAAAAGTAGAAAAGATAAAGAGTTTTCATGATGAATCAATTCTGCATTGTGTTCTACCTGGAGAAGTGTTAAGCCTCCATCTCACAGTGCTCATTAGAAGAGTTCTAGAGGAGTTGCAATATGTTGTTCATTTGCTTTATTTTTTTTCTTTTTCTACATTTTGGACAGCATTAATGCCACATCCATAGTCTGATGGGCAGACTTCCCTTCAGTCCTCCTTATTTCATGACCCAGTTTGAGTCAAGATATTCAGGGAAAGCTGGTCATTTTTATTTTCGTGTACCATTTTAAATATGAGTACTTGGTATGAATATTAGCCTCGTTACTTTTCTGGTTAGTGACAGTATAACCACCACTTTCTCGGCCTGGTGAGAGTGCTTTTCGCGGAGGAAGCTGAGATTGCTTTGCCATTACCTGCCCATGTTACATGATGTATTTGTACTCACAAGAAAATGAACTGAAAAGTAATTTCCATTATGCTTGGGGCATAGAAATTTATCATTATAAGGGTTTGCAGAATTACAAATATATTTTAATTTCCACTAATACTTGCTGACAGTCATGTTACTAGATCAAAGATGTAGTAATGTTGTGAATCCATACATTGCCGCTTTACATTTTAAGGCATAAAATACCTTTTCTTTTTGAATATGTTGTAATTTTCATTTCTGGATTCTTAAAACGTCAGGAAAAGTTCTAGATACAGCTTGAAAGGGATTGAGAATCTGCAACAGGTAATATATCAACTCTACACTCTGTTGTTGTAAATGAAGGCAGTGACTGTCTCTCCAGCCAAGAAACTTTTTTCTTTCTTCTCTTATTGTAACTATACTATATCCATCCAGTTTGACAGTGAAGTTTCACATGCAAGGCCCCTGGGTAACTTCACTCATTCACCAATATGATGATAAGGAAGTTCTAATTTTATTATTAGCCCGGTGTCTTTTATACAGTTATGCACATGATTATTTAATACTTGATTGGTTACATAAACTGTTCACACGCCTAACACTATATTCTTACTGGATAGATAGTATATCTTTATTTTAAAATTCTCTTCTTTCACACCTAACTACAACATCTTGTTTATCTAATTCTTGTTATGTTATTGACCTTCATCTACAAAACTTTCTCAAAACCATCCAGCAGCTGCCTCTTGTTATGTGAACTTCAATCCCAAAACTTTCCCTTAACTGTCAGTAGCTGGTCCACAGCAGTTTCTACCCAAAAGGTTCCCTACAGACAGCTGGTGTAGATAATTTATTAAATTTAAGATACTTTTCCCTAGACTTGCAGGTCATTACTATTTACTTCTATGAAAGGGAAAATGTAGGCAGGTTGGAAAGGAAAAAAAAATGTACTACAGGTAACAAGGAGACTTCCTTTGTCAGTCTGTAGTTAAAATAAATTTGATTTTTCTGTTGTGCTTTTTCCACGTACACTGTGGTATTTTCTTTACCTAAAATTTATACCAACCTTTAACATTGAATCAAAGTCTTTAGGCAGATCTTTTTTTTTCAAGTCTTATATTTTTGCTTAGGAAAGGATGAAAGAATATTTTAAATCTTGTGAAAATCACTATTGTCAAGATTAGACATTTCCTATCAAGAGCAGGAAACAGTTTGAATTCCTCCTTTTATGACATTTAAATTGTGTTCTTAAAATGATTTATTAATGATATATTATAAACCATTAAATGTATTTTTTTAAAATTGTGTATCTATATAATTGTGCTTATAATATAGATGGTGAATCACAACTTCCTGTTTCATTGCTTCCATTGCAGAGGACACAAAAAGATCTTCTTAAGTTGGTTATTGATACAGACACTCTACCAGTTCAGTATGTGACATATTCTGTGAACCCCCGTTTCCTGCACTTGCACAATATTCGATTACTTAATTGTGTTCAGTTAACAGAGAGGCAATTCTCCAGACTGTACGCTCTCTAGAGAAAAAGAGGTCATTATCTGATTATGGTAAATATAGACTTGTATTTGGAAGATCATGAGTATCCTCTGTAATGTGTAGTAATTATTTAATGTTCAGTGCCTTCTGCCATAATACCCCATTCCTGTTACAGATCTACTTACAGTTACTGAAATTAACCTTTAATGTTATCATATATGAAGATAATAACTAAGATTTTATGCAAAGATTTAACAATTTTAGAACAAGTCAGTCACTAATGGCTCAGATTTCTTCAGATACAACTTCTCTCTTGTTTAATAAACCATTTTTTGTTCAAATGAAATCTGGAATTTATTGCAGTGTTGACTAGCTTTTTGGTTTTTTTTTTTTAGTGCACAGGAAAGGAAATAACTTCTTAGTTTGAATTTTGTGAACGCAGTTAACTTTTTCATTCATATACAAGAAAAGTCTAGGGATTGAAATATCAGGAGAACAACTTCCTTTTCTTATCTCTTCAGTATAAAAAATAATAAATAGAATCACTTCAGAATAAAAATAGTAACTAGCCTAAAACCTTGAAGGAGAGTGAGAAACAATTTCTGTTCACCATTATGAAATATTGTTCTTTAATTTTCATTAATTTTAAATCTTAAATTCTTAATGACAAACAAAAGCCTCCCAGAACACAGATAATCTACCCAGTATATTTAATGTTGAAATGGCAGTTTTGTTGAACTTCAGTTGAGTGCTAAGGCAGCCAAAAAAACTTAGTGCAAGTGAACATAGGAATTGTTTATTATATACAAAGGTTAATTCTTGGTTTTATTTAATAGAACATAGGATTTTGAGAGTTGTAGGACAGCATGCATAAATGTATTTAGATAGGGTGTTGTCCAAATTTACCCATGTATTAACCATGCTTTGGGAAAATAAATATTGCAGGTGCAAACCAGGATTAGCACTGATACAGGGCTTTCTGCTGGTTGAGGTTCGTCATTAAAGCTGATAATTTTGAGCAGCCTGCCTTAATCCTCTATTGCAGATGTACAGTTTGATTTGTATTCTCTTCAAATCCTGCCTGCAAACAAACAAGTGTAACTTACGTATCATGATGATTTAATGTCCCATCTAGTCTGCTGGGACTGTGGTCAGCAGCTCATGTTATCACACAGTTCATCAATTTTATGTAGTTTAAATACTATCTCGTGGCATGTTCACCCTCAGTCTAAAGAGACAAAGCTGAGAAATGCCAGAGGTGCTGAGGTGCTTTTAGTGGTATTGATTCCACAGTGAAAGTAGTTCTCAAAATATATTTAATCACAAAAGCTAGAGTAATTCTGTATAGCTATAGAAATGAAAGCTAATAAAGGAGAAAATGCTGTCATTATGTGTTCATCATTTAGTGCAGAATTGCACTTGAACCAGCTTGACTACTACTTTCTCAAGCTGACATATTAGAAGCTTTAAAACCTACTGATATATTTATTTCTTAAATATGAAAGTGAAGCTCTCTTTGAATGGCAGGCTATTTAAATTTCCTGAATAAAATTTGTAGAAATGCTCTGAAAGCAGTTAAAGAAAACAGTTAATGAACATAGCATTACATAAAAAAAGGGGAGAAAGTCAAAGTTTGTATATAGTAGGTCTTTCTGCTTTAATTTGAAGACTGCATTTCCAGTTTTTATGTGATGTCGCTGTATAAAGATTGGAGTTATGAAGCTGCTAAGGTCAGAAGGTGAAGTAAAATCAAGGAAAGTTGAGGATAAAAACTCCTCAGTGCTCTGGGGAAGAAAAAGTGCTTTACTGCCAAATATATCTGTAAACTATTAAAAAAAAAAAAAGGGGAAAAAAAAGAAATTTTATAACTTTTAGGACTGGAAACTGTTGATACCTAGGATGATAGTTAAATTCTGTAAACTGCTTGTGAGGATAGAATGCCCTTTTTTCTGGAAGATTTTGTTATGAGGAGACAGTTTTCTCTTAGGAAGGCTTTCTGCCTGAAGGTAACTCTCTCTCAAAGCCTGGCAGTGAACAGGAGGTTTACCTTTTTCCTTGGGGCCCGATATTCCTTGTAGCACTGTTAGGTTTCTGTAAGTTTTGGTATTCTGGTCTTCTAAATAAACTTTTTTGAATTCTTTCCACTGCCTTGGCATTTCTGGAGATACCTGCATATCTTAGTTTACTCTCCTGATTTTTTGTTCTTTAGTTTGAGTGGTTTGGTTTGGTTTTGTTTCATTTATTACCTGATTCACCTGTCAGTTCCCTATATGCTTTTTGCAAATGTCTGTGGTGGGATCTTCACAGAGCATTTTCTTGCAAAGTTTGCTAAAATGAGACTAAATTTCACAGATTATTTTCTTGGAACTTTTGAGACCTTTGTGTCATTCTTTTTCCTCTTTCTATATAGATGCAAAATGACAGTAAGGTTGGAGACTGCAAAAATACTATGACTTGCAAAAACACTATGACTTGCAAAAACATAAATTATATTTCATATTAGCAGAGAATTTAGGAGACAAGAGTATTTGTTTACAGGGCAAGTGATTTTATGCACCTATGAATTTGTCACCATAAAAAAATTAAACGTTTTAATGAAAGCAATCCAGAATGCAGCAACATATGGGTACTTTTCTGATACAGATCTCTAGAAGATGATGTCCTGTGATAAATCTGAAGTGACTTATAAGATGCTGATAAGGATTGAGGCAGTTTCTGATGCCAGGATAATATCAGGATTTTCTGATATTCTTAACGGCAAGTCAGGGATGATAATGAATGTATCTTCAGTTTTTTCAAGATTATGTACACTTTTACTGGTTCTCTTTCAGAACAGCAGAATTTTTATCTTCTAACTTCAGTTAAAATTCTTTCTATGTGTTACTGTTTTGCTATGTGCTTGTGCTTTGTGGGTAAAAAATTATGTTTGTTTGGTTGGGTTTTTTTCAGTTGCTAGATGTATAGCATACATGTATTCCATCAAGAATTTAATAACATATTACATTTTTTTTATTGGGGTGTATGCGTAATGACAGATTTGCCATCTACGTGGCAGGGATCAGTAGCCAGTGTATGTGTTTTGGCATTTATATTCGTGACTTCATACGGAACGAAACATATGTTCAAAATGACAATTTTCTTCAGATTTCTGAAAAAAACTCAAAGCATCGCTTTCTTTTTAGCTGCTTCTTGCCTAATGACTAGATGGGACTGTGTTTTGCTAGGCCTTTTGCGAGTGTGGGAAGAAAGGGCATGTTTTAAAAGTAGAGAGCCAGGACTATTTCAGGTAACCTTTGCCTTTGGCCAAAGGCTTCTCGTGATTTGTGAGAAAACCACAGTGTTGCTGTTGTGGTTTATTTGTTTGATGCTGGCAGAATGGTGGTGGTGGTTTTTGCTTGTTTTGGCTTTTCTTTCTTTTTCTCCTGTGCTACCCAAGGTGCTTGGGTTGAAGTGCTGTTGTATTCGAGTAGGACTGCAAACTGTGAGTTCCTTGAGATGAGTCATCAAAGTCTATGCTCCCTGTGCTCTGTATACAGCTAACACAATACTTGCATAACTGGGAAGAACACCAGATCACTTTTTTCCAAGTCATTAACTCTTCCCTATTGTTTGACCATATTAAAAGTAGTTTTAAACTAGAAGAGAACAGTGAAAAAATCTATTACATTATTTTGTTGTGGTTTGATTAGTTAGGTGATCTTTGTTGTATCAGCGCTTCTGCTTTTTAACAGATATTTGTAGCATCATCAAATCTAAGGCCTGGATTCAATGACTTTGGGACAGGACGGTCACAGAGTCAGTCCCACTTTAACGTATTTTTAAACAAGTCCATTTTTAAAAAGTCCATTGTTCTCTACTAAAAGATTCTGAAATGTGTCAATGAAACTACTGATAATGTTTTTGCTGTTTAAAGGGGAAGGGGAGAGTTCCTAAGCAGAAGAATGAAATAAAATTCATTCTGAATTTGTTAGAGAGATCGTGATAGATGTTTTCTGTTGCCTTGTTTTCTGTATAACAGGGAAACAATAAGTATTATTATTTGCCTGAACGATTATTTTTTAGCTGTTTCCATAGGCTAAGACACATTGTAGTAATATTTTATCTGTTTAATTAAAAAAAAAAAATAGTGCAAGCTAATTCACACTTTACTTTTAAAGTAGTAATGAAGTTGACTGATTCCAAGGTTTGGATTGGAATAATATGTGCCATATTTTAAAGTACATAAAAGTGACCTCAGATCTCACTTTGCATATCATGCAAACTAATGGAAGTCACTGACTTCACCAACAGTTTCTGTTTACAGAGCTATATGCTGTATCTCATAAGTGCTTTAAGAGTATTAGAACCAAATCCTTGCAAATAGAAAAAAGAATTACTGAAGGGATATAGGAAGTGTGTTAAATCCGTCTTTTTTTCCTACTCTCTTGCAAGGCACGCATGTTTTGGAGCATGGGGAACATGTAGATCCATCTTGCTTAAACAACTGGCTTTTACACTGCTAAATGCTTGGTATATGTAGGAGCACATTTGGGTTTTGGGGAGCAGATAGCACCCTGTTCACTTTAACAGGTGGTAGTTAAAAGGTCCTTGGTTTCTTGAATTAGTCCAGCATTAAACATTAGATTGAAATCAGTTCCTCGTGTGTATGGGAAAGTGATTTTTTACCAGGTCACCTGCACAAGATGAATCAAATTTTCTGATTTCCCTCCACCCCTCATTATAAATATTATAGATGAGTATCTCTGCCTTGCATACAGAAACTCGTGAAGTACAGAAAACTAAAATCGTATGTCCAGTTCTTACACAGTGAGTTGTCTATAAACTCAGAGATCAGGAGACAAAACTTAAATAGTCCTTCACTTTTTATTTTAATATCTACACAAAGGACATCATTACAGGCTTTTTGTTGCTTGTTCTTTTTGTAACCTGATGGTGAGCATTTTAGACCTTCTAAGAGAAACATAGAAACAGCAAGTAGGCTTTTTTTTTTCCGTTGTCCTGACGGAAAGGGAAGAATGGATAGCTGACAATTTGTCACCTAGGCTATTTCCTTATTGCATTTTTCTCCATGTTGCAAATATAATATTTTGTAATTATTATTTTTCTTGTCTTTCAATGCTTACTAAATCCTTTGCCAGTGGCTCTTTAGCATAAGTGAAGAGTACATCAGTAAGATGGCATTTCAGATAAATCTTTTTACCTTTAACAGTACATTTTGCTTGAGAAAATACTACGTGTTTTTATATTGATTAATTTTTTTATTTTAGGCAATTACACTTTTAACTGAACTCATCAGAGAGAATTTCAGAATCATCAAATTGAAGCAGTGCCTTCTACCAGCACTTGGGGAGCTACTTTACCTCGTAGCCAGAGAGGTAAGACTGCAAAGTGATCCTTACAAATTTGAAAAATGTGAAAAGATTTCCCATGGATAAATAGACCAAAAAAGCAAATTACTTTGTCTTTTGTATACTCAGCAGGTTCTGGTCCTTGTATGTTCTGTGATATGTTTTCTACTTCAAGAAACATGTTAGTTCAACCATGTGCTTCTTCAAGTAGTATTCTTCAAGTGTAGAATTTTAACTTCATAAAAGAATTTCATTAACCATCGTAACAACTGCTGGCCTCCAAGTGGCAGATCTAAGAGTTAGAACATCTTAGCTAGAGATGTTGATTAAACATGATATATCAGGTCAGCCAATTATATCAATAAATTAATATATTAATATTTCCCTATAGCTAGTCCATATTGGATCTTATCCTAGCATGGCTGGATTCATAGCACTGTAGAAAAGGGAATGGAATGATCCTGACTAATTTCAAATGGACTTTTGTTTATTCCTGACTAAAACTGATTTAAACCTTCAGTCTAGAAATCGTGGCTTCATATTAAAAGTAAACAGAGGTAATTTGTAGAAAAGAAATACTGTCAATATGAGGAATTGAAGATGACAGCTCCTTAAACCCCCACCTTTATTTTTCCTTTTTGGAAGAGTAAAATGCTTTCTCTTAACAGGAGCAAAGGTGTCTTCAAACAGAAAAAGTATAACTCTGGCTTCTCTGTAGCCTTTGTATTATCTGTGTCATCTAATTGCTCTGAATGCTCTTATGTTAATTTAACAGTCAGTTGATAATGGAATGAAAATAGCAAATGAATTATTTTGGCTTTAGTTATGGCTTTGTGCTGAACTTTTGTTTTCTTCATCCTCTGACTCCTTTGCATGTTCCACAAGATTCAGTGGTTGCCTTGTTTTTTGTAGGATAGCAAGCATTGTTTTATTTTGGTTAGACAGTTGCCAAAATATTTGTCAAACACAGTCACAGAGCTTGTTCTTATAATGAGAAATTATATTCTGGAAAATAGATCCACAATCACAGGTTACTTTTGTATGTTTTAATACTTTCTCAGTTTTCCTTGGGACAAAAAATTTATACCTCTGTCTGATTTGTATCTATCAGATGGATTGATAACCATATACATTTAACCACTAAGAAAAATAAATAAACTTATAACTCCAACTTGAAAATTATAATTGGCAAGAGTCTTTTGCATGGCTTGATTTTATTTTGAAATTGAACTCTGATAAGTGAAACAAATCTGTTTGCACTGGCTCTGTAACACCCAAAATGGTTTGCAAGCCCTGAACTAAATAGATTTTTTTCCTTCTGAAAATGTGAACTGACAAATGTTGGAGTCTATATGTATTTATGAACTTCACAATGTCCAAAGCATGGTAATTTGTATTTAAATGGCAACTCTGTCATGTTTCAGGAAGATCTATAGTAATGGGTTGCATTGCTTTGAGTTATAGCTGAAAAATTATTAGAGTTTAGAAATAAATATTTGGACACATAGGAAGTGAAGACACCATGTCTTGGTAAAACTTCAAAAATATCAGTGTGATTTGTATGCTTAGAGACGCTAACACTTCTTTTTTTTTTTTAAGAAAAGCCCTTTTAGTTTCTTTATTCTGTATGTATTTAACCTCAGAATGCTGTAGTGTTGTAGGCATTTTGTGGCTTATTAAACTGTGGAACAGTAGTACTGAATGACCTTACCAAGACCATATACCAAGTCAGTGGTAATATAATAATATGAAAAGAAAGTTTATTGCCAACTTATATCTTTAAACAGCAAAGTTTTATGATTTACTGAATTAAAAAAAAAAATCATAACTGCATCTAGTTCATTAAGGACACAAACTACACAAAATATTTTCTCCCATTTTGCTCTTCAGCCTGCTTAATTGTTTTATCAAGCTGCTGAATATTTTCATTTAAACTGTAAGTTTTTGAGGCCATGACTGATTTTATTTATTTATTTATTCCCTCTGGGCTTTTGCCAAGTGTTTCTAGGTCCAGCCACAATTTTAATATTAAATAATGATAAAGATTACTTCTTTTTCATATGAACCTTTGGTAAATCATAAATTATCAAATACTTAAATCAAGTTCAACAGTTAGGTGCTTGATGATTCATTAGGTTAAATATAGGATCACTGTTTGCACTTCTGTGGCTTCGAAAATACTAGAAAAAATCCAGATAATCATAATGATCCTGTTCAATCCAAAACTCTGATATCATGTGTGTACTTGCATAGGAGATCTCATAAGTAAGACCTTAGACTTCATCTCTGCATTTTTATTCCAAGCAGAAGCCAAGAGCAATTTACAAGAGCGTGAACAGACTCCAGGGAGGATGTTCTGATACTCTTGAGCGAATTGCCTTGAGGGAAAACTTTCAAGTTTTATGTAATATTTTTATTCATTTTGTGCTGTTTGTGTTATTAGTGTGCAGAACCTAAAGTTTAATCAAAATCAACATAGGCTGTGAGCAAAACGTAGAAAGATTCCCTGGTGTTTGGTGATGTGTTTAAATTTATTAAAGGTCAAATTGTATAGGTATGTTTTGGTAATTAAGAATGGTTCCAAGTTTCAAACCCCCTTTGCCTTTTTTTATTTCTAAATGGAGACTAAACCTTGCAAAAAGTCATTAATCAGTTTGAAGAATTGAAGAACTGTTAGTGTTGCACGACTGCGCCATTTCTTAAGGCTTTTTATTTTGTAGTACATTTAATATGTATGGTTACAGAAGAAGTTGGCAGAATTTCTGGTTGAATTAGGTGAATAAAATGAGAAACAAACCTATGCCAATTCCAACAGAGATTGTCTTTTTAACTCTTGTCTTGACTCCTAGTCTTGTCCTGCCTCTTGTGGGTGGAAAAGATTCCACTTTTTGACTGTTTGAAAGTAACCTCCCTTTCCTTTTTTTTGAAACTTGGGTTGCAGTCTCTTCAACTTATACATTAAGCCTTGGAAGACAAACCGTGATTAAATGTCAACATGCTGTTACTCAGATAAGATGAAGGAGGTAGAATGTAGTAGATCTGCTGTCTCTCTTGGATGTCAAGCCACTCTTATTATTTTTGCCTGTAAATTACTCTGAGGAGAAATTGTTCCATACCTCCTAATACAAAGTTAACAGAAAAAAGCTTACAAATGGGAGATTTACCAAACTCATTTCCTCTATTAATATGTAGCAAATAAAATTTTGTTTTCAATAAAGAGGGAAAATTAATTTTACTAGGCAATTCAGTAATAGTCTTCCCCGCTAATTTGCTGAGCTTCAATTAAATGCCTGAAATTATCACGTCATATATGTTGAATTACTGTAAGCCATTCAGAAATCAGCAAATTTAGAAAGTAAAATTTAGTTCTGCATCATTAACCTCCACCTTGCCCATGCTATGCTTTATTATAAACAGTTAATTAGAATGCTAAAAATAATTTGGAGATATAATCAATGGAGTTCAAGAATTGTATAATTTCTGAAGAAATTGTTCCTTATCATCCTTTGTCTATTTATTAAAACAAGTTACACATGGATTTCTTGGCCTATAGTATTCATACCACCCAATACCTATTATTTCTCAATTTTTTTCCCAAAAGAGGCTATTTTTTCACTTGCTAATAGCTCTGTGTTACTGTCCTGGATATGGAAATCGTTGCAGTAAAATCTTAATGATATCCAAGTGTCCCATTTTAAACTTGAAATTTTACAGTAGGCTACTGTGGGGGAGAGGGGGAAGTGGAGTTCACTTCTATGGAACAATCAACCCCCTGATTCCACTAGCAGTGAATTAGCCCCTCTAAAAGGGTGATCTCAAGGAAATATACATCAAGATCTTGGAACAGTGTTCATATGTACTGAAGGCTATACCATACAATAAGTTTTATTAAACACTTGATATCTTCTTGTATATATGTAGAGTATTTTTTTCAAAAGTTAAGTTTACTCTTTTTTTTTTAGTTGCCAGAAAAAATTAAGTGATTTTGTTTGGTGTGATTAAAATCACATTTAAAGAGAAGCATCTTAATAGTCCATTATTTCTTTCTGAGGTACTCAAAAAGATTGGGAGGAATATAAGAATATTTTTTTGTGTCTTTGTGAATTAGAATGAATTGATGAAATGCAGAAATATTGGGGCAAATTTTGTTATGGATTTTGGAGACTATTTAAATATAAGCTAATAAAATATCCATCTCTGTGCTGCACATGAAATAACATTAAATGGTAATAATATCCTGGAATTTAATATATTTCATAGCATATGTTAATTTGAAATGTGTATAATACGAATCTTATTAAGAATCTGTTGCCCATTTTTTATGTGACTGAGATTGTTGTGATTTTTTTGATTTAATCATTTGTGCCGCTGGCTTCATTTCAGGAGGAAAAAGGGGAGCACCCCAGAGAATGCTGGGCTGTTCCCTCTGCTGCTTACACGGTGCTAATGAGGTGTCTTCGGGAAGGGGTAAGGCTCTTTCATGATCCTCAGCAGAATTTCTCCACAGTAATAACCCTTTAGGCGTTGTGTGAAGATTGTAGCCTGCAGCACTGCAGTACCTTGTCAACCAAGTATTGCTCTTGAATTTAAATAATCATGATAAGACCGTGACCTAAGCAGGAGATTAATGCAAAAATGTAGTTGTTCTCTGTATATTCAACATTTATGTATTGCTGCATGTTTTAGGGGAAATGGTGTAGTAAATATAAATAAATTACTGTTAATAAATGTAGAATTTATTATTGATGTAGGTATCTTTTGAGAAATGTTTTCACAGTTTGGGCTGTCCTCTTGAAATTTGATTTTCATACATCTTTGTAAATCTTTGAGCAAGATTTCAGTTTCTATTTTGAAGTGGCTGATATACAGGGGTTTTTTAAACTGCATTTTTGTCCTACTGGGTTGTTAGCATTGAGCCTAAAAATTAATACCTAGGTTTATTCTCATACATGTACTATTCTGTGTTCTTCATTGTTTTGGGGGATGACTTAGCTGTGCTAGAAGAAGGGAAGAAAAACATGCATATAGTTCCAATTTGTAAAATAAAAGAGAATTGAGTGGAGGGTTTACATTTACTGTTTGTGTGAGACCACTTGACTTTATTTTTGCCCAAGGCTAAGCTCAAGGCAGAAAACATGTTGGAGGTTGCTGGAGGGTGGAAAGCAAGAGGAAATACCTTTTTTCCCTTCCTTTTTGAGATTTTTGTTTTATACAGATTGTGATCAATAGAGGAAGAATCTAGATGCATTTTAACATCTTCAAACCTTCACGTGATCAAGAACGCACAACTGAGTTTGTATTGTGGACTATTTCCAGCTCATAATTAGAGCAAGATGTCACTCTAAGACACATTAAGTGAGATGCTATTTAATTATAAATTTAGTAATGGAAGACTTGCTATTTCTGAATATTCAGTGTAGAGAAACTAAATCGAGACATCCATAAGACACTAATTTATTCCTGTAGAAAAAAAATCACTTCTTAGTCCTGAAGCATGTCAAATTTTTCATAATAATTTATCTTGATTTATTTTGTTTTAAAAAAATAACACAGAATAGAAATACATTTCCTACTCAATAGTCGAAATTAAATTTAATTAAGCAGAATTTAAAGTTATGTTTAGGCTAGCCAGGTACAGCTGTGCACTTCTGTACTTTTCTGTTTGTGAAGATGCTCTTTTGTAATGGTGATATATTTTTTTTTTTAACATGTTTGAAGCCGTAAAACTCTAGACTACTTTAGGGTGGAATGGACATCTGGAGGTCATCTAATCCAATCTCCTGTTCACATTAGGTCTAAATAGATCAGATTTCTCAGGACATGTTTGTTTGACTCTTGAGTGTCTCTAAGAGTTATGATCTTACAAGCTCTCTGAACAATGCCTGGACCACCTTCATATGAATAAGCTTTTACTTGTATATGATTGGAGTTTCCATGTGTGGCTGTTGCCTCTTGTCCTGTGGCTGTGCAGCTCTGAGAACGTTTGTCCCCAGCTTCTCTTTATTCTTTGATCAGGTAGTTGTAAACAGTAGTAAGATCTTTCCTGAACCTTCTTCTCTCAAGACTGATCAGCTCTCTCACCCTTTCCTCATATGCCATGTGCTCCAGCCCTCAGACCAATCTGATTTCCTTCTGTGATGGGGACATGACTGGCATTGCGGGCAAGGGGAAGGCCATGGACATTGAATGCTTTGACTTTAGGAAGGCCTTTGACACACTCTCTCATAGTGCCTGCTAATCAAATGGGTGAGGTAGGAACTGGTTAAATGGAAGATAAGGTGGGCAGGAAAATATGATCAGGCGATCAGTGGTGCAAAGTCCAGCTGGCAGCCAATAACTAGCAGTCCCTCAGAGATCAGTACTGCTTAATGTCTTCAGCAATAACCAGAGTGATCAACTGGAGTGTATTCACCAGTTGTGAGCACCAAATGGGTGGGGTGAGCTGCATCAAAATTCTGAATGTCAGGGCTGCTGGTCAAAAGGACTGGAAGAGACTGGAGAAATGTGCTGACAAGACTCTCATGAAGTTCAACAAAAGTGAGAGCAAGGGCTTGCTTCTGAGGTGGAGTAACCCCCTGCAACAGCACAGGCTCCCTAGGAAGCAGTTCTGCAGAAAGGGACTTGGAGGTAGCAATGAAAGGTTGAACATGAGCCAGCAGCGTGCCTCAGCAGCAAAGAAGAGCTGCAGCAGCACGGCCTGTCTTAGCAAGAGAGTAGCAGGTTCAGAGAAGTGATTCTTCCTCTGTTCGGTGCTAATGAGATCACATCTGGAGTACAGTGTTCAGTTTTGGGCTCCTCAGTACAAGAAAGATATTGACATTCAAGAGTGAGTCCAACTGAGTGCTACCAGGATGATGACTGCAAGAAAAATCCCTAATGTTCAGGGTTGCTCCTTTATTCATTGCCTGATATGTTACGGTAGAGAGGATGTTGAATGTTTTCTAGTTACATTCAAACAGTCTTTTTCACAGAGAATGCAGCACAAACTATGGTCACATGTAAAGAAAATGAGGATGAAGTGCCTTTCATCTTTTTGCTTTTAAGGGGAATCAAGTATACAAAAAAATTAGTTTGGACCTTTGGGGATTTTATGGTCCAGCTTCCTGTCAAAATAATGCCAGCTTCTAGTTGCATTCCAACTGGCTTTCTACATACCTTTTAGTTCAATTAAGTTTAGGTCTTTGCTATTTGGTTACATTTAGGAAACCATTTGGAGAGCCTTGTTAAAGCTAAAGTAAATTAAACTCACTGGCCCTTGTTAGTCCACTGAGCCCATAACTGTGTGGGAAGTTTGTCACGTTGGTCAGGTGGGTTTTGCTCTCTATAAATCTGCTCTAACTTTACTGGTCTTCACCATCACACACATGCAAGTAAAATCCAGGAAAACTTGCTGTGTGATTTTCACAGAGCCAGAGTTTGGAATTCCTCTTTTTGCCCTCTGGTGGGCATGGCCTTTGCCCCGCACCCTCAGTAAACAGGAATATCTCCTGATCACCACAAACTTGAAGATGTGTGCTCCCTCAAAACAGTGCTGACTGGTTTCCTCAGCACATTTGGCTGCACCTTTTTTGGTTCAGTGCACTTATTCAGTTCAGTTTGCTGAAGAGTTCCATACCTGTGTTCTATATCCTGTAGGCATACACCCCCATCCTTAGACTGAGACTAGAGATTGAGGCAGAGAAGGCACTGACACCCTGAGCTTTTTCTGTGTCCTTTGGCCCCAACTCATTCAACTATGAACTCAATTTTCCTTAATCTTACTTTTGTTACTGATGTACCAATAAAACCCTTTTTGTTGCATTTTTAACGTCTCCAGTTTTCAAATCAATGCTCTTTTTGCTAACCAAATTGATGCCTTCTAGCACCTGGACTTAAAAAAAACTCCAGAGCAGTTAATTGGGGTGAGATAAGGAAAGGATTTTACTGAGCTATAGCAAAGATATTACATGAC
>VXAY01001426.1:164674-195995 GCA_013399855.1 Oxyruncus cristatus | reverse complement strand
GGGACCACCTCTTCATCATCCCCATCATCATCAGAGTACAGAGGGCACACAGTTACCCAGTTTCTGACCCTGTTTTGTTGTTCAGGCTCTAATCCTGGTGTTCCCAAACAATTCAGGCCTTGCTTTAACATGAGACTAAACATCTTCTACTGACTCCAGGGGCAGATGTGATATGGGGAGCATAGAACGGGGTAAAAGGGTTAGGAATTTTACTACGGGGTAAGGGAATAAGGGACACTACTTTATAAAACTACTTCTACTACTTATAAAACTTATAAAACTTACAAAAATTAGAAAACTACAAAAAAGCCATCAATATGTTGTGGGGGTTTTTTTTGAGTTTTTTTGTTTGATTGTAAGTTTAAGGGGTTTGAACCTTGTCCAAAGCAGTGAGTGGTTCATAATGCTTACTGGATGATACGCAGGGGAGTGTGTGACTGACACTTCTTTGCCCCCATCTTGTTGCAAAACAGGAGATAATAGAAATAGTTAAAATGAGCAATCTAGATTTTTTTTAAGGTCTTAAGGACTTAACACTAAAATGAGGTTACATGTAAATTTTACTGCTTCAACTGGTAAAGCACTGGATAAGAAAATCCTGAAAATATTGTCTAAACTTTCCTTCACTGTGCTTCATGTTCTTTGGCTGCAGCTCAAGATGTTGGCTGCTGTGTTTCTTTATTTTACATTTTAGCCTGTCATCTGCTATTTATTCAATAAACTTCCCTGATCTAAGAATTTATTACATGTAGGTAAGCTTTGTATTCTAAAATTAGAAATTAAAAAATAATTTAAACTTATTAAATTAATAAATTAATTATAATTGTTCTAAGCTCAGTTAATTCAATTTTACATCAGGATGTTTTCTGGAGTGATTATGTGTATATTGTCTCAGTATTTATGGAAGTGGCAAACTAACTTTTTGTAATAGAGTCTGAATTACCACAGTGTATTATATATCCATTATAAATACTTACTTGTAATTTTTATTGCCAGTAAGAAGCTTTATTTAATGTATATAATAAGAGTTCAAGAAGATAAAATCAGTTTATGTCGTTCAATACTAGAGCTTTGCATTTTGTAAGGTAGGTTCGCTGCATTTTGTAAGGTAGGTTCGCTGTTCTTCAATGTCATTATGAACTACTCTGAAATGTTCTTGAATTTCTGAAGTTTTAAAAGAAGTGTCAGTATCAAAGCAGAATTGCCCTCTGAAACAGAACAGTAGAGCAGGAAGGAGTTTGAAATGTGTGTGTGTGTGTTTCTTTTGCCAGTAAAGGAACAAAATGTTCTGAAAATGCAGGTAGTATCATTTCCACATATGTTCTGTGCCTGAAAATCTAACAGTGACAAAAAAAGTGTATGTGTCAGTGAAAGGAGTTTTAGGGTGGTGGAGTAGAAGATTGGGAAAGTCTTTCATCTAGAGGGGGGTCACAACTTCTGATTTCCTGCACTTCATTGTTGTTAACTTGAGGTAGAAGCTGATTTTCAACTCAGGCAAGGAACAGTTGTGTTCAATGATGTGTCAAAATAAGGAAATTGGTACACTCGTAAATAAGTAAATGATAAGCTAGATTGACATGTTTAGTTTTGGTATAATGTTGCAGTCTGTCAGAACGCATGTAGTAAATATTCCAGTATTTATTTACTAACCTTTTCCAACAACTGTTTCCAACAGTGACACAAAATGCCCATTCCAGGCATCTATATTTGTGTCTAAGTTCAACTTCTAAATATGTGTGCAGTCACTTAAGATAGCAAGGTCCTGATTTCTGCAGCTAAAGTGCTTATTAGCTCTTACAGTTCCTATGTTATCCAGTCATGAAAGATACTTTCTGGTTCAGAAAGGATATTCTTATTTAATATGAAGTATCTAATGCTAGTGTACTACCCTTTTCCTTTCATCCATTTTACTTAGTTTATTCAAAACTCTGTTGCTCAAGTTGCCATTGGGTACTTGACACCTGATGAATAATCTGCTTGTTATTTGAATCTCATCACTGACTTACATATATTTTTTTTGTTCTTCGTTATGACATTTAAGATTAGGTTGAATCTTAACTAAGTGAAGTCTCAGCTTTAGTTTCTACTTTACATCTGTTCCTCTTCACAGTTATGTTCCAGTCAATCCTTTCACCTTTCTGCTTCCACTCTTTTCTCCCTTATGTTAGCCCCTCCCTTCCTTCAGATCCTCTCTCATCTTAGAACTGGTAGTCTTTCCCATATCCAAACTACTGATGTCATTTTAATTTTTTCTTCTCTGATTTGGTCTGGATTATGTTGCTTTGACAAGGCTGTTTACTGAAACTAGACTGTAGTGCCAGAAGCTGTGTGCAAACCTCCTTTTCAGTCTTCCTAAAACTGGAACCATTGAAAAATCTTTCAGGAGCTTGGTATCTGTCTGTTTCTGCTCACAAATGGCATGTGAATATAAAGTACACAATTATATGCAATTTTAGTAATAACTTCATAGAATCTCAAAAAAAATTATATACAGGCAATAATCTTGCATAGATAAATAAATATACACAGCTATAGCTAATTAGGTATTTCTGGCTCTTAAAATGGGCATAGTCGTCTCGTTTCAAAGAGTGGCACCTGGAGAATGTATTTGAATTGGAAATACTGTATGAGTTTATAAAGGATAAGTTTCTGTCTCTTGAATGTGCAATGTACTGTGTAAGCAAGATTTGTAGTAAATTAGAGCTTGCTAGTAAGCTATATAGTACATATTTCATTTTCATATGGACTTCTTCCTTTTTTAGGGAGCAAGATAGAAGTCTGAGGGCTTCCGTTCTAAACAGATGAGGAATTTTAATAATAATAAAACAAAACTTTAAAAAATAATTGTCAGTATGTAATATAAGGCAGTATGTTTTATACATTATAAAACTTAGTGAGAATAGTCCCTTTACAGTGAACTTGGAGGGGAAAGAAAAATTTAGAGGAGAGGAGAATAAATACATAACTGTTTTCTCAGAAAGTGTAATACAGCCTATAGTATCACAGTGTCAGTCTGAATCATATATATTCTCACTTTATTTCTTCTTTTAACATCAGTTTTTTACTTTACTGGCAGAATTGCCTATAGTATAAAAGCAGTGCTCTAAATCACCTACATTATCACTTTAATTTCTTCTTTAGATATCAATTCTCTAGTTTATTGCCAGAATTGTAAAACATTTTTTCTGCAAAAGATATTTACAAGTTTTTTTCCTGAGTATTTATTCTTCTCTGTGAAGGCTTTATATTGCAAATTGTTGCCAAAATAAGATTTATTTCTTAGAATCATGAATTCTCAGGAGAATACAGCTTTACTTCATGAGGTTATGTTTGTAGTTTTGTTTTAGTCTGTCTTTAGATAAGAAGAAAAAGTGTATGGAAGTCGATTTAGAAGAACGATGAAATACAGTGTTACTTGCTGAATCTTTCAGCTTTTAATGTTTCTTTATCAGTATTATGTGGTTAGTCAAGTGTATGTGTGTATATATATATATATATATATAGTATAACATAAAAATATCATAGAACCATATAATGTGCCAATTTGGATGGGACCGACAAGGAATCCTTGTGGAGTCCAACCCTTAGCCTAGTACAGGCCACTGCAAGAGTCACACCGTGTGCCTGAGAGCATTGGTCAAATGCTTCTTGCACTCTGCCAGGCTTGATGCTGTGACCACTTCCCTGGGGAGCCTGTTTGAGTGCCCAGCCACCCTCTGGGTGAAGAAACTTTTTCAAATATCCAACCTAAACCTCCCCTGACAGAGCTTCATGCTGTTCCTATTGGTGTTTACCAGAGAGAAGAGATCAGTGCCTACCCCTTCGCTTCCCTTCATGAAGATTTTGAAGACCACTGTGGGTTGATAGATAGAGTTAAACCTGGAGGGGATTCAGAATTTTAGGGCAAAAAGCAGCTGGATGGACTGAGGTTGACATGCTCCCCAATACAACGATTGAACAACACCTGCTCAGAGAAACAGAATGGAGTATGGAACGAAGTGAAGACTACGTGGCCCCTCCTGGCTTCCAGGGCACTGCTGACTCCAATTGAACTTGCCATCAGCCAGGACTCCCAGGTCTGTTTCCATGGCACTGCTTTCCAGCATCTCATTTCCCAGTCTGTCCATACCTCTAGGGTTACCCCTGCTCTTCTAAAACTTCACACAGTTCATGATTGCCCAGTCCTCTAGTTTGTCGAGGTCTCTCTGCAGGGCCTCTCTATCTTTAAGGGAGTCAACAGCTCCTCCCAACTTAGTTCCATCAGCAAACTTACTTTAGAAAGATCTTAAAATATTGTGTCTTAACCTTTAATAGAAAGGAATTATTCTACTTTTAGGTAATATGTTGGTTAGCATAGTGACTACTGTATCTTCACTGCCTCCAAAACTTTTAATGTACTGTGAAGTTTTTAACAGTCAATAAAAATATGCGGTAGATTCAGTTATTTCAAAAAGTACAAGTAGATTCTTTGATGATGTTTATTTGCATTTCCCCCCCCCCACACACAGACAATTGGAATAGAAAGACTTGATTAAAAGGAGCTTTCTTTTAGCTGTTTTCAGCTGTTTACCCTTTCAGTATTTGCATTTTCACTCAGGGCTCTTTTGCCCTGAGCATCCATGACTTTACTGGAAACAGATACATCTGCAATTGTTCTGCATTACTGAAAATTAGGAGCTTTAAGTGTGTTTTATAAAACTAGATGGAATCTAAACCCCTCTAAACCCCATGAAGCATATGCTTTTTTTTTTTTGTACTGTTCTATCCATAGTTTTAGGTTTGATGCAGTTCATGATATGGACAGAGTGTAACTGATATATGGACCTGCTTTACTCATATCTTGAAGATCCATTTCTGTTCACTAACACAGCTTATGTCCTGGTAACATCCCTGGATGACTCATTTAGTTAAGAGGTCAAATACTAGTTTAGATCAGACCTCTCTCCCAGGCAGCTAATTAAGTAGAAAATGGTACAAGTCATGTTGCTTAGATGGTGCTCAGGAATGGATACCAGAGGAGCTGAAATGGATGATCTCAGGTGGCAGCAATTAGACTAACTTCGATGGTGTCATTGAGTTTTTAGAACGCAGTGATGGTAAATGACCTTTTTTTAGCCGAAGTAGCAGGACTATCTGGAACAGGACATAGCTCGTCAGTGGCTGAAAGGAAATAAATCACACCTACAGGACCAAATTTTGCGAAGAAAAGCTGTAATTGCATCTGGAAATTTGTTTACATTAATAATAACTATTATCTGCTGTGTATTGCTTTGATTATGATTAATTAACAAGATTCTACTTCATTAATTGCTTATTCCTGCTTAAAGGAGTGGAGTCCCAATTGGCATTCTCAGTTTTCACTTCCAATATAAGAGAGACTTAACTTGACTATTAATGTTTCACTAATGGATTCAATTGTTACATGCATATAGTCAATTTGATAAATCCATGTATTTTTACCCTTACTCTTCAAAACCAACAGAACAAAAAAAGACTGAAATTCATAAGTATAATTCACAGAAAAAGATAAACAGAGTATTATTTATAAAAAGTTTTGAGAATTTTAATTTGGTAAACATGTATGAATATTTGTATACTTAGGTCTTTAATAGATTAAAATGATGCAATATATTGCATTAATGAAAACTGTAAAAAGATAGAAGTCTAAATCCTCTGGTCTGTAAATTAGAAGGAAGACCACAGAAATCAGTGAAGTTTTATAAAAGAGTATAACTGATTTAGATGGAAATTGGATTCAGTATTTCTTTTAACTGTTCCGAGCAGATCTACGGTTCTTTGGAGGAACAGGAAGGATTAGCATGAAAATGATAAATACGATTTTTTAATTTTTTTTTTTCATTATACTAGGGTTTCCAAATATTTCTACATCAGTGTCTATATTTTAGAATACCTAAGTCAGTAGAAGGAAGAGTGGCTATTGAGTCTATTTTTAACAAAGTTCTCCCCTTTGGTAAGGCTTTTGTACTCCTTTCTGAAAGGTTTCATTATCATTGCTCACAGTTGTTGGTGACTCTGATTGTAAAGATAATGTCAGAAATCCAAAGGTTAGCAGGATAATATTAGAGATTAGTTTAAGAAAGAAATCAATTAGATATTATGATGAATTGTTTGTGAAGCCAGGCTATGAGGACAAATTAAATTGGTTGTCCTTCTTATATTAAAATTCACTCTTGCTGAATTCAAGAATGCCATTTAAGACGTTGAAAGACTTCACTTATTCTGACTGAGATGTGGTGAAGAAATGCGCAACCGAAAAAGCACCAGCAATGTAACTTCTAGTTCTGTTAAATACCGATTTTGAGTGAATGCAGAGTGAAGAAAGAAAGAAGAAAGAAGAATATACTAAAGAAATTTGGGGGAAAAGAGAGACAGAAAAAGTAGAGGCTGCTTTTAACTGATATGTACCAAGTTAAGCTTTCATTTGAGTCAGTAACAATTTTCTTGAGAAAAAACTGCTGCCGTGCGATGTTCATGATGTGCTGATTGCTCGTGATTTTTCTGACATGACGTTTTTTATTCCACGGAGGCATTATAGTATAAATAGTATTACATAGATATTAAAACTACATGAACAGTGGCTCTCCACAAATGAGTTTGCAGATAAAATGATTTGATTAGTATTAAAAATGCTCAGGATTCAGAATCTCTTACGGAAATTTAGTAATTCATGTAGTAAATGGGACCCAGTAATTTGTCTTCAGCATTGTTCAGGATTGTCTGTTTCAGGAGAAGAAGAGAAGGGTGTTAACTTGCAAGAAGACTTTTTATTTATCCCAGGGATTGTTGGCTCTCCTGAATAAAGAGGGTTTAATGTAATTAAATTACTTTTTTCCTAATGTAACTGCATATCTCATAATCTTGCTATTCAGAGCCCGTTATATTGATGAGTTTTGACACACATTCATTCATTCAGAAAGCACTGCTCATGGAACACTTCTAACATAACAAAAGCTTTTAATTTTTGGTGACTGCATTTAATTTGGGGTGGTTATTTGGAGCTGAAAGGTTTAGCACTAAGTTATACTTGCAGTCAATTGTCTTTGCATTAGAAGGCAAAGTGGAGGGAAGTAGGATCTGTAAACATGGTCACAGCATGAGATTTCCTATGAAATTACTTTGGCAAGTATCAAATAAAATTAAGAAATCACAACAAGAGAATATACATAGAATAAAATGTGGACATAGGTGGTAGTTTAAAAAGAAATCAGAAACATCAGAAACATTTGCATATGAGTTTCCCTTTCCTCTCCTTCTTACAGGAAGACCGGGTAGTGAACCACTTGGCAGCAAAGATAATTGAAAATGTTTGCACTACTCGTGCATGCCATGCGCAAGGATTTATTACAGGAGAAATTGGACCTGTCTTGTGGTACCTTTTCACACATTCTGCAGTAGATTCTTTGAAGATAACTGCTGTTTCGGTAAGGAATTTCCTTTTGTGACATAGAAATGTTTTAGCGTTGAAAAACATTCTGAATTGAAACTGAAACGTTTGAGCATGTTTGCTGTATGTATGTGTATTTATATTTCAGACTACATTAAAATATATGAAAAATTTCTGAAACTGAAAAGTGCATGCGTTACAGTTCCATGCTTATTAAAAGTCCTTGTGATTCATCATTTTCTGGAACATATATTTTCTTATGCTACTAATCATACATTATGTTTGAAAAGTTTAAACTTTAAAAGAATTAATTATATTTTTGCAAAATTGAAATTTCTTTTTTGTATGATGTTTTAAATGAGAAGTGTTTGTTCTCTTTATCACAGACTTGATTAGAGGACTTATTTGATATCATCATGTTACTTTCTATAAAATTGTCAGGGCTAGTCTTTGCCCTGAATTTTTAAGGTAATATGGAATTATAACAGGACAAACAGAGCTATGTCATGGAAGCAAAAGTTTTGGAATAAAAGGACTTGTGAGGTAGAAAATACTTAGCAGGGCTGTGACTTTAACTGTATCTCTTGTTGACAAAACAAAAGCATTACCCACCAATACACGTAATGTTTTAGAACTGAACAATAGTTTGTCTTATTCAAATGAAGTGTGATAAGTGGATACTCATTTCCTAATAGAGCTCAGGCTCACTGATGAGTTTACTGTTGGCTTCCCAGATGGAAAATCGTAGCGTTACTGCTGCAGCAGTATGCAGGTGGACACATCTAGCACTGAGGCAATAAAAGAGAGAGAATTAAAAATACATCTGATGTGTGGCTGAAGAAATAAATAGTAGGATAATTTGATAATTTTAAACATATATGTATTTCTTAATTATTTACCTAGTCTATATTTGTGGCAGAGTCTTGCCTGGGACATAAACTGTTCAAATACTGGGAAAATGTCTTGACATTTTAGAACAGGAAACTTATTGAATAAAATACATGTTACAGAAGCCTTTGCACCTGAGAGCCTTTGCACCTGAAAGCCTTTGCACCATTCTTTGCAAAAACACTCTTATAACTTCTATGGGTAGAGAATTGTCAGTCTCTAAATATGTAAAGTATATGTGTTAGTCTGTCCATTACGCTGCTTTTCTAGACAGGGTCTTTTTGAGACTTTACCTGTTTGAGCTGTGAGTTTTATGCCTACATCATGACTGTATATATAGTAAAAGACTTAAGACTAGAGTTATAATTTCCTTTACTTATTGGGGTTTTAAAGTAGCCTGCTCAATCTTCTTTCCTACCACTACTTTTGCTATAAGGGATGTTTTGTATATTGTGCTTTCTTTTCTTGTCAATCATTAGGCTGGGCACTTGTTATTTTTTTGCTATTAAGTCATAGCCCTGTATTTTTATCTCTTTCAACTCATCCTGAAGTTTTATTCCTGTTTCTCTGCCTATCTACTTGGAGAACTTTGCTTTGTCATTTACCATTCCTTTGATTCCTGCAGCAGACTTCCAGAACTGCTCCATTTGCAGGGCCCAGTTGGCCAGTTATATTTGTTTTGTGAACCACAGTGACCAGCATATCGCAGAGAAACTGTCTGTCTCAATTACATTCAGACACTGAGCAAAGAAAGATCATCAGAGCAAATGTCTGGGTTTGTCTTTTTTTTTTTTTTTTTTTTTTTGGGCTATTGAAAAGTCAGTTTCTTCTTGCTCAATATAATATGCTTCAGGAGGGCAAGAGCTTTTTTCTGTCCAGTAATATGCAGAATTACACTTCTGATTAAGGATGAACTTGTCATCTGTGTGGACTCACTGCAGCCTTCTGTAGCCATGGGCTCCGAGGTTATTGTCATGCCATACAGTTTGCACACTTTGCCCTTAAATGAAGTGTATAGTGACTGAGAAATTGTGTTGTTTGTCCCACTCTATCCTCAGCCTGTTTTGAGATCCCAGATCATTCGGTCCTCCCAAGGCTGTAAGGCTGAGGTGAATCACAAAGAAAGCTTTTCTTTGTCATAGTGTTGATGTTATGGATATCTAGCCTCTCTTAAGCAGATTCGATGAGAAGAAAATCTTCATTCATCTTAACTGAAAATTAGCAAAAAATGTGTAAGAGGAAGCTAAAACCTGAAGAGCTTATTGTAGCCTAGTTTGCCCCTCTTTTTTCCCTTTCTTTCTTTTTCTCTTTTGTGTCCATTAACTGCTACCACTACATGCTAGTCAATAAGGCTTTATTAATTGCTCAGTTCAGTTGAACTGCTGGTGTTTGTGTGGTCTCTTCCAAGTGATTGAAAGTATCATAGATTTTCAGTTCCTCAGTTCTTTCACCCGTTATTCCTGCAGCTGTGATAGAGCAACCTGATCTTTATGGGCTTCTTGCTCAGCTAGGGTTGTTAAATGCAGTGACATGTAATAAGTTGCAATATTTATACTATACATTGACATTGAATAATCTGGCACTCCTGGATTGACACTGGGATGTGCAATGACACTGTTTTTGCCAAGCTTTTGCCTCCTGGTTTTTTTTTCTTCTGTTTGAAATCTTCGAATTTGTATTATAAAGCTTATCAGTCCTCAAAAACTACTCTAGAAGCCACCTTATAGATGACATATGTTAGGATGAAGCAGTGTGTTTTAGGAGGTCATGATAACTGCAGTTACCAAAATTGTCAATCTAAGTAAAATGATGGCTTTCTATAATCTTGTTACCTTTCCCCTTTCAAAGTTTTTTAGCAATGCGTGCTTTGGTGTTGAGGCCTGCATTTTGAAAAGATGACCAAGTTGTGTGTGCACACTGAGATCAGCTGAGACAAAATTTCTTCAACGTCTTCACAAAATCATATAATATGCTAAGTTGGAAGGACCCATAATGATCATTCAGTCCAACACCATCCTCAAGAGTCACATCATGTGCCTGAGAATACTGTCCAAACGCTTCTTGAACTCTGTCAGGCTTGGTGCTGTGACCACTGCCCGGGGGGGCCTGTTCCAGGGCCCAAACACACACTGGCTTAAGAATCTCCTTCCAATATCCAACCTAAACCTCCCCTGACACAACTTCAGGCCATTTCCTCAGGTCCTGTCACTGATCATCACAGAGAAGAGATCAGTGTCTGCCCCTCCTCTTCCCTTGTTCTACAATGAGGAAGTTGTAGAGGTGAGGTCTGCAGTGAGGTCTCTCCTCAGTCTTCTTCAGGCTGAACAGACCAAGTGCCCTCAACCGCTCCTCATACGCTTCCCCTCAAGGCCCATCACCATCTTCGTTGTCCTCATTTGGATGCTCTGTAACAGCTTAATATCTTTCCCTATATTGCAGTGACCAAAACTGCCACAATATTCAAGGTGACGCTGCCCCAGTGCAGAGCAGAGCAGGACAATCCCCTCACTCGACTGCCTGGTGACGCTTTGCCTGATGCCCCGCAGGACATGGTTGGCCCTCCTGGCTGCCAGGGCACTGCTGATTCATATTCAACTTGCCACAGCCGAAACTCCCATGTCTCTTTCTGTGGCATTGCTCTTCAGCATCTCATTCCCCAGTCTGTACGAACATCCAGGGTTGCCCCATCCCAGGTGCAGAATCCAGCACTTCCTCTTGTTGAACTTCATATGGTTGCTGATTGCCCAGTCCTCTAGTTTGTCAAGGTCTCTCTGTAGGGCCTCTCTGCCTTCGGGGAAGTAAACACCTCCTCCGAGTTCTGTGCCATCTGCAAACTTGCTTAGTACCTCTTCCAGTCCTGTGTCCAAGTCATTTATGAATGTGTTGAAGAGTGCAGGGCTCAAGATGGAGCCCTGAAGAACCCTGCTTGTGACAGGTCACAAATCTGGTGTTACCCCATTCACTATTACCCTCCATGCTTGACCCATGAGCCAATTGCTCACCCACCACACGATATGTTTGTCCAGCTGTGTGCTGGACATTTTGTCTAGAAGGATCCTGAGAGAGACAGTATTGAAAGCTTTACTGAAATCCAAAAAGATTACATCAACTGGCTTCCCTTACTAACTCGGTGGATTACCTTGCCATAAAAGCAGATCAGGTTTGATAAGCAGGACTTCCCTCTCATGAAGCCATGCTGGCTGTGACCAATGACTGCAATGTCTTTCAGATGTTTTTCAATATTTCTCATAATAATCTTCTCCATAACTTTACCAGGCACTGAAGTGAGACTGACCAGACTGTAGTTTCCGGGGTCCTCCTTCTTGCTCTTCTTGAAAAGTGGGACAACGTTTGCCAGGCATGTGTATAAATGTACATATGGACAATAGAAACAAAGCTATATCTGTTCCCAAATAACGTCTTTTTCCTGTGAACATAATAGACTTACTGGAGATCATATCTTTCCATTGTGTACTTACTGAGGTTTCGGTCATGCTGGAGGTAGGGCTTTCTCCAGACTAATATATTGGAGAGCTTTGAGTGAAAGCAGAAGTGATGGAGGCGTTGCAAGAGTAAGACATATTCACTCTTTTACATCCTTGGTCAAAGTGCTTTGTTTCTTGTTTTTCTTGTCTTCATGGAAATTATTGCTATCCATCTCCTTCTTTCAGATCATTTCACACAAGTGTGCTTTGGCCTGAATATGTTCCTTGATTCTCCCCTCCACTGTTTTGGAATTGTTTCCTTTATCAAAAGACCGAGATTTATTGATTTTATATGAAGTGAATTGAACAAGGACGTTTCTAAAGTAGGATGTGCTAAGGAGGTACTGTAATCTTTTTTGCTGCATTGCAGTGAAGCACTAAAGGAACAAGAGGGTGAACTTATTACTCAATGCTTGATATAAATCATGGTTATGTATTAATACTGCTGGGGCATTTGGATATATAATCTTAACTTCAGGAAAAAAATCAATCGATACTGAAATCTAGTGCAGGCAGATCTTTTACCAGCTGAAGTTTATGGAGATTTCAGTGAGATACTAGTTATAAAATACTAATGTATTCCCATCTATAGTACACTGTATGACTTCTGTATTCATTAAATTTTTGCTACAGATATCTAGGCGTTTTTATTCTGCATGACCACATAAGCTGACATCATCAGTGTCCTATTTTATTTCCTGCCTTGTTTGAATGTATCCTGAAGAATTTATTTGTGACTGACATCTATATTCAGATGTAAAAAATACATTTCTTTTAAGAAACATGTGTCTTATCTGTACTTAGAGTTAGCATTCTGTCTGCAAAGCATCAGGAGTGAGGCACTATGGACTTTCACTTATCATTATTTCAATCAATAATAAAAATATATCAAGAAGATTCTCTGTCTTCAGTCTCCGGAGTCAAGAAATTACACCTTCCCTGCCTGTCAGAGGTGGCAAATGGGGACTGTATCTCAGTATTTTTTTTCTCTTTGGGGTCCAACATGCCTCAGGTAAATATCACATATTTTGCCTGTAGAAAAGAGATGTCTTTTTATCATTTTGCTAGACTTAGAAAAAAAAATCTGTGAGACGTCAAAGTGATATTCTGACAAGCTCAGCAGCAGGAAGAATATTTTCTTTCCAGTATACTGAAAGTTTTTAATTTTTTTTGGAAATAATTTAAAATCTCATTTCTAAGATTTTTGTGCTGGAGGCGAAGTAACAAAACATAAATCACTTAAGTGGAAATCAGTTTGGGAAAGCTCAACACAATCTTTTTGGAGATTTGGTTTCTCTTTTTTTTTCGTAAATAATTGGTGCTGAATAGTTTCTTTCAGAGAGTTGTGTATTACAGATACTTTTGTGCATTCATTCTCAAACTTGAGAGACATGGAGGACACCCTGAAAGGGTGAATGCTATCCAGTCACGTGGCATATAGGACCAGAAGGATGGAGCATAGATGATCATAGAATCATAGAAATCTCAAGTTTGAAGTGACTGATAAAGATAATGAGGCTATAGTTAGATGTGCTGAGAGAAAAGGTACTGGCTAAGGCTGGGCAGAGAGTAGGGACAGAGAAGCCAATTCCAGGAGAAGCTCTGACAATGCCTTACTCTCACTGTGAACATTTCCTTTTCCAAGACTGCTGCCTGGAGATACCTTTCATCATCAGTTTCCAATTCCTGCTCCACCACCTTTTGACCCGTTTCCATCTGTGCTCTCCAGATACTGGATCTACTGAAGTGATTCAGAATGCTTTGGCCTGTATCCCCCATTAAATTCTATCTTCTTTTCTTTGCTGAAGCGTTGGGCTCACTTGTACAGCAGAGTGCTCTGTGACATAGAAACTACTGGGAGTGTAAAACTTCTCCCTTTAGCTGTTGGTGGACTGGAGCTTTCTTGCTGCCTCCAATGCTTCAATGTGATCCTAGAAGACAACCTTGTCTTTCCTGTGAGATTTGCATGGTAGTCATCTGATGGCCTGTGGCTATGGTCACCCTTGTTTGACAAGGTCTGTAACAGAGAACTGAGGCAATGTCAAGTCTGCATACACCATGTTAGCACACCAGGTTAGCTCCATGTTGCTTTGGCGCAGTCTGTCCCTGGATTCCAGCAGTTCACTTATAATATGACCCTCGAGGATATTTTTAGTGAATGCGCATACCTCCTGCCCGCTCATTTTGAGAACTCTGAATAGAGGTGAAGGGCTGTGTTGTGTTCTTGGGGAAAAAAAGCATACTGTACTAAGAAACTGAGACTGAGGGTCTGTGTTTTAAAAGGGGGGGGGGGGGAGTAATAAAAGAAGAAAAAATAAAAGCTGCAATCAGTATGGTTCCTGGACCAGAAAGGACAAGTAAGAGCAGGAGCAGATTAGATGAACAGCAGAATAGCATCAATAACTTGTCTGTTAAGTTCTTGATTTACTGCCTTTTATGCCTTTTTTTCTTTTTTCCTAGTTTGTTTTGGGAAATGTTTCTGAGGGCATTGGGGAACTGGTGCTTGTATTCTGTGTGTGTAATTGACTACAGTTTCTCTTAAATGAGATCTCGTTATTGAGTGTGCACCAAGTGAGCAGCAATTTCTAAATATAGGTGGTCTGAAGAGAACAAAGAAATTGTAAATATTACCTAGTTTTCACATAAGAAAGTCACCTTCAAAGTTTTTCCTGAAAACCAGTTCAGATTTTCATGTGAATCAAATAATTGACATAAGCTGTTCTCCTATCCTAACAGTACATTCAAACCAAAGAAAAAGAAATTTTTAAAGAGTCTTTTTATCTTTATCTGTAGAGAACAAAAGCAGTTACAGTATCTTGAAGGTTGCATTTCCACAGGTATCAAAAGGAAAAGCTGACTTGGGGATGAATTCACCCTGGAGGTAGTTTGGTAATGTTTGTTAGGAAATAACTAAATTAGTAAACACTGAACAGGTTTGTGCTGACTTCACTGGAGCATGGTCATGCTTTTTCCGTTGGAATTGTTTTAATCACTGATATTTGCAAATCAACCATTTTGAGAATAATTTTCGTGTTTATTGTAGTTACCAATGTTCCATAACAAGTATCTAGATCTGAAGTGGTGTCTAGAGCTAAACATAGATTCTAGATAGTGAACGTATCAGATTATGGTCCATGAGCAGAGAAAGAGAAAATGCCCATCTTTGGGGGGGCCAGAATTTCTGTGTGTGCCATGTCTGTTATTTCTGCTCCCTATACTCCTTTCTAGTACGGTGTTATCTGATGCTGCCTACTTTCTGTGCTTGACAAAAGACTCAAGCATGGACTGTGCTGCTGCAACATTATTGTTCTATGGAGGAAAAGAGTAATGTGACTCTGTTTGGTGCTTATGTTGGTGTAGCAAAAATTTGAATTTCAGCTATACAGAGTGTATAGCACTATATTTAGAAGAATTCCAGGTCTCTAAAAATAAGTAGTCTTTTCCCATAATATTTATCTTATGAATGAATCTGTATGAATTCCTTATATTCCTAAACTACTGGAAAACTCAGCACCTGCTTTTAGTTTCCGTTACCTTTCTTGAGATAATAACAAAATAGGTAACAAATTTTTTTCTTCCACTTTTTTAGGCTTTATGCAGAATTACTCGTTCTTCACCTAGTGCTTTCCAGAGTGTCATTGAAAAAGTGGGATTAACAGCCATACTAAATTCCTTGGCAAATGGAATATGCAAAATTCAACAGTACATGCTCACCATGTTTTCAGCAATGTTGTCATGTGGGATTCATCTACAGAGGCTGATTCAAGAAAAGGTTTGATTTCAGATTAATATTATTCAGTAGCATGGAATTTCACTAAGGGAAAGTTAAGGTTTACTCTGCTAGTGGTTTTGGGTTTTCAAAATGCTTAATGCAGTGACATTTACATATCTGAATAGCAGGAAATGGTGAATGTGTTTTTTTTTTTTTTCTTAAAATTAAATAATAAGGTGTATAGTTTTTCTTTCTCTCACAGAACTTCAAGAAATGGTACTAATGGGTATATACATTGTTACTGCAGCTAGAATTCAATCAATTCAGAAAACTCTGACCATAACTGATAATGGTCCTAAGGAAAATCAATAAGGAATGTGTAAGGATAGCTGTTTGACATAGCTCTTTCAGCCATTTAAAAGAGAAAATAATGAGTGTCCTGCTTGAATCCGAAGTTGTATTTTATGCTCTCCTTAAAGGACCTTAGGCCAATTTGTAAGTGAAATGTCTTGCAGACATTAAAATGTCTAGCATTTTAATACCTTAGGGCTTTCTTTTTAGTGTCACTGAATAAAACCACTGGTTTTGATGTCTAATATCATTTTTGGTAGAGGTGATTCAAAGCTTTATATTTTAATCAGGAAACTATTTTGTGTTTAGAGAAACGGTGTTTATTTTTTTGGCAGTATGTCTGCACAGTTCATAAATAAAAGTAATCTCCCTTTCCTTGGAAAGGATAAAAATCACACAGAAAGTAGAACCTCTAGCTCTTGTTTTCATCAGAAACTCTGTTGTAATATGTGTTGTAACCTGACAGTCATCTTGACTATCATAATCTGTTGGGCATTAATTGAGTGAGTTTTGTTTCTCTACACATTGTTTTAACAATGATATTTACATTAAAAACAATCTACTGTTTTCCACCCATCTCTTCTTGCAGCCTGAAATCACTCATTCTCTTCCTAAATGTAATTTCTGTGCCATTGTCAGAATTTTGTGAATGCGTATCAGCTGGCCTTAAGCTTTCCACAGATTCCACAACAGCACTAACAGGTGGCAAATTGTCCTGTAATGATGTTGTGGTTTCTAATAGTGCACATTAGTGTGAGTTGATGGTACAGTCAGAGAAATGTCATCAAAAATTATTTATTTGACCATTCAGAGTACATTGTGTAGCAAGCCTATGGCTACAGCATGATGCTTTCTGTGAGGAATTTTTTGATTATGTAGGACTTATATTGCTAAAAGGATTCCCTTGCAGATACTGAATTTCTTATTAATAATTGCTAAAAGGATTCCCTTTCTGATACTGCAGCTCTTATGAACAATTTTAGTCAAATTTTGCAGATTAGAAAATTGAAATACAGGCAAATATGGACATTCCTTTAACGGCATATATCAAACTAATGATAGAAGTAGGAATAGTACCCAAAGCTGTAGCTGAAAAACGCTGTACTTTAAAAACTGGTAAAGTGGGTCTTTATGTGCCCATATTGGGTAACTGTACCTGTCTCAGAGGTTCAGACAAACCTATATCTCATAGAATGTTTATTTTATTCAAATTAGATTGTAGGATTTTGGAAGCAGAAACTAGATTTCTGTTTTTCTTGAATGGGATCTAAAAATGTAATCCTGCTTGTGTATTGAACTGTCAGATGCTATCACATATTATATTAAATTAATGCTGGAGTTTGAATACTTCATGCACTTTTCAATATTCCATGCTCATGGCACACAAGCCCACCTTAATGAGAGAAGGGAAAAGTGGGTAGTGTTGACCTACAAATTATTTTATCTTCTGTAGAATTCTTGTATACTGTAGCTTAAGAGTCAGCACGACCTCAGTGTCACACAGAAGGTAGTGACAGGGTTGTCACTATGTGTCTATCAAACCAACATACTAAAAGATGCTTAAAGATACAAATTCAAGATGGAGATAGTTTAGCTTTGTGTGTGTTGTCTAGCAACTCCCTTAGTTTATAAGAATTACTTAGGGCTAGCTTTGTTTTCTTCTCCCTTCAAGAACAGCAATAAAAACCACTTAAAAAATAAAAGCCAGAAGACAAGGAGAAGTGTAGTTCTGTGATCATGTAACTAGTATAAATCTTCAGAGAGCTACAATAGCTAAAAGGGACTGGGTTTTGTCCATCTCTGATACAGAGCGTTTCTATTTTAGTTTCTTGTTTTGGAAACTAAAATAGTTGAAATTATGTTTTTAAAATAAACTGTGGAAAAAGAACTCAAAGTCTTTGACACACTAAAACAGTAGGTAAAAACACCAGTGCTAATTACTTTCGTCTGGCTATCAAGATTCACATTTGAATGAGTAAAATAGTGAAACAGTGGTCCAACTGTTCTCCCCTTGTGTAGCCAATTTGAAAACATCTTTGCTTTTGTTTTAAACTAGCTTTGCAGTATTACTAAGTGTATACAATATAAAGTCATGATCTTGTCGTAGTTGACAGTGCAATGAAAAGAGTGTCCTTACCCTGCAGAGTCTCCATGAGTACATCAAACAGTTGCAGGGGAGGGAAGAAAAATATAATAATGAAACAATTAATAATTAATGTATTTGGAGGTATTTCACTGATTTTTGGCTTTTCGGGTAGTTTGAGTCCTGCTATTCAGTAAAGATGTGCTTCAGATTTTCTTTGGATAAACTGTTGCTGTTTTGCAGTCCTCAGACCAGCCAGAAAAGCAAATTCCAAAATGTCCCATTTATTTCTTAAGCCAGACTATTAGAATATTCCCAGATAAGTCTGATGTAAGTGATTTTAATTGCTGATGTCTTAACCCATGGTAACCTCACATCTAGCATTGAAATAGCCTTACTTACCAGAGGACTCAAAGTAGTCAGATGTGCTTTGGCTTGTACTTGTATGTGTCTTTGTCATGGTGTCGCTGTGCCTGGTCTGTCAAGTCCATTTATGTTAGCACAGTCAGTGTTGAATCATATATACTCTGACTTAAGTCTGAGGTTTTATGTGGTTTCTTAACAAGAAAACTTTTTTTGTTGTTTTGACTAGTTTCATTAGAAAAAACCAAACCAACCAACCAAAAACTAAACCACAAACCACACTTTATTAAAAATTCAACTTTTGCTTTTAGTAGATTGTAATTTAAGAACTTTACTGCTGCAGGTTCATACTGGAGGAACTGCAATCATACTCCGTGAGCTGTTGAAGTGTTTAAAGCAGGAAACTTTACACAGCTTACAGTTTTTAACCACAAGATTGAGGAACTTTTCTGTTTATTAAATAAATTGTTGAAATACGGGAAACCAGTTCTAGAATAATTAGTATCAGTTTGTTTTTCTGGGATTTTTGTAGTTGCTGTCTGTGATGACTACTTTTGAAGACAGCGTTATAATGTATCCGAGTGAATATCTGAGTAAAATCTGATTGTTTCTTGGCCAACGCTTACACTCCTGTTCTTCTTCTGTTCTCTGTAAAGATGTATAGTTAATTGTTGCAAAGGCTCTCTCTAATAAACTGCATTCAGTGTTTATTTGCAGTTGTTCTGTCAACAAAAGAGGAATTTGAATAACGCTTTTTATGTTAAATGTGCATCACACAGCAGGATTCCAGACTTCATACACAACATGCAGGTGTAGACTGCACACTTCTGTTCTGTAGTGTCACTCCCTTGAGAATCCAGCTCAACTGTTTGAAGGTAGTTTCTGTTGATGAGGCTCAGTCTAATTCTTGCATAGAGCCAGTTGACCCAGTTTACGAATTCTGGCTTAGTTTTTAATTCTGATTTGGGTTAGGGTTCTTTTTGTTTGTTTGGGTTTTTTTTGTTTTGTTTTTTTGTGGTTTTTTGTTTGTTTGTTTTTGGTTTGTGTTTGGTTTGGTTTTGGGTTTTTTTGTTGGTTTTTTTTTTGTTTTTGTTTTGGTTTTGGTTTTTGGTTGGTTGGTTTTTTTGCTTCTTCGTTTGTTTTTTGAGAAGAAGAGAGATTTGAAGTAGGATTTGTGGTTTTAGAACAAGACATTCTGATCAAGAGCTGATCCAAAAGTACCATCACTACTGCCAGCAAGATAAACTTTGAAGATGGATTTTTCTTTTATTTTGTTATTTTTAGCAAGTAGCCCAATTGGTCTTTGTAGAAGTACATATAAGTAGCAGATATTTTTATTCCTCCGAGGTAGAAGATACTCCATATAGTTTCTTGTTTGTTTGTTTTTTCATTGTTCCTTCAGGAGTTACAACATATTGGTGGACAGAGCATAAATAATTTTCCTCTTTTACAACTCATAATACCTAATCATGTTATTCATAATTTGAGAACTCCTTTACCTTCCACTGATTCTCAGCTTTATTCCCTTGGAACCTGAGGCAGTACACATGAATCTCTTGTCTTTCCCCCTGTTAGGCCACATTTCAGAAACTAGAGAAGAAAACCAGTTCAATACACAGGGCAAAAAAAGAGAGAGAAAAAAACCACAAAACTGTGATTTCAGAGCACAGTCAGCTAACCATTGTTAAACTTCTGAAGGGATATACTTTGTGGTTATTCTTTATTTATTGCCATCCTTGTTAAAATTTTTAAGTGTTCTTTTATTTGGGTTTACAGGTAGGAGTGAGTTAGCAAGGATCTTAGCAACATATAAAATGACCTTATTGTAGGAACGGAGAATGGTCAGTGGGTTATGAAAGTCATGGCTCTTTACTGCTTGTGGTTTATCCTTTTTCTTTACGAGTCCTAATTTTGTTTTTTTTTAAATTGAAAAGATGTTGTTCACTTTATGAACCCATAATAAAATTAGTTTAGATAAGAACAATCAGAGATGGTAGAAACAGTTTCACCATCTTTTGGAGCATCTGGTGTGTAATTTGGGGTCTGATGTAGACAAGATCGTATCCAATTAAGGTCTTGTTTTTCATCTTCCCACATATATGGGAATGAATAGGCAAAAATGTAATCATACTTGTGCTTGAATATTTGTGTATTCTGAAAATAATTCAGTCTTCTTTTAGAATAAATATATTAAAATATCCTATGTGTAAGTTAAGACATTTTAAAATATGGGGTTTATCTTTTTTTTGTAGTTAATCTCATACTGTTTTGGACATAGTACTTTAGATAGTGTTTACTTGTTACACTAGCACTTGTGAAGATGTTCAAAGCAGCTTTGCTGTGGGGCAGTCTGTCTTGGACGGAATTTATTTGCTAGTGTTTTATAGATTTTTTTTTTTTCGTGAGACATTAAAAGTATCTTACTAACACAGAATGCACATGAAAATGAGGAAATTTTAAATGTATACAGTGTTAGAATATGGTGTGAGTAACCTTAATGTATTATTTCCACCAAGGATTTTGTGACTACAATTACTCGTTTACTTGAAAGTCCTTCAACTTTTATTCGAGCAAAAGCCTTTCTGGTCCTGCTGCAAGTTTTAATCAATAACAGGGAGATGTTGCTACTCAGTTGTCAAACAAGGTAAGGTGATAAAGGAAGATAATTAAAGATATAATATTTAAAGGTGTAACTGAAATACTTTAAAATGTGTGGTATTTTTGTGCCAGTGTTTTAGAAGTGAACTGTTTTCTGTGTAATAGGAATCCTTTAATTCATGAGAATATAAAGAAAAGAGTGTTTTCTTTTGTCTGGGGTCATCAGATAACAATAACTCACGAGTGGAAACCACTGTGTTACAGGGACAGTCTGTTTTTTAAACTAATTCATGGTCTCAGTGAGCGTTAGCCTGGAACAGTTTTTGCTTTGGGTACGGCAAAACAAATGCTGCAATAGAGAGTTGTTATGGTGGGAAAAGCAAAATAAAAGGTTCTGTCACGTACCTTCCTCATCTTGGGGTCTGGTATAATCCATAGTCTCTTCAGTATGGGCACATTCAAGATAAAATAATATTTCTTGGTTCTATGTGTTGTGGGAGTGATTTATGTAATGGCCAGTAATTTCCTGTGACTTTTACATGAAATATTTCATTTTTCTGCGTTTTACAATACTTTGCAAGAAATTACTCACAGTGGATTTATTATTTGAAATTTTGTGTCTTCTGATGGCACAAAAACATTCCTTGTATTAGAGAGGAGAAAATGAGACTGTGTTAGAATATGAATTGTCATCATGTTTTGAGGTGACTGGAAAAATAAGATGAAAGAAATTTTAGTTGGGATCTCTATCTTCAATTGTTCATTATGAAGAACAGCAAAATGAAGTGTAAATGTAATTTTTACAATATTGAAATAAAGCAGGTTTGGAACCAAAAGTGAAACAGGATGAGGGATGTGGGTAGCTGTAAATCTAGCTACATTTACAGCAAATATAACTTTGTATCTTTTATTGATGTTTGAGAAGAAGTAGAATGTATGCATAGGAGCTAGAGGGCTGGATTGGAAGGAGCCGATGACTTATAACATGAAACCATTGTGAGAGGACACCTTGTAGGTACTATCATTCTATATTCCTCCACTCACATAAAAACCTGTAGGTATCCCAATATTTTTAGAATCACAGAGAATATGTACTAAATCCAAGATTCTTTTTTGTGTGTATCTTTTTGTACTTCCAGAAATGTGTTATCAGATTATGTGCTCTGGTTAGTGTAAAATACCTCTAATAATTTGTAAGTAACATTTTGAACGGTTACATTTTGTATAACTCTTGCTATTCATATGCTTATATAGCACATAGTACTCTGTTGTGTGTTTGGAGAAATGTCTGACAGAAATCCTGCATGGACAGTTAGTCTTTGTTTATTTATACCCAAGATATTATGTGAAAGAGAAGAAATGTAATAATCAACAATTTCCTTTATTTATAATGCTTTCTAATGGGCACCCTTTCTGAAGAGAATGTGTTATGAATTTGGGGTGTGATTTTTGGCTTTATCCTGCGTTTTTATTGTGATGCTCTGGACATAGCTGATTAGGGACCAATACGTAATGTAACATGTTAGGTAAAACAGTAGGAAAGCCTTATAGCGGTTTATTGAATTGACAAACTGGTTTTCTTAATTGTTTCATTGTCTTCATAATTGTTCTTTAGTATATCTATTGATGGAATAGATCATCCAGCCTAAAACCTTTATCTTATATCCAGAAAGTAAGATTGCTACAGAGAGAAGAAATGACCCGTTAAATGTGGAGACAGCTACTTTCACAATATCATGAGCTCTGGAAGAATCTTATTATGCCCAGTAGAGATACTGGATACTCATTGACTTACACTGTTAAATACCTGTTGGAGCATTTTTAGTTAAATGTCTCCAGTTCTGTGACAGAAAAATTACTTCAAAATTAATTCAAAATTGCTAGTACAGTAAGCAGTAATCAGTTTGATATACTCAGGTTCTTTTTATGAAGGTGTTTGATTTGAGAAATACAAAGAGTCTGTAGTAAAATGTGCAACTATTCCAACTATTTAATGGTTTGTCTTCAGCACTTGCAGCTAATGTTTGTAACAGGATTTATATTGCCTTAGATGATAAAATCTGTTTATGATAATGATAATCAATATAAGGCAATTTTTCTGTGTGCATCACTTAAAGGATGATGCAGATGATAAAACAGTAATAACTGTTTCATGGCAGCACTGCATATAACTACAGCTTTGAGTTAAATGTTGTTCAGTTTGACATTGAAAAAGGCTTTTCTTTAGTAAGTGTGCTGGGTTTGGATGGGATAGTGTTAATTTTCTTCATAGTAACTACTGTGAGGCTGTGTTTTGGATTTGTGCTGAAAACAGCCCCCTCCTGAGCATGGGGACTGCCCCAGGGCCAGCACCCCAAAGCTCTGGAAAGCTGTTCTTCCTAGAAGGCAACAAAGCTGGGGCAGAGTCTGGAGCACACGTCTAATGAGGAGGAGCTGAGGGAAATAAGGTTGTTTAGCCTGGAGGAAAGGAGGCTCAGGGGAGACCTTATTGCTCTCTGCAACTACCTGAAAGGAGGTTGTAGCAAGGGGGATGTCTCTCTTTTTTCAAGTAACGAGCCATAGGACAAGAAGAAACGGTCTTAAGTTGTACCAGGAGAGATTCAGAGTTGATTTTAGGAAAAATTTCTTCACTGACCATTCAGACAATAAAATCCTGTTCCCGCTGGTAAACTTTGTGATATGTGTCCTTGCAAGTGGTTTTAGAGCTGAAAAAGCCTTGGCATGTGAGGAAAATAGCAGTCTCATCATTATTCCACTCACAGGGAGGGAAGGGCAAGGAAAGGAGAAGGGAGAGTGAAAGGAAGCAAAAGGGAAGGGGGAGTAGGGGAAGAGGAAGTATAAAGGCAAGCTTATTTTATCTGTGCTGGTGTTACCGAGATGTTTTTCCTTGTGTTTTTCTTTTAGTTTTTGCACAGGTATCAGGAAATAAAAGGCAGCAGAAGTAGGCACTAGCTAACCCCCCTTTTTATTGCCAGAAATAAAGATGCCTCTAGGCTAGGAGCATGAGAAGTACCCCATGTTACAAGTCTTGATTCCTTGAATGCAATCTTAAGACTACTTACCTGTGTTACCCCAAATTCTCCAAATCTATCTTAGCATATTTTTAAACTATTAAATCAGTTGCTGTGCAGGTTTATAATCCAATACCTTGAAAATGAATGTCACCAATGAAAATTTCCCCAGGACTTCCCAGACTACTTCGAGATTTTGAGATCTGTGGTTAAAAGCATTTATATGTAATAAGAAATGTAATTTTGAAGTGAATTTTTTGTTACACAACATTGATACAATTCACCTGTTATTCTTTTTTCTACCATTACATGCCTTTTGTTCTTCCACATTTGATACAGCTAGCGAAGATATGAGAACTTTTAGGCTCAAGTGGCACTTACACTATGCAAATGAAGTTTGCTTACACTATACAAATTAATTTCTTTTGCTAATTGCACTGAGTTTTCTAGTCTCCTTCTTTTCTCCTTGATTTGCAAAAGTGAGCTACCTGTTCTTGAGGGGAGGGATACAGCTTGAAGTTTTGTTGAAATTTTTAATTTTACCCTTTTCTACATTAGTAGTAATTTCCAATTAGTCTCACTGAATTGTTCCTTTTTTTTCTAAATGGTTTCAGAGAATTTCATAGGTGAAAAGAGACTGACCTGGAGATTGAAATTCCTCTCAAAAGAATTTATTTAAACCTCCTGGTTTTTACTGTCTGCAGATACGGAAACTTGTGGAAAGACAGTGTAGTATTCCTGACAGACTTTCACAGTCTGCAAAAACCTGACTATGCACAACAGCGTAGTTTCTGAACAAAATCTTTTTTTACCTGTCCTCACCACCCATATTTTTTAAATTTTCGAATCTTATATGCCCTCAATGGAAAAGCTTTGCCTGGAATCCTAAAATCTCACATCTAGCAGAACCTATTGGTCGTGTGCATCTAAGACTAATATGGAAAAATAGTGAAGAACAGAAAAGCTTGATGCTCAATCAAATGGGAAGACATGGAAATGGAATGCAGGAGGGAACAATTACATAAGTCAGTGAACTCAAGGAAAAAAATCAGCAAGCTGGTATCAAATTAAAAAGAAAAAAAAAAAGAGAAGAAATAGGGATTGGCCCTCTTATTATCAGGATCTGCCATCCAGTGTTACATCTCTGTAAAATAAACAATACAACTATATCAAATATCCTTTAAATATTTTCATCCTTTTCTGTTACCAAAGGTTGACTAACAACAATAATAATAAATAATAATAAAATTAATAACTAGTCCTTGAATTCCTGGGGTAAATAGACCGTATATGTCCTCAAAACATGCACAACCTTCTTTAGTTTCTTGAAGATCTGTTGTTCTCTGTGAACTTAGCGGACTGAAGGGAGAAGGCTGCTAGTGAGAGACCTCCTGGTTTTAGGTCCAGTCAGCTATTGGCTGCTTGCATTCTTTCCCCCCATTGAGGTGCTATAAAGCTGTAGCTGAACTTTATTGATACCTAAAGCTGATTTGAAGGATGTTGAGGGTAAATGTCAAATGTAAAAATGATAGAAGGGAAAAAAGTTCTTAAAGAGTTCCTGACAGGTTGCAGAGTCTACCCTTCTGATCCAGGTCAAGGTTTGTTATGCTTGAGACATACTTTTTAACGACTGTTGCAAATTGGTGGGTATTCCATGACTTCCTTTTGACAGCTGTACTAATTGTGTGCTATTCGTAACACCAAAAAATTCTAGTTCTTTTCTTATTGAAATTTTGATTCTACAGGTTAAACATAGAAAACAGTGCAGTCTCTTTGCCTCTACAAAGACTTCTCTATATTTCTAGACCGTGTCTTACCACATCTCTGCTCAATCTACTGAATGACTAAATCTTCTCATTTCTTCATGTTGAACATCTTTTAAGTGAACAGTTCATACTCCTTTAAGTAGTAGACCTCATTCCATTTACTGTCATTCAGGATTGTTAACTCTGAAATTCTCTACTTTTTGTGTCATTCTTCACATTCTTTTGAAGAAAACTTGGGTTGTTTTCCTTTTTTAGTGTAAAAGCTTACTGATGGCCTATCTTGCAGTACAGATACTTGAAGGAATTTTTCCTGAAATAAAACCTTTGCTTCTTCATAAACAGTGGTTTATTCCTCATCATATTTAACTTATTTATACTAATACCTACATATTTTTGTTTATTGTTGAGTGCAAGACAAACATGCATTAGATTAATTGAATAAACACATTTCTATAGGCCTAGTTTTGCTCATTAGCAAGAATACTGAGGTTCTTCAGGGAATAAAAGTTGTTCTACATGAGGCTGAGGAATTTGTCGAAGGAAAATGGAGACACTAGTGCTTTTCAGCCTCTACAATTTTTATCTTAACAATTTTCTCAAGACAATGGTTAGTTAAACAGGACTATCAGAGGAAAAAATAGTTGTACATATTTTTAGAAAATGTATCTGGGAAAGACATTTTTGAGATGGGATGGACAACACAAAGGAGAGAACTCATGAGTTTAGGTAAACTTTTTATCTTTACTCTCTCAGAATAAATCAACCTACTTTTTATGCTTCCCAAATGTGATTAACTAACAGAACATGCTTTTTAAAAAGAAGAACCTCCTCCTCCTCCTCCCAAGCAATAAAACCACTCACGTTGAAATCTATTTGGCCCATTTCAAGTAAAACCTAAACAAATCTAAAGGTACTTTCATATATAGAATCAGATAATTTCTAAATCATGGAAATGTTTTCTTAAAGAAAAAAGTCCATACAAACTCTGATATTTTGCCCTTTTCAAAAGTTAAACATTTTTTTGAGTAAAAATTAATTGGTTTTCTGGGAAGGCTTGAAGGATTTTACCATTTTAATTTAAAACATTCAAATTTAAAGCTTTCTAAAGGAAAATTCTATTTGAAGTGCAATGTCAGATTTTTAGGTAGTTCTTTTCTAACAGATCAAAATTCCTTGTAATTTAACGCAATTTCCAGAGATTACAAGAAAAATAAAAGATGTCCTTGTGGTCTCTGAGAAGTGCAGCTGAATTGTGTTGCTTCTGGGCTATTGCAGAGGTGAAAAGTAGTTACTGAATGGGTCTTTTGACTTCTCTGTGTTTCTGTAGAACAGGTTAGGAAGGATAAGGTTGTAGTATGCAATAGCAATCACATGAGACATAATTCTGCAAAATGCATTCTTAAGTAGTTTTTATTTCATTGAGTAAATCGGCTTTTTGATGGAAAGACATATTCCCCAGTATAAAATTTTGTGTTTGTGAGTCCTGCAGTGTTGTTATGTACACTTGAGTTAGTATAAAAAAGTTATTCTCATAGTTCTATAAAAGAGCATTGATTATAAGAAGGGTATTCAAAAAGATAGTACTGAAGTACCTTCTTAAAATCCAGATCATGGATTTCACTCGCCAGTGATTGATAGTTCTTTGCACAAGACCCGGAGGGAGTTCGAATGTGAAACAAAGATGTCAATATTATTCCCCTAAAGGGAAGTCTGGCCCTTCTGTCTATTCACATAAGCGTTGTAAAATTTTGCCTGAAGCATTCCATTACAGGTGTATTATTAAAGCCAACTCTTGTAAGTTAGCCACTGTCTGATAAATCAGTTACCATTTCACTGTGAGAAATGTCATTCTGCAGAACGGCAGAGCCACACAGCACTTGCCAGTTAGAATGTGAGCACTGAGCTTGTCTTTAGAAATCTTGAACACGAGATTTCTAGAAAAAGGACGTAAGGCCAGTTTGGACTTTTATCTCTTTCAGTATGGCCATTCCAACCGGTGCTGACGTTTTAATGGGCTGTTGTATGATTTATGTAGCATGATTTTTCTGGACTGAAAGATTGATCTCTTGTTACGTTGACTTAAATTATTCTTGCTTTTGGAATTCCTACAAGTTGAAAATGAATGCCTTTAGTCTTTTGCTCATATTGCACACATTGGTCATGTATTTCAAAAGTAGGTTGTAAAATCAGTCTCTAACTTTGCAGAGAGATTCACTCCTTATATTAGCATCACATAGTAAGTTAAACTAGTAGAGTTGCACTTAAAGTAGCATAAGGGTTTCTTCCCTTGTATTCCTTGACTGAGTAATTTGTGGCATTTTAAAAATTTGTATTAGAAGAAAAATCTAAAATTTAAAAAAAATACAGAGCCAAAACTAATGTATTATCCTGATTGTAACCACAGATACTAGAAATGTCTGGTTCAGTAGTATTTTTGAGATACAGAGTTATTTTTTTGTTATGAGAGATAATGTTTTGCACTTGTGTTAAATGCAGGCTCGTGATTTATATTGAAAGAGACAGCAGAAAGACCACACCAGGAAAAGAGCAGCAAGGTGGCAGTGAATATCTGTCAAAATGCCTGGATCTTCTCATCTATCACATTGTGCGGGAGCTGCCAGGAATTCTAGGTAAATTCAGTTGGTTAACTGAACAAATCTTACCTTTGCTTACTTCCTCAAGAAACAAATATCTCCTTACATATACAGATGGAAAGACTGAATTGTCTGATTACATAAAGTTTGCATTCTATCAACTTCCTGAGGTTCTTTAGTTGTGTCATGATCAGATATTTTGTACTGGAATGCATGCTTTCCTATATTAATGTTTTGTACTTGTGAGATGGTGAGTTTACCTTGTCAGTTCAGTCAGGAGTGAGGCCCAAATTTACAAGTAGTTTTATCAATGTTCTAAAGATATTCCAAACACTGTAAAACCTAGGAGCAAATTTGCCCCACAAAACGGAGAGATGCAACGGGGCATATCTCTGAGTATGTGGTAATCACTTACCCTGAAACTTATGTATTGAGTATTTGCTCCAGGCAATTTTCCTGGAAATTTTCAACCTAGATACTTCACTTGTTTCAGGTGTCTGAAACTGATTTGCTCATGCATAAGAGCATTTTTTTCATTAAATTATTTTCTGATGAGATGATACCTGATGTATTTTTCATCTTCTCTACATTATCACTAGGATATTGAAAATGAAGTGGTAGCACTGCAAAGGTTAGCAAACCTAAATGTCATGCTGCTATTTTTAAAGAAACTTTACTTCCTATGCTAATGCAAATTTTTGCCTTGCTGCAAACATCTGATCCCTTTTTTCTAACTAAATATCAGGTTTGCATATTGGCTATATTTCAGGCTGGAAGTCTCAGACTATAAATGTTTGAGACAGCAATTCACCTTGTACTTTTATATATGCTGTATGCAACTAATATAGCAGGCCCTGACATTTCCTCAGAATCTGAAAGTTGAATACATCAAATATATAGTTACTATTATAATACATAATGTATCAATTGCTTAGACATGTTTTTACTACTGATTTATAATTTCAATGCATTGTTGACAACTGATATCAAGCGTTATTTTTACACTCTTTTCTTTTCCAAACTAGATATGTGTGTTGATTGTTTTCCTTAAGTTATGTATCCATATTTATCCACATTTGTCAGTAGGCTTTTTATTGCTGTGAATATGATGAGGGAACATGTTCTGCTTGAGGTGGTATGGGCTCCTAAGAAAAACAATCAGATTTGAAAACTGGAACAGTTAAAAGCTGTTTAACTGTTGATTTAAAATTAATCCTTGCTGGCTTTTTTAATATGCATTTATGTAAGCTCCTTACTGATCCCATCTTCTTCCACCAGGTGTAGCTATAAACCAAATAGATTAACAAGTTGTAGAAATTGACCTTAAAGATACATTTAAACAAATTAAATAAATTGTTAATTTTGTGGATAATTTTAAAAGTTTTCAGTTGTTATAAATAAGCAGTTAATTTTATTTCTGCATTTATAATATTCAACCTATTTCTAGGAAGTAGATATAAATTGCTTAGGTCATGCTAAAAGTAAAAATGGGCATATCTATTGATTTATCAACTGTAGAATTACCTAATGTGATGATTATATAGTCCTGACAGTATAGAAAGTAGATTGTTCAGTAAATTGTTATTAACCACAGAGAGTTCTTGTTGAATTACAATATTGTGTGTAATTCAAACCAAAAAGGTATTGATGAAAAAATAGTGTTTGGTTTAGTATTGGGAGAGTTTTAAGGAACACTTTTCCTTCAGCAGTGAATGAGTCAAGTCTTTAAGGCTGGGTATTTTTACAGCCTACTTTAGTTCCAGGCTCTGTCATTTCTGCTTTTATTGAAAACTGAACTCCATAGGAGCAGAAGAAAAGCATTGGTATTATTCAGCATGATTAAACTCTGACTTATTCTGAAAGGAAGAGCCTTTTCTGACCTGAAAATCATATGAAATACTGAAACCCATGCTTTATGTATTTAATGTCAGTGTGATTTCCTGTTTACAGTTTTTCACAGCTCTCTTTTTAGGGAAAAAATCCAGTAAGTGTTCTTTCAAGACAGTATTTGGCTTTTAATATTTTCAGGTTATAGGGACAGAATTTTCCTTCTTTGTGTATGAGCTGTGACTATTCTCATGCTGCTTCTGTTCTTTATCCCATGCAGAAAAGATCTTGCTTTTCTTAGACAATAGGTAATGTAACACAAATTTAGGATAATGTTCCTTGGTTTTATATGTCTCTTCTGAAGTCTGAAGCATAATTTTCACTATTGCAATTAAAGTTTTGTTCATTTCTTATTTTATCTGAGGATTTTCATGGAGGCAACTAAGTTCTCTCATTGAATTGCTTCTACCTCTTTTATGAGAATTCCTATAGCTTAAGGTCACTTGCATCCTGGTTAAATTTGTGTATGAGAGTATGTGTGTGCATGGCTGGTGGAGGGATCTTTTTTGAGCAGGGGGAAAGGATTTTTTTTTTGTTTTTTCCGGTTGAACTATGCTCCAGGAAAACATACTGCTTCAGCGTATGTCACCCACTAATCGTGGTTCATTCAGTTCTTGGTTAGCTGAAAATCATGAGAATTTTCTTTTTTATTTCACTGGAAATAGAATTGCATCCACAGAATTTCAATACTATAATTCCATGTATATGTAGTCACCGACAGCCAGTATAAGTCCTCTCTGCCAAGAGGGTAATTTCACCTTTACTTCACCACCCACCTCATATTTCTGTCCTCAACGTTTTGCCAGAAGTCACCTTTGTGTGCCTGTCCCTGTAGCCAGAGTAGGAAATCGACCTGGTTGAACACGGAGCAAGGGAAGAGAAATGCTGGATCAGCCTGATCTATCATACAGTCACACAAACACCACTTTCAACAGGAGGGAGAAGACAGGAGTGAACAGAGGCTACTGAAGCAGAGATGTTTTATATGTCATTTGCAGTTGCTTAGTGAAGCATTTATGTTGGATCAGCCTGAAATGCTGTTTTCTGTAGGTGACATTCTCACTGCCCTAACTAATGTCTCGGGACGTAAACACCCATCAACGGTTCAGGCCAAACAACTGAAGATGTGCCTTCCTATGATGCCTGTAGTGCTTCACCTTGTGACATCCCAGGTAGTT
>VXAY01001426.1:35429-164640 GCA_013399855.1 Oxyruncus cristatus | reverse complement strand
CCCCAACTTGTTAAACAAAGGACAAACTCTTGCATTTTCTCAAAATCTAATTTCTGCTGTTTGTGATCAGAATGAATAAAATAGAACTTCTATTAATGTGTGGGTATGTCGATGAGTATTCCAGCTATGAAACAGCAGTAAAGACGTCTGACTTTTGTGCATTGTAAAACATCTCTAGTGATAGAAGCAAATACATATTTTGTCCTTTCTTTTTCTTTAACATGTGAAATACTTGCTTTACTTCTTCTGCTCATAAGATACGCATTTAATGGTTTTTTTTTCAATTTTGGCTAAATTCGAATAGGTATTTCGTCCCCAGATAGTCACAAAGGAGTTTCTTTTCAACTATGGCACCTTACTTGTGAGTATAATTGTCTAAATTAAATATTTTTTCAATACCTATGCACAAAATTTTGGGAATTGCTTTAATGTAATAAAATTACATTAAATTTCTAAATTGGAGAGGCAACTTTTTTCTGAATATATGTTTTAAGCTTTGATTATTTTCAAAACTTTATTTATAATCAGAAAATATTTTCTGTGGTAATCTACTGTGTCAAAGGGAAACTCTGCAAATATTTGATAAACTCAGAATTTACTATGTGCTTTATTTCAGAGTATAAAAGTTTAGCTCTCAATTACACAGACTATTCTCTCTAGAATTTCATGCTAGTATTTTGTGAGTAGAAATGAAAGAGAAATTTTATAATCTTTATTGAAGGTTTTGTTTCCTTTTGTCACCTTTTTCTTTTTGCCAGTATTTTTACATTGTATTTCGTTGATGAAAAGCTATGGAGCTGAGATATTTGTCTCATGTTGACATCTATAACCTATTTGTGACATTAGCTGTAAAAAATGAATTTTTAAACTGTGCCATAGGATAGTATAGAAGAAATGTAATCTCATATGAAAACAGTTGTTTATGCTAAATGAGGGAAAAAGAATATTCTAAAATTGTGTTTTCAGAGTTAAGCAAATACTTTTAAGTGCATGAGTTCATAAATGACTACTAGGGATTTACCTCCACAGTAGCGTGAAGAAATGCTTTACTACGAACAATTAGATTCAAGTTGTATGTTCAGATTCCCTTCTCTTTCTCCTTTGAGTCATGATTCCAAGAAAATGTGAGTTTATTTTATCTCTACTAAAATATTTGTATAAAAATTATCATTAAAATGATGACAAAAAAATCGAAACGGTAGGTGTTGAATTACAAAGCACTTTATCCCTTTGAAGCATTTGTAACTAAGTAGTAGACTTATTAATGGTTTTCAATCAACCTTCTCAAGGTGAAATTCTTCTGTCAACAATTTAGGTACAACAGACCAGTTATAATGTAGGTTTTCTTTTGATGTTACTTCAGCTTGTTTGAAGTACTGACTGAGGAAGTCAGGCTAGTTGTACTAGCACTGCTTTCCTCTCAAATCAAGGAGCAGCAGATTGCTCGATATTTCCTGCATCTTGTCCTGTCTCCATTGAAAAAGGCAATTCGAGAACTTCCATACACTACTTTAATTTACACATGAAAAAGGGAGGGAAACTAGTATATCTGAAAAATTAATATCACATTTTAATCCATTTTATGTAACTGTGTAACTGTGTTATTATGTGACTAATATAATTGCATCTGAAAGAGTAACTATCCATTCTGTCAGGCAACTCTGGAACTTTGTGTTTAGCAACATTCCCACTGACATCTGTAAAGGGACATTCGATCATCAGCTTGTACTTTTTCAAAGTACTATGCTATAATTGAGGCCTCTAAGACTTTAGCAAGTCAGTTTTCATTTGTTTTGTCCTTCTTGTTTTTCCCCTGATTTATTCAAAAATCTTACTCTTAACAGTAAGAAATTATGAGGAGTGGAAAGATGTTTGGTATCTGGAAGGAAAAGTTATTTTCCTGTAATGGTTGTTCATTGAGAATTTTTTTTCCTTGCTGCTTTGAAGTGACTTCTATCATCACTGTAATTTTCAGTAGCGTTGAACAAAGAAATTGAGAGGGAGTCGGGACAGTCCTTTCATGTTTTCTGCTGTGAATATAAATACATGGAGGACATGCTGTGCCCCAAAGGCACAGCTAATAGCAGGCTCCTATCGGTGTGCATAGGGCACAGAATCACCTGTAGTGAAACATTCATACACTATATCTCTCCGTTGCTTAAGAAACCCAAATAGTTGCATTTTTCTTAAATAAATGCATCTCCTTCTTGTGTTTCTAATACAAAGTTAGGGAAATAAGCATTAGTAGCTTAGAACAAATTTTGCACCAACTACTTTGATTTTTCCAGATTAGTTTTGAAACTATGGTGGTGTGAAACTGTCTCAAAATGAAAAAACAAAGTAATTTGCCCTCTTCCAAAACTACTTCATTAAATAATACCTAGTAATATTTTTCAAATGATCAGGAAGATAACTTTTTTTTATAGAAGGAGTTGTTTTTTAGGACTGCCTCTGAGACACTTTTAAACAATGAAATATATAATTAGTTTCTATCTCTAATTAGAGGAAAATCCTTCAGAAGTTTCTTACATACTGTGAAAAAAGATAACCCATGTAGATACTTCTGTCAATTTAATATGTAATAACAAAATTTTAAATGATAGTGAAATATAAAACAAGCACCATTTTCTTAAATGCTGTGTTAGTAAAAAAGAGCATTCTACAAATTCTGCTGAGAATTTTCCTTCCTTAGCATGTTAATAACATGACTTGTGCATCCCCATGAAATAAACAGCTATGCATAGAAATGGAAGCAAAATAATAGTAAGTCTAATTGTAAAATATTTACTTAAACCAGATTATTAATACTGTATTGCCCCTGTTCCTTAAAATGGTGACTAATTTAGGTGATTATTTTATAGAAAGTTGTATGCATTTTTTACATGTTCTTCTGTGTGTAATTGTATCCATAATGTGTGTAGTATGCATGGAGATCAAAAAGATGGTACAAGTAACAGAAAATTGCATTTTCTGGAGGGTCTTTGGTCATTCTAGTGAGTGATTTTGACATAGTCATGTCCAGAGTAGTTCAAAGTCTTCTAAGAAATTACAGGTTTTTGTTAAAAATAAAGTCATTTCATTACTGTCTATTTAGGTGGAAATGTTATAATTTCTGATATTAGAGTAATAGTCCTTACTGTACTCCACATTTAAATGTCCAACAGCATTACAGACTTGCAGAATTAGAACAGCTAGATCATTAGTACTTTCAGTTGTAATTGATTAATATGAAAGTATTTCTGTAGGTGCGTTAACACTTTGCATTTACACAGTTCCTTAAAGAATTTTCTGTTGTAATTTTTCAGTGGTTATGCTTCTTAATTTTTGTTCCTAAAGTGTTTTAACATAAATGCTGCTTTTTTTGTAGGAGTTCATCAGATCTATAGAGTCAGGAGAAACAAACTTGGATAGAGCAATAGGTGAGCTAAGCTGTAATACTGCAGTACTTTAATATTCAGGTATTATAACAGTTGCATTTAATAAAGAAATATGATGGTTTTTACCATTAGGGCAAGCTGCATCAGAAGAATTGATTAAGACTACTTTCTTGACCTTTGAAGCAGTAACAGAGCATCCCAGCTTGTTGACAATCCATCACTTGACTGTAAGTGTGGCAACAATTTAAATAGTTACAGGCTAATTGGCCTAGTTCCATTTATAAATAGAATATTTTGAAGATCTAGAAACTGTTCAAAATACAGCTTAAAATGTATTGTGATTCTATTTGACAGGAAAAATACTAATTGTTTCTAGAGAGATTTTCAAAGAAGGCATTGCAGCAAGGCATTCAGACTCAGTTTACTGTATTTAGTTGAGAAATTAGAGAGAGAATTAGAAGGACTTTAAAAAGAGTGATTCTTGATTCTATAAATCTTTCTTCAGCTTCAAAGCAAGTGTGTTGCTATACATTAGTGAAAATACCACCACGTTATTTGTCATTATGCTTTTAGCATAGCTTGGAAAGGCCATCTCTGAGGAATGATCCCATTCCATCATATTCTTCTTGATGAGATCATCAATTTCAGTTATGGTGTTGGGGTTTTTTTGTTGTTGTTGCTGTTTGTTTGCTTTCTTTTTTAAGTGTAACAGATTTCTTACTCAAAAATTGCATTACAATTACCAAACCCACATGCTATAAGCTTCTTACATCACTAAGATTTGTTTTCTTTGAAGTTTTTGGTTAAATGAGTCTACTGTTAGCTAAGATAGCTGAAGAGAGAACAATTGTCAGGAAATCAGGAGGTCTGAATGTTTGAATCAGTGTTTGACAAATCATTGTAACCTGTACCAGTGCATTCTTGTGCCTGAATTCCCACCGAAAGTATAACCCACCATACTTACTGGGATGACTATTTGATTCAAATTGAAATTTATCTGTTGTATTGGAATTAGTTTAAAGGCACACTCACTATAGCACTTACATGAAGAAAGGCATTAGCCAATAAATAAGAATGAGGGATCTTAGGGATTGTGCTAGATAAGAATGGGTGATCTTAGAAACTGATTATTTTTAGAAGTTGAATTCTATTTGGTGTGCACGTTAGTTGAGTATTTGAAGTCTTAATAAGTGAAAATAGTAAAATTAATCCAAAATATAAATTGGAATTTAAATAAGTTTAATGGGATTGTTTTCATTATGCTCACAAAAGAGTGTATTCAAGAAAATGGTTCTTTATGCAAAAAAGCTAACCAATTTATAGTCAGAGGAGAAATAGTACGGAACTGAACAGTTCAATTTACTTTAAACTAATATGGCAAATAATGTCCTAGGAAAGAAATGTTAAGTGTAGGTGAAGTATGAAGGCCTGCTGATATCTCCCTACATGCCTGTCAGCCTGCCTTTCGCTGTACTGTATCTATATCATTCTAGAATCACCTCAATTTAAAAAAAGTAATGGCTTTGCTTTTGTGGGTTATCAGTGTTTCTTATAATGACAGAAATATGTACCCTTTTTTGTGGGAGTCCATAAACATTTACTGAGATAACAATAGCATGTGTCAGCACATTAAATCAAATTCCCCTACCTGTTTAAGTTTTAATGGTCAGGGGGTGGTTCCCTGGAATAACACCAAGGTGATAGTTCCTCTTTCCAACTCTCGTCCCCTACGCCCATCCCCACCTTCAGCAGAATGTTTTACTAAAGCCAGAGAGCAGGTATCCTAGTCTATGTTAAGTAACCCGTGGCTGGCAGTAGATGAGATTTGAAGTACCTAGATTTCTGGGGAACAGTTTACTTCATCTCATGTGTTGGAAGTTTTAGATGTTTATTTAAAATCCATCTGAGCATATCAGTAATGTAGCTAGAGATAAAACTTCCTCCCTGACCAGTGCTTATCCAGTACTTCTGATGCATACCACTTTTTTTAGTTTCCCTGATTTACAATAGGTGTAGAACTATATCCTTGTCAATGAACAGCTTTTTTTTTTTTTTTTAGAAAATCTATTACTTCACTCACTCACTTTCATAAATAACAGTTCTCCCTAATTTAAAAGAGCCCTCGTGATACTCAGCAAATAATCATTCAGACACAAAAAAAAGTGGAGAAATTGCCTTGCATTTTCTATGTTAAATTCAAGAAATTGTCCATTGTAATTAATAATCTCTAACCACATCTGCCACTAGTGGTGCGAACAGTAATTAGTTTAATACTATTTACGAAGTCTAGTGTGCTAATTATACTTGAATGTACAGCATACATTACTTTAGAGGAAAGTGATACTTCATCTTCTATGATGCATACAGACTATTTTTGGAATTGTTGTTACTCAAGGGATATCTTCTAATTGCTGCTATGTGAGCATGACTGGAATCTATGAATATAAATGCCAGCACCCAGCAGAACTTTGTGCGTTTTTAAAATGTTGAAGCAAGACGTGTTCAAGCTTTCAGATCAATATTTAAGTATAACAGTGGTTAATGGAAACTCTTTTACTGGAGAGAAATTTGAATCCTAGGTTGAGATAAGAAGTTTGGATGCTTGTTTAGACAAAGTTGGTTACAAAGAGGATTTTAGGGAGTGGGGCTGGGGAAAGCCAAAACCTTCTTGAGAGGATACATTTTTTTCTACAGTGACATTGCTTTAAAGTCTCTAACCAGAAATAAAATGCATTTTTAATGAAGTTTAATTTAATAAAAAGTAGGGTTATATTGAGCTAGCAGAACCAGAAAGTTTTTCAGTGGAGTTCTGGTTTTAGTTTAGCTGCAATAGAAATTATATAATTTAGCAGGAATTTAAGAGCAACATCTCAGGTTCTTTCCCACTTCGAAAAGCAAAGAATTGCTTGTTCTGGGTTTTAGTTCCTATTTGATTTGCCTTTGTATTTGTACTTTGAACCAAGAAAAAAGAATGCATTAATTTTTTTTTGTGATCAAATTTCTGATTACCATCAACCTGAAGCCAATTATTGAGGAGCTCCATTTCTGTTGGAGTGACTGTATTAGATATGGCAAAGTGTGATAAAGTCAACGGAAATTAATTGAAAGTGCTCAAGTGAAAGCCAGCAGTGAGCAGTAATTTCATTTTGCATGCAGTTGTGTGCATTTTTACAAGATAAAAAGTAAAGACTAGCAGTTTTTGTGACTGCTCAGTTTTTGACAGAACTAGATTTTTCAGGTATGCAAATATGATGATGAAGGTCATCAAGAGGAGTCTCTACAGACTGGATTGAAATATAAACCCCGGTTTCTTAAACTGGCAGAAGGCCGATTGCATGTTTCCTCCACCTGCCTAAAATGGAAAAATATTTATTAAATTCAGATACTAAGTGTTATACTAATATTGATTTTCCAATTTTTGGTAAAGATTTAGATATCGTTAAATGGAATAATTCTGTACTGGCTGTATCATTCACATTTTTCTTTTCTATGTTAAGTATATTTATTTGCCTGAAAAAAAAGACATATGCTAATTCAGAGCACTTAGAGCAGTGATGAGGCTCACGATGGCAGGCAGTTCCTGAGGGATTCCTTTCTATACTCTAACTAGCTCCCAAAAATGATTTGTGTAATGCACAGATGATCTTTTACCCGAAGCATGAAAGTTTTTATATGGCTAAGGCAAAAGTTGTCAACAGTGATTCTCTTCCTCAAGATTTTAAAACTTATTTTATAAATCAGGCTGAAATAAAAGCACCCCGAACATGATGAGTTGCTTGATAGGAAGTCAAGGGAAAAGCTGTATGACATGGAAATCTACTGTTTGACAATATGAGAGTTATTACTTTCTCCAAAAATGACAACACAAGGGTTAGAAACTTCTGCAAGCACTTTTTTCTTGATCCAGCATCAGTGACATTCTTCATCCACAGGCTGTTCTGATCTACCCACTGACACCTTAATTTTGTCAATATAGGATATGACTATATGAACATATTGTGCAGAATTTTTTCAGTCACTTTCCCTTTTCAAGTAGATTAAAATTCTATGCCCCATGTGGCTTTCTGTCCATTAAACTAATCCAATGACATGAGACTTTTTTGTGAAACTGTTTCTCTGCTAATTGACATACTGAGTCAGTCAATCAGTGCTGTCTCTTCCCAGAAGAAAAAAAACAACCCTCAATGAAGATTCTGAAGTTCTAAGGAATTTTAAATAAAAATTACAGAAGTGTCATCCTTCTTCCCAATCCATTCTAACATGCATTAGATTATTTTTTCTATTAATTCTGAGAGATTACTGATAATATTAAAACATAACGTGTATGCTGTACTACCAGCAAATGCTTTAAGAAAAAGCAGCACAATCTTAATTCCATAGTCACATTCAGCAATAACTTTTTATGTGGAATTTTAATGAGAATAAATGTCAAGGTGATGTTGGATGTTGTGACTCTGACACGTGACTGGAAAAAAAAACAGTTTTGGGAGCTGATGGTCTTCACTTTGGTACGTTGTGCTTTGAAGAGGGGATGAGGAGAAGATACTTCTCAGTAGAATCACAGAGTATTTTGAGTTGGAAGGGGCCCACAAGGATCATCAAGTCCAAGTCTCTAGTGATTGACTAGTTGTAAGTTAAACAAAAGCACTAAAACAAACAAGATACCTCTAGAAAAATCTCTGAAAGGAAAGTAATGAACTTGGATATGATAGCTGCATATAATGAATAGCATAGTTTCTATATGTAAGCTTAATTCTGTGGTCTGATTTTCACTTGAGAACAGCATGGCTCTCAAATGGACCAGGCTTTAAGCCTGTTTACCTTTTGTGTTCACCCAGTGTCAAGGCTTTGGTTTTAAGCACTGATTTGAAGAGGTCTAAAACTTCGTTTTAATTAAGGGAGAATTTTTTTATTATTATTATTATTGGTAATGTTAACCTTATTAAGTTAAGTTTTGTGGCCTTGAGAAGAGGGTTAATATGTCCACATAAACATAGCCTGAGTTGTAGGGGATAATGGGTAACTTTTGTTATATGCTAGTTCATTACTACCTGATGGTTGCATGTTTATGTCCAATAGTTAAATTCATCCTTGTTGCGTAGCACAAGTGAATGGAAGTTTAATTCTCCACCTTCATTCTTAGGGGATACCTCCCACTAAATGGGGCTTAGTGTGTTGGATCCTTCCACTGTGAGCCCTTGCAGTGTTACAACTGCTTTATATTGGGTACTTGTGGGGTCTGGACTTTGCTTGGTGAGTTTAAGTAAAGCTAAGGCAATGTTTGTTTCTAACAAGACTGGCACATACATTTAGAGTGCAGGACTCATGTCTGGCATCTCCTGAGCAGCGAAGACATGCAGAGAAGGACTGAAATTAGTTCTCCCTTTCAAGCCCTTCCTAGTAGGTGGTGAATGCTTGACTGCTCTGAAACTGTAGCTTGTCCCTCTTTCTTCTTTGAGGGTTAAAGTAGCATACAGACTCCAAAGACCTGGGATTTGTACATAATAAAGTAATGTAGAAAAGTGCATACAGCTTTTGCTGGGTGCTTATACCTCATTAATAGGGTTTTCCTTGCAGAAGTTAGTGAACATTATGGAGGCAGATGTTTTGGTTTTAGATAGAACACTTGGATTTCCAAAAGGTTTTGACAAAGACTTCAAATCCATTAGTGGCCTTTCCCTCTTGCCCTCAGACAAATCAACTTCTAACTAAGTTGAGAATGGAGATCAGTTTTAAAAAATTTAGGTATTTTGGGAGTGTTGCCTTACAAAGACGTGTTGCAACATGTGCCACTTACAACTAATCCAGAAAAGGGTGGTGACTGAACTAACCCATGACACTAAATTATTCACAGCAGTGAAAATTAAAACTGACAGAGAGGTTTCCAGATACATAGTGAAAGGAAAATAAAATTACATGCAATTCAATACTGATAAATGTCAAATAACGCACATGGGGAAAATAATTTCAACTGTGCATACACAGTGTCAAACTCTAAACCACTTGAAACTGTTCTGGAGATCTTTTAGCATCATTTTTCTATGGAAATGATAGCTGTCTACTCAGCAGAAATCAGAAAGACAACTAGATTATTAGAAAAGACTAGTAAAAGACAAAAAAGTAGAAAACATCACTGTGCCATGGTAAATCTATGGTGCCCTCAAGCCTCAAATACTGAATGCAGTTGTGGTCATTCACTCAGAAAGGGAGTAAAGCTTATCAAGAAAAAGTACAGGGTGATGATGCAATGAGGGCCTGAGACGGTAAGAACTTAAGCTTGGAAACAAAGAACTCCCGAGTATCATATTACAAATGGCCTGGGAAAGTTGATTCAGACATAATTATTCATATTGTAAAATAAGAATACATATCAAATTAGCTGCTTTGAAATAAGCAAGGATGTGTTTTTTCATAAGGCAAATTTGAAGAGTAAAATTCAGTGCCATAGGTATTACACATGCTAGAATTATAAATACATTTAAGATAGGATTGGACAAATATATGGGAGAAAAGATTAAATGCAAAAATACAGATACAACATCAGCATAGGGAGTCTCTTAACTCAAGAACTACTTTACTAGAAGCTAGAACTGTGCTTTTAGGTTGGTTTATTTCTCTTACTCCTTTCTACTTCTTTCCAGTTGTCAGAAACAGGATTACCAGGTTTGAGCTATGTTTTTGTTTGGTCCTGTACTTATGTATTATAGTTTGGTGATATGAATATAATGTGTATGGAAGTTTTAGTATTTCATTACCATTTTGGGTACTGATGACAGCACGGTTATGACAGCACAGCTTTTGAATGCCATCATTACAGAGGGATACAATGTTGGCTTCGGTGAGTTAGGTATTGATCATGAACTGGATATCAGGCTAGTTAAAAAGATGTATGATATACATGTATGATCATATTCAACCTATCTAGTCTGTTTAGACTTAAAGACGAGTACTTCCTTTTTTTTAAGCAACCTTACTGATAAAGACTGAGACAAAAACCCCTGTATCTGACTATCTTCATGCATTTATGGAGGTTTGATTCCACATCAACATCAGAAGCCATTTAAAGAAAGAAGAAATGAATACTTGTTTCAGTATTCTTCTATGCCAAAATACTAATACCATGCTTCTCTGTAAATAAATGGCCGAAACATTTGTAGTTTACAGGTGAATTTATTAAAAATACTTTCTGTACTATTACAATTCAGTTTATTTCACCTCAATAATTACTTGCATAGTTCATATCTTGTTTACAAATTTGTGTACACATTAGTAAAATGTAAAATTAATGAAAAAAACAGCGACCCAATTGGCATGGAGGGAAGATTAGGGTTGTGGAGTTAGGAAGTACTTGATTTAATGTTCATGTAAAATTGAATACATGCTTCTTCCTTCAGCATATGCATTCTGATATGCTTTTGCATAACAAAATAATTTTTCATGGGATTAGTGCTTTATTTAGTTGATCTCCCCACCACACTGAACTTCCATGAGGCAAACACCTGCTATGGAGAATTCCATTCTAAACAGTTTGTTTACCAAAACTGAGATTTGTGTTAGAAAATGTTCAGAAAAATCTACTACACTTATTTAAGATCTAAAGAATCTTCTTCACAATGTATCTTAGAAAAGACTTACGACTGGCTTAACTGCATTCGCTAATGTGGAAAGACTGCTGTTAATACTAGATTAAAGTGAAAGAAGATTTTAAGTTTTAGAAATTGAAGTTGCATCATACTTCTGTATCTTAATCGGTAGAAGTCTGTGTCAGTGCTCCTGCTGTTGAGTGATTCATAATATCCAAGTACCCGACATTGCTTCAGATAATCGAGAGCTGCTTCTTTTCCTCTTTTCTGTCTCACGCCTTTAATTTACCACTTACGTGTGCCTCTTCATTTAAGAAGCATTGCAGTACATTGAACTGGTTTCTTGGACTGAAAGATCTTAAGTACATACCTTCTTTTTTTCCCTACCTCACTGGTGTGTTATAACTGCTACATTACCATTTGTAGAACAGCTCAGAAACCTACACTAATGGAGTTGTTGGAATGCAATGTACTTTTGTTATTTACCTGAAAAGACCGTGAAATATTTCAAAATTATGAAGTGTTACAAAAGTCGCTACAACTATGAGATATATCATTATCTATATAGGTCTTGTTATTTGTACTTGCAAGAGTAGTTTGACTTCGTATCTCAAGCAGAATCCTTTTAACTCTTTAATTGAAAGTATGGAAGAAAGGCATTTTATAGTTTTTTTGATAAGTGAAATAAGCTGGAGTAAATGAATCCCTTAATGTTAAGGATTAATTTAACAGAGTCCTCCAACTAGCAATGAAATAGTTGCTAATTGCAGTTATTGCTGGCTAGAGGATAACTTCATGTAGAGACCTTTTTCATACATACTTTCAGCTTCTATAGATGTTTCTTATTAGTAGCTGCATACATCTTCTAGTATTAATTACTGAAACAAAACACATGGGGGATTATAACACAGTTTTATTTGTATAAATAAATCCAAGGACAAGGTGTGCATCATTTTAACAATGACTTAGCAATTCTCTTATAGAGAATACTAATAATACACTATTTTGTAACTGAGCTATAGTCTAGTTTGTCCTCGGTTGATTTCCAATGGAGCGAAGCTGACTAGTCCTGTGACAGATGAAACATTTGTAACAATACCCTCATGGACAATAAAGAGTTGACTGCATTATAGTTTTCCATAGTGCACATTATACATGTGAGTTTAAATTTTAGTGGAAGACTGTGTATTACCAGAACAGAAGAAGTTAAAATTTTTTCAAGGATCTATATTAAGCTAAGGGATATTTAATTAAGAGGTAGTACATCTTTCCCGATGTACTGATCTTAATTTTATGCAGTTCTGTTTTAGAAGGATTTTTCATCTGAACTTAATTCAATGATTAGTTTATGGATTAAAGCATTGGGATTAAGATACTCTAATACTCTTTTTTCTTAATATCTTACGTCTGCACTGAATTCTATATTTTAAATTCAAATTCCTTGTCAAAGCATTAAACAATGCTACTGTTTTCTATATAAAAGTACATTAACGTTTCTGACTTATGGCAGTTTACCCGCAAAAAATTAACTCGGTGGCTTTATAAGTGTGATTATGGATGAATATCCATGATTATTCATCTCTTTGATTAAGGGCTCTAGCAGTGGAATAAACATAGATGATAGTGTACCTCTGTTCTATTTTTTTCATCTGTGAATAATCTAAGCCAGGTCTTTCTGATTCTCTGTTTTAGGTTGAAGACTGTATCCTCCCACCACTGATTTCTTTGGTCCACAGTCAGAATGGTAAGTATATGGGCACATCAGCTACAGTTTCCATGAATTCCACATTTTGTTGTAATTATGCTTCAGTGTGGTCACATTCTTGGCACCTTTATTTTCAAGTGGAATGGAGACTCTTCAGCTTGCGGTTGCTCTCAGAAACCACATCACTGCTTTTAAGCCACGAGGTCATGGCTGAGGAGAAAGGGGAGAGCCTCGACTCAAACAGCAAGCTTCTGTCTCTCATCAGAGATTTATTGCTGCCTCAGTAAGTATAATATTGCTCCTGTAATGGGGAATAACTTGATACTCAATCCATTTTGACAGCGTATTTGTTTTAACTACCCTTTTTATGTTTAAATGGCAAAGCAAAAAGAGGAATGGCAATTAACTGCTGCCAGAGTTCTCTGGCCAACATGTCCTCCTAGGTTTATTTAGTATTTTGTCATATACAACACAAACACAACTTCTGCGTAACACTAATGTCTGATACTGTGCCTCTGACTGCTCTTGGAGCAAAGCAAGATTCCCCCTAGCTTTTGGGCTGTGATTTAAATACTACTCTTTGTTCTGCTAATAAGGTTAGAACAGCCTAACTACAACATCTTTTTGTCTATTTTGGATATTGTGCCTTCATGTAAGATGTTCTGATATCACATGGAACAGCATATAGCTTTTAAAAAGGAATAGTACATCAGGTATTAATCCTCTGTGGTTCGTCCAGATGTGACCATTTACAAGGTCTGTGGTCAAATGAGGCCTCTTGTTTCATGCTGACTTGCAGGTGAGCATAAAGACAGTTTTCTGTATTATGCACATGCTGACTGTGACCTGGTAACATCTGTGTGCAGAGGGAAAGAAAGCATGAACACAAAAGATGAGTACAGTAGTGATGAGTCATCATTCATATTTTGCATTCATATTTTATATTATTCTAATAACATTACAGTGTATTTTCATGTGTGGTCCTCAAAAGTGATGAATACTTAGCTGCCCTAAGTGAGAGAATTGTTCCCCACCCCTATATTCAATAAATGGAAGAAGGCTGGAAGAATGGATGTTGGATTATGATTAGAAACACGGTGCCTTCTCCAAATATGAGACTGTCTCTTGCTAATTGAATAATGCTCTTACAGTTTGAGGACCAACGTTTTATCCATGCAAGATGTGTAAACTTTCCTCTATGACAGAGAATTGGAAGGACATCTTAAGAGTTGTAGAGAGAAAGTTTCACACCTGTCTTCTCATTTTTTTCCTCTGGGAAATATAGAATGCATCAGTACAAATTAAAATGGCAGCTGGAAACATTACTTTTAAAATAGAGTATATGCATTATTAAAAGCTGTCAGGTAATCTTCTTCAGATAGGGGAAGAGACCTGGAGTCAGAGGAGACAGTTTCCTTGCTCTGAAACTTGCCCATGTCCATCTTGTCCTTGAAACATGTCCATCTTATACAATGTTTGCAGGGGTGTGTCATATTAATTACAGATACAAGGAAAACAGCCAGCATACCACTTTCTCCGAGTTTATTAGCTCAATTGGGTGGCTGGGCTTTTTGGTCTGTAATTAAATATGATCTTAAGTTGGGGACTGAACCTGCGCTGTCTTTGCATGCATTATGTTGTATGAAAGTATGGAACTTGAAGACTTTTCAGACTTTAAGATTCAGCGTAACCTACTTGTAAAGATAATGTAAAGCTCTAGCCCAAGAAGTATGGGTTACTTCAAAACTGAGAACATTTGGAAGGTGAAGAGATGTTTGCTGATGTTTAGTCTTTCTGTTGCTGGGTAAAGGATGAGACAGAGTGGGACTCAGCTGGAAGACAGTCAAAAAAGGGAAGGTATGTGATGGCTATTTGTTCATGGGCAGTCTATGTGGGAAAGTGGAAATTTCAACCTCTTTTTAGTCTACTGAGGACTGAGAGCTGTTGAATAGGGAAGGGAGGGACATCTGAGTTTAATATGTGATGTTCTTTTTACCAAAGATTATAATCATACACATTTGTGTATATATTACATTCCTATAAGCATCTTCCTCAAATAATTTGTTTAAATGTTAAACTGACCCTCGAAATAGAATGTGGGTCACTAAGCATGAAATATAAATGGACTTCGTTTTGAGATAAATGCGGGAGTGCAGTGATTATGGCTTTGTTTTCATTTTCTTCAGGATCAATAAAATGGCAATTCCATTAAATATTTATGCATTTATAGATCAGAAAGTTAGCTTCCTCATCAGGTTTTGATTGAATGGAATGAAATAGTGTCATAAAATTTCAGTTTATTGTACTGAAAGGTCATTCCCCTGAGCGTTTCATAACCAAAATGAAAATTGCAGCTATAGACAATGAATACATGGCAAATGTTTTATATCCAGTTCTATTTAATTTTAATTCTTGATATTCCTAGTTATATATCATTTCAAAATTGAACCAGAACCAGCAAAATAGAGGAATGTGTAAATAAAGTTTATTTCATTTGAAAGATTATGTAGCTTGTTCTTAGTAGACTACCAAGCCAGTTCTCCAAGTATGAAGTGCAAGAGACTTGACATAATGTTCATTCTTTTTTAAGACCTTAGGAGAGTCCATATCTCTAAATCTTTAGGTCATTTTGTCATGATTGTTTTTAGAAAAGATTGACAAAGTAACTCCTTACAGTGTAGTACCTGGAGTTTACAGAACACGTATAAAATGTCCTCTACTGTTACTGAACTGTTTTGTGTTTTGAAGTGGCAGTGCAATCGTTCGATAACTCATTCATTTAATAAAGTGTCTCAAGCACAGAGTATTTTCCCTTCAGAGAAGACTCATATATTCAAAGCTCCTGATGGTCTTTAGTGAGGCAGTATGTTTATATTAATTGCCAAGACATTGACTCTATTACTCTGTGTCTGAGTCACCTGATAGGATCTTTGCATGTCTTGGAAGATTTAGTCACAGACTCTGCAAAAAAAATTGCAAATAGTTCCATTATGTTTCATAGGAATAAGTATTGCTCACATGTAGGGCTTTTGGGATCAGTGTCTACTAATGCAATACAGTATTTTCTTCTTTTATGAAGGAAGGGACTTTTTAATCACCCGTGAGAAATAGTTTTCTTTGAGGAACTGGAATCTGTTATTTCTGTAAGAGAGGTTTTAATCACTGAAGACACAAAGTCAACACTGACTTGTAGCTGATAATTCGGTAGATACTGCTATGTGGTTTGCAACTCTACAGTGGCACATTCAAGTTAGTGTGTAATAGCCATGACACGTTGCCCACAGGCTGTGTAAGAATGTTGGTGCCTGTGAAGGAACTCTCACAGGTTACATCAAGGCTGCACGGCTGGTGTGTGTCTCTCTCCTCGTCCTAGACCAGATCGGAGACTTGGCTGGAAAGCACCTCATCACCTTCTAGACTGACTTCCTGCATAAATCAGAGTGCTGAGGGGTGGTGCCTGCAGAGGGGGGAAGAGCTAGCACACAGTAGAGTACATGCCAGCACGCAGGTGTGGGAAGTGATCCAGATTCCTCGGTTCAGGCAGCACTAGGGATCTGAAGATGTGAAGTAAAATTCTCAGTGATTTGCATGACTCCACCCCCTCCCCCCCATCAGAACACTACAGTTTTTTTCTTTTTGTGGAAACTTTTTTTGCACATAACCTACCACATTTTCCTGCGAATCATCCTTTCTTTTGTACTTGATTAATTCTTCATGGTTTTTCTTTTACAAAAGAGATTTATACTTCCTATTCTATTACTTCCACACATTTAGAGTAGCACTATTTGTAATCAAACACTGTGTTTTGACATAGCCGAGTCTGTGCTTACATCTTTCTCACTTCCATCATTATATCCTATTGCCATCTAGATACACTTTGACTTAAACACAATAAAATTAGCCCTGTTTGTTGAGAGGACATCACTAGAATTTTAGTAGCAACAAGGTCCATTTTGTTTTTCAGCAGCCTGTTTTTCCTTTTCAAGGTTTCCATGAGGTGATATTTGTAAATGCTTTGAAGAGATTTTTCTTCTAGTTATATTTTCACTGCCATAGCTCTCAATAAACATTGTTTGGGAGTATTTTAATATTCTTCTGTTTCGTATTATTTGAGGAAGTATGCTGTAGTGAAAGCAATACTTTTTGAAATTTGAGATAAAATATAAAGCTCAATGTGATGTGTTTTTTTCAGTTTTGAGAAACATCACCATGTAGGCAAAATATAGGGCTTAATCATAAAGAAGTTGGTTGATTGTCTTCCTGAGCACCCAATAAATGTTCTTCATAATATTTTGATGCTCGTTTTTTACTTGTCTCTGAAAGATTAAATTATTTACTATAGATCAATAAGTCATATGCATGTAGACAAGATGAATGTTTTATAAATATATTTTAATATAATTTATAGTTATAAAACATGCATGTGTTATATATACAACCTGCATATATATATGCATGTATATGTATATATAAACAAGTGTATATACTGTTACATATTTTATAATTATGTATTTCTCTCTAAAAATTTTATTAATGCTGCTTTTAAGGTTAATCTGATGCTGGCTTTACAATACTGTTTGTGAGCGAGTCTTCTTGCTTTGTACAATTCCAAACAGCATTGTATTTCCATTGTGGTTACTATGAAGTTTGGAAACGGGAAATGATGCATTTTTAATGTCATTTTTTTTGACAAGAATCTCTTGACCTTCTTTTTTTTTTCCTCACTGTTTCAGCCTCTTCTCCACCTTGCCTTTCAGGTATGAGCACATTCTGATGGCTCCAGATCCAGTTCCACTGTATGCTCTGAAACTGTTGGTGGCCCTGACTGAGCACAGCCCTGCTTCTGTGAGGTGATACAACTACACATTCTCTGTTGCTCTAGGTTTTTTATGTTTCAATTTCTTTTCTCCTATTAGGACTCAGCAATAACAGATCTCACTGTCATACTACTTTGACTACCACTTTGATTTAGAAAATCCCCAGAGAGTTTTTGTTACAGAACACAATCTTATGTCCTTTGTGTCAATTTTATATGATCCTGGTTATTTTAATATGGATTTAGCCAATGAAACACTAGAGACAAAATCGTAAGAATTTTAGCATCAAAATTATAATTAAAATTAAAAGGAAAAAAAAAAACCAAAACATTATCAAAATTTTTGTTCAACTAAAAATATTTGGAGCTAGGACAAAGGTGATGTATTTGTTAAAAGTTTACACCAGTCAATTAGCTTGTAAGCTGGTCAGTTTTCCAGCAAATATAGCTACCTTTAAAGTTCCTAAATATGGATTTTAACATTTGGTGTAGGTATCCTCAATATGTTTAAAGGTGTCTTAATGTATTTTTCTTCTTGTTCCAAAGTTTAGAGTGTGATGGGAAAAAAAAAAGTGGCATGGAACTTAGTGTGAGTAGATAATAATAAGGAAGCATCTCTCTATCTTGGTGGATATGCCCAGAAAATCTGGTTGTTCTTGCAGTCACTGTTCTCTGTTTGTAGTGTCTGATGTGTTACAACCAAGAGGTTGCTGAGCATTGTACTGTCTTGCTTTGATCGATTGAAATGAGCACAAGATAAAAAAAACCATAAGAAAAGAAATTTAATTTGTTTTCCCGCTTTTTATTACAGAAGATGAAACATACTCTTTCAATTTTTTATGATGCTACTGGGAATGATGCTTTAATATAAGTAGACTACAAATGAACTAGGGAATAGGGAGATATTAAATATTTTGGATTGTATAGAATAGTTTTTATCGTAAAGAAGCTGTTTATGCTACTGCAGGATTTTATGTATTATAGAAACAAATAGAACAGTTATCCACTTTTAGAATTAACCCACAGATATTCTAATACTCTAAGAGTTATAAAGAATATTTCTGTATCTTGAATGCTGATAATATTAGCAGCACATTTCCTCTCCCTGCTGAATTCTTTTTATTTGAGAAATCATAAGTATTTGCCGTTATGCTCAACATAGGTAGATTATGAATGCACACTCATCCTCATGGTCATCTGGCAGCAGACGGGGGTTCTTTTCTTATTATTATTAAAGAGCAGCTCTGGACCTTCAACAAGCTATTAATAATCCTAAATACCAGTATATCTAGTACTGTCATTTAAGGACTGGCTACCAGATTCCAGATTACCCATCTGTAATTGTTCTGTTTCTCATGTCTCACTGGTCCGCTTCTTTACTTTCACTGAATCATTTGTGTGGCGAGGTTTCTGACGGAGTGCAGTTTATCCCTTGGTCCATCTTCTTCCTGATTCCTTGCCTTCCCTAAAACTTTTGATGGAAGTAGCCAATGCTGCATGACAGAGGTGAATAATATATTCATATTTGTACAAAGTGCTAGTGAACAGAATGGAAACTAGGCACATGCAATAGTGAACACTATATCAAAATTGGTTCTGTTTTGGTTTGATAGCTAATTAATCGGTTCTCATGGAGCTCAGAATTTCTCAAGGCGTATGTTCTCTTTTGCCACTTTCATTAGACAGATTGAAAAAATTGAGATGGGAAGTAAATAAATAACACTGGACATAAATCCTGTGGGATTTAATTTGTTCTTTGTGGAAAGACTCTACTGCATTTTAGTACTGATAAGAGTGATGTAAGTCACTGCACTGAGTCTCTGTAGCTTCTCCAAGCTTACATTTTATCCATGCCTGGCTTTCAAGGATGGATGCTTTCTCCTGTGGCTTTAAATGAATAAAAATGGTGGCAACAAAACAATTGTAAAATGACAAAATGTTAAATTAGCATTTACCTTACTGTTTCCATGCCTTTCAAAAGTGTCTATAATTAACCTTATTTTGAAATAAAGACTGAATTGGGAGGAGGATAAGGGCTACTGTGCATTTATTTAGTTTGTTCCATATGATAGCTTCTTCTCAGACATGTTTACCTAACACATTCACTCTTTCTTGCTCTCTCTTTTTTAATTCCACCAATTTTCTTGTATCTCACACTTATCATTCTTCTTCCCATCAGCTCCGACTTTACTGGTGTGCTTTCTGACAGAGGCATCAGCATTTGAGCAGTTCTTGTTTCAGCATTTGAAAGGAGTCAGATGCACTCCATTTTTTTGTTTCATTTTTTTCATAACTGATATTGTAAGTATATTGTAATATCAGAGGAGAGACATTTCATCTTATTTTTACCATTTTTGGACACTTCTGTTTCCTATTACAGGTTGTTTGTTATATGTGGCATAGACACAGATATTTGAATACTATTGTATTTTAGATTTTTTTATATTATTTTTTATATTTTTAAGGCTTATGATAAATTATACTAATTACAATACATATTTTGAATGCTTTTAATTAGCATTTTAAAAATACTTTGTAATCTCTGCCATTCCTCCACTGTTGAGGTAATTTTTAGCATTCTCTATTATGGGAGCCCTTCCACTCTATTACTTTTCAATTTAGCAGTGGAAAACTCTAGTGATATCCCATTAGTGTGCTGCAGAATTAGATCTCTTACAAATAAAAATTCCCTCTTGTGTACTATGATAGCTGTAAAAAACCCCATCTTCATTGTGTTTCTGTGAATTCTTTAAGAGTTTGGACATCTGACCATATGAGTACCCCTAGGAAGACAATCCAGTTTTAGAAAAGGATGAGTGTTTTCCTGCCTGTTTTGACCTTAATGTGTTAGAGTGTAATTGAATCAGTTGTTTCCCTTTTTGTACCTGTTTTTACATCGTGCAACACTTGCTGTCTGATACAACCTCACTTAGATTTTTTTTTTTTTTTAAAAAAATTGTCTCCTGTGTTAATTGCTCTTTGTGGATTGTACTCGTTTGAAGAGTTCTTGAAGAAACAAAACTTCTCACAGTGGGAGCAAATGTCTGCAGCAGGGAGAGATCTGATTTAACTATGCAAAGTCTGTATTCAGAAAGAGCAGTATCATAAAATACTGTGTCCTCTTGTGTAACATTAACTTAATGTTATATGGGTGGATAAGAAGTCAGGCATAGTCTATTAAGGGTTGGGATTTTTTTTGTTCCAGCTTTGAGTCTCTTAAGCTGTTTTGCTGTGGTCTGTAATGATCAGATTGCTATTTTTTTTCTACTAGTGAGGAGGAGTTGATATAAATGTCTTAGTTTCTCTTAATATGGTATACCAATTAGCTGCTCTTATGAGGCTTGACTGTTGAATGGTATTCTATACTGTGGTACTGCAGGAAACTTTTACTGGATCATGATTTTTAACTTGCCTTTGGCCTTAAAGATAACCTGAAATGTAGCTGCATGCTCTTTTGTGCAACTACTTGGCTTACCTTTAGTGAGAAACTCATACCATTTGATGACATTAATGTATCTGAAAATTAAACCTTCTTAACTATGGAATCTGATTTTTATGGGATGCTAAAATGGACATTTTTGGTTACGAGGAAGGGAGACAGTAAAAGTAATAGAATAGAGGTGAGGGGAATGTGAGATATTTAATCAGATAATAAGCATGAGAGTGGTACACATTCCAGTATTCTGTTATTAAAGTAATTTCCTGAGGGAGAAACACTTATCTAAGAACTAAGGGTGTGACCCTTCATAGATTTATGGTGAAGGATAGGGGACCAAATTAAGGAACCTTCCTCACCTCCCGTCCTTAAAATAAATTTCCCAGACAAACATTAGGCACTGCTCTAAAAAACGGGGAAGAGGTGTCACAAAACAAAACAGGAAGGTTCTGCAGAGCAACAACAACAAAAAAAATGTGCTGCTTGTAAGTGCTACAGGTCTAGTACCTGTGATGATAGATGGATCAACCTTATACATCAGGTTGTCTTGACTAATTAAAGTTACTTTTTATCATAGTGTCTTTGGAATCATCCAAGAATGGTCCAATTTTCAAATTTTATTTATGCTACTGTTCATACCCATGCATTATCTGTTCAAGACCATTAAAGGCAATTTCAGTATATTCTGGAATGGTCTATCTAATATCCTTGCCCTCAGTTTCAAAAAACAAACAGTATAAAAACCCCAAAACAAACCCTAACCCAAAGCCAAACTCTTTGGAGTTGATTTGGTACTTTTAATTGTTTTGTGTTGGTCGAATTGTGATTCAATTCACAAGCACATGTTAGCTTTGCTCATAGTTTGTCTTGGAGCCTGCTGTGATTTCTTTGCCATTATACCAGAGGACTTGCACTTCAGTGCTTTCCTTGTGAATTGATTAATGTGGGTTTATATTAATTGCTTTAAAAACACTTTGTTCTTCTCATTAGTCATTTTAATTTCCTAGTTGAAGGTTGAAATACTCACTTTAAAAAGTAGATCTATTTGTTTCTGAATTAATTCTCTGTTTTTATGTGTTTTCTTGTTTTCTATGACTATGAATAAAATAAAATGGAATAGCTCTGATAACAGGTAAGCCTTAGGGCCTACTCCAAGCAAATTGAGCAGTAGAATTACATGTTAGAGGTGTACAACATTAGTGAGAAAATTAAAAAGCAGATGGATTGAGAGATTGACAGTGGATGGAACTGTTTTATTAGAACTTTAGGGAATGTTTATGTAGATTTAGAACCTGATTTTGATTATGCTTGTTCACATCTATGAAAATTAAATTGTAAAAACTCTGATTGTCTTATTAGGGAAGTACTGCTAATATAAAACAGCAAAGAATTCGTATGAACTTTGCTATTCCTATTTTTTGATGTAAAATTTGCATATATGCAACTTTGTCTAATAACACCAGGCAGGAAGACTTGCCCAGAAACAGACTCTTGAAATGTTAAGTTTTGTGTCAGCTAATAACACTGTTGTCAAGTCGCACATCATTGTGATTCGTATCAAAGGCAGTGGTCAGAGTTCATTATTGCAAGTGAGTTCTCATAGTCTAGTCATGTACAGACTGTAATCCTAATCACCGTTTTTAATGTAAAACACCGCTCCTTAGAGTTACATTTTATAAAAGCTCCCCTTTAGTAAAGAAATTAGCTATTAACCTTAAACCTGTAATTTTGTCTCCCCTTTCGTGTTGCTGATCAATTGCTGAATGTCTAAGTTGTAAAAATGTGAAGCTAATATTTGATGTTACTGTTAAGTGAGTTTTTGCAAAGTGTCGTATTGGAAGGCTCACATATTTACTCTTCTAATGTAAAGCATTAAAAAGAAGGAGAAAATGCCATTCATTCTTGGTTATTTTTACTTTCAATAGTGAATTTTTGCCCTTGGTAATATAAGTAGCAAATAAAACATAAGCAGATAATGAGGAAAAGTCAGCTGGTTGGGTGCTACAGTTGGAGTTGCAGACCTGAGTGAATTCAGTTTGCCAGGAATCCTCTGTTCGGCACAAAGCAAATGTTATCCACTGAAAAGTCCATTCTCTTATGTTCAATAGTAGGTGCCGAGAGAAGACTATAGAAAGGAGTCAGGTGAGTGGGAATACTTTCAGGAGGTTTTCTCAGACCCCGTGTGAGCTTTGGTTTTTTTCAGAAGCCATATAAGAATTTGTGGTGTTCTGTAGGTAGTAGCTATTGAGGAGTAATTTTTATTTAATTTCTGTGTGTTGAAAGATATATTTGACAAATAACAGTAATGGTTAATCTGTAGCATAATCACATGCATATGAAGTTTTATCATCTTCAGGTGTTTTCTTTGGATTTCTTTGTTTGATCTGGGATTTGCCACCATCATCTTATGGTGGAAAAGAAGAACACTACTTCAGAAATTTCTAGAATGTTGTCTCCTTTAGCTGTGGCTTTGCAATCTGAACAGTCATGGCTGGTTTTTAAAACCCGTTATCAGGGGTCCTTATACATTCTGAAAGCTCAAGCATACTGTATCGATCAGCTGACCAAATTCTTCAAAAATTTGTTGTAGATTTGACATTTCATCCTTTTAAAATGAATGTCTTGGTTCTTGCTTTGTGCGTGTCCACCAGTTCTGTTCTTCAGAATACTTTCTACTCATTAGTTCAGCTTGGAATGTCTGTAATACCCACGTTTTCATACACAGCCCCAACTTCTCTCTAGAGCTTATATCTGATAACAGCACATTCTCTGTCTTAAATTTTTAAGGGATCACACCTGTAACAAAAAGCCTTTGATGTTCAGTGTCCTGCAGTAGGTCTGTGTTTTGAAAAAAGATAATTTAGTATATCTTAGAAAAACAGATCTTGCAAATTGTTGGAAAGCAAAATTGGAGGCGTAATCTCATTCTGAAAATTGTTAGTATATTAAAAAGTCAGATTATACTGATAGCAAGTCTTATAAAATCAGATGACCAGTTATTTTGAGCCAGTTGTGTATTTGTACATAGATTTAAATGAGAATAACATGTTATTTAGTATTATGATTTGCTTATGTGTATTATGATGATTCTGTATGTTTTCCAAACAGAGTAGGACCTAATTAAATATAAATTTTATAAAAGTCTTTAAACAGACAAACTACTTTTAGTTTAAAATATAAACATTCTGTGAAATAAATTCCATAGCTAAACTCGTCTTTCACTGGCTTTAAGACATTTCCTCTGTAAAACTAAGGTAGCAGTGAAGGGTGTGATAATGTCACTCTCTCTTCAGCACATATATGCAAAGTTGGGATAAATCAGCTTTAAGCTTTGTCTTAACACAATGCTTGATGTGACTATGCTTTAGCTAAGTCATGTGTATAATTTTCTTTAGAGGCTGCAGCTGTTTTTTGCTTCGGTCATAAAGGTTTGCAGGTGACCTTTAAGAACAGCCATATTGGCTTTAGTTTTGTTTTAGCTTATGTCAGCAGAAAGTAAAGCTGACTTTGTAATGCTGTAACAATCAGGACTGCTTGCAGTTTTTGGAAACAATCGTTTCATAATTTACCCTTTCATACAAAAGCATTTTTCTAGGTTTTGCCTAAAATAGGCTTGCTTAGCTATTCTTGGTATTTGATTGTGTTTTATTGCTAATGTGTTCACAGTTTAAATGCTGCTTATGTAGCAAAGTGAGTGGCTTTTGCTGGAGTAAGTAATTCCTATAAACCCTAAGCACAAGTAGGTTTGTGCTGGCAAAACTTAATTTTGTCAGTACGATTACTGTTACAGTTGTTGCTCTTTTTGGGAGTCTGTGGTGTTTAAATGGGCTTTTTTGTGTTCAGTATTGTTATACCCACATCAGCAAAATTCTGTTTCACAGGCGTGGCCTAAGCTTTTCATTTAACTCATAGATTTGGCTCTGGTAATGAACCTCAAATATAATAAGTCTTCCTATCTGCAGTGCTAGGGCTTTCTTATGAACTGGCTATGTCCAAGGTGCCATAACTCTCTATTTAAGAGTTATTAGATTGCTCAGGGGCGAACAGCTTTCGTGTTCTCCTGACCTATGAAAGGAACTGTTTTCCACTACATATGGATTTTTTTTCCCCTTCAACTTAAAAAGAAAAGAAATTGTCCTTAAATTCAAGCTTCTAAATTTAGAAATAATGAGTTTCTTTCCTTACATAAACTCTTTTCTCTCTGTTGGGTGTAACATTTCTGTATGCAAGAAAAAATAAATACATTTGTTTGGACAAGGCTATTACTTAATTTTGGTAAATGTGTATATAAAGGTGCATAAAATGATACTGGCTTATTTTGTTTTGAACAATTTAGTGAATGTGTTTTACTCATCTCTAGGTCCACGTGCCAGTGGTGTACAGTGCAACAGATCTTCTTATATTAAGCCCCTGCTCCCTCCCCAGACTCATATAGGTTCTATATCATAGAATCATTATTACATTTAGGTTAAGGCAAGGATCAGAGAAACAGGAAAACAATAAGAAACAGTAAACCATTATTCATACATAATGCACCCATCTGCATTACTCAGAAGTAATTCTTAGTTCTTCGTAGATATGGTTGTTCTGTTAGCGTGGCTTTCATTCCTTATTGTATTTCCTTTACATTACATGATTCCAGCAAATGTGAACAATCAGAGCTTGATAGGTGACATTAACTTAAATGAAGCATTTTATTCTTTAATGACCCTTGTATGTTTGTTCTAGCCCCCTATGAATTTTTTCATTAAGTTCATAGAGTTCATGTTAAATTTCTCTTAGCCACTTCAGTTCACAGTACAGTACTTTAGCTTACACTATCCAGAAAAATAATACCTTCTCTTTTCTTACTGGACATGAATAAAAACTCTGAAATAAAAACTCTGAAATTGAACTATGTGATTTTAGGAATATGTAAGTTCTTTTTAACAAATAGTTTACCAAACAGAATTAATCTGATTACTGTTGTATCAGAAGCCAGTATAGAGTTTTACATAGTAAAGCTTCAAACATGAAATTAAAGGCTTATCTTAGACAAATATAACTCATGTTTATTTACAGAGGAAGACGTAATATAACTTTGTGGGTTTAACTGACATACTTCTTGAAAGACAATTTTGTAGTTTGTTGTATGGTGAAATGCCAGACATGCTCTCTGTGTTTGAGTTCTGTGTTTATTACACATGATTCATAATGCAGCCTTATCTTAGCTGTATCACAAGGCTAAACCTACCAATTGCTTAGGAAGCACTTCAGTAATGTTATAGTGACACAAGAGAAAGTTTTTGAAACACACCATTTAGTGTCCTCTGTCATGCTTGGTGAAGAGGCATCTAGTATAGTGTAAAAGAAAGGTGACAACCATTCTTCAAACTAGACAATATAATACAGTTAAGAGTATGTAATCATATGATTCATATGTCATAGGGTGTGAGAGACACATCCTTTACTAATAAATATGAAGTGTTTTGTGTTCTAAGAGTAGAAAATACTGCATTAATGTAAGGTATTACTGATTTGTGAGAATATTCTTCTTTCTTATAAGCATATACATGCTGGTTTATATCTGATTTTGAAATGAAGGAGAATATAGCTAACTTCTTTAGGGCCACCAATCCTCAGCATTGTCAAGAGAATTGGCTGACAAAAGTATGATATAGAAATATGTTAAACCCAAGAAGCTAGTAAATATAGCATGCTTTAGAAAAATGCAGCATATTTATAACCCTATTATGTGTGCTGAGTCTATTAATTAAAATAGTTAATGGTGCACTCTGTTTCATAGTATGTATAGTGCTATACTTATGAATTTTTATTAATTTCTGCCATTAAAAAATATTAACTTAATTACTGTTCCACTGACTTGAATTGCGTCAGTGAAGCAGATGTTGGAGTAATTTCCAAAACAGTCTGACATTGCTGTTTCTATTTAATGTCTGAAGTGGAGCTCATCTTTTTTAAGAGCTAGTCTAAGGCTAAGGTTCTGGGTCATGGATTTTGGCAACAGCTATTCTACTACTCTTTTTCTGTTGTAAGTCTAGTGTGTTAAAAAAGAATTCCATTCCTCTGTTTTTAAATCAATCTTAAAATATGTTTTTACAGCCTCGTGGAAGAAATCCATCTTTTTCCAGTTCTTTTCCAAGTCATTTTGGTAAGAATAATTTTTAATATATATATTCTAATAGATAGGTATCATATCTCTCAAATCATGTCAAACTAGTAAGTTTCATTAGGCATGTTGATAAAATAATAAGACATTGATAAAATCAAATGGAACAGTCTGTCTAGTGTAAATGGCCATTTATGCAGTTCTCACCAACTAATCCACCTGTAAGAAGTTTCCTTAAGGTACTTGTTTCTTTTTTAATCAAAAAACATCCTCAAAACCAGAAAAAATGAGCTTCATCCCTGATTAGAACTACATGTTTGCCCAATTGAAGCAAGAAATGCTGAGGAACTTGCATTTTATTTAAGAATATCAAATACAAGTTTGATACTGTTGGCAGGATGGTCTCAATTCCCACTATTTGCTTTTGGAATTTCTTTCAATATAAAGTATCAAGGATAAGATTTTGGATAGTCACATGTGAAATTTCCACCCCTAAATAGGATCTACCACTTATAAATGTCGGGAAAACTGTTGATGTTTTTCTTTCTCCGATATGTTGCAAAACAAATACGTTAATGAAGAAGAGAAATGTTTAGGCTGGTTTGGAATCTGGGTACTGGCTATCCATTAGCCTTCTCATTGCTGATTTCCACTGTCTCTTATTTGTTTTTTTAATCTCTGTGTTCATGAGGTTGCATCAGGTAAGTGTCCTGTCGTATAAACATGCTCCTGATAAATACTAAATATCTGTTGTAGATAACTATGCAGTGTGGGCATGTTGCGTACTTGCTTTTGCATCATTCTTGAAATTCAGTCTTTTTCAGATGATGTTCATAAATGTGATTCTGAATCAACTTTCATATTCCTTTCTTAGGTTTAATTATTTTAATCTTCACTCTTCCTTTGCAGTGATTTATTTCACTGCCTATCATTTTAAATCTCTTTAATATTGCATACCCCGATAAGCCCTTTTTTATTACAGTAACCTCTTCAGTGATGATGGATTTTTCCAGCAGCATACAGAACACAGGCTTTATGATATTTTGTGTACATATATGTACAAATCTCTTCTTGTGATGAGTATTAAGAATAATAAGCCCCAAGATTTTACAAACCCCAAGATTTTACAGTATTTCATAAATAATTTTGACCTAGTACTACTTTTAGGTAGTAATAAAAATAATAAAAGAAGAACACAGTAAAATATGGAAGTCAGATGTTTCATATTATTCCTTAAATATCGAATTAATGTTTGAAATGTCCTTAGGTGCTAGAATGTTGAAATTTAACTTCCTATATATATATATATGTTAGTCTATAGCTATGAGTATTTAAACATGGTTATGATCTCTAGAAATATTCCCGGATATTGAAAAATTTTTTGTAATGTATCTGTAGTCATGGCATTTAGAATGTGTGTATGTCATACCATGTAAGTAGAATGGGTTAGAGTCAGTCATAAATACTCTCTCCTGACCTCCTCACATGCAGTTTGACCTCACAAGTTCTAGAAATAGTTTGGGATTTTCTGGGGAGAAAAGAAGCAAGCTCAAAATTGTCTGCAATTCTGTGAAGGTTTCACCGCTCTCTTGAACCCATATAGCTGTCTTTGAGCTTATGGTTAAGAGTGGTGAGGGGGAAATCTTATAACTTTTCGGGAGAAAAGAAGCTTCCCCCTCCAACATGCTTTGTTCTGAGAGGACACCTGTTATTGCCTCAATTGCCATATGCAGCATTCAAGCTTTAACAGTACTCTGGCTGTCAGCTGTGGTCTTGTTTGGCTCAAGGGATGTGAGATATGACACCCTAAAAAGTAAGGAGGGTGGCAACCTGTTCCCCTGTTTTCCCTACAGAAAAGTGAATTCAGCAAAGGGAGGTTAGGTGATTAGAAAAACCAGGACTAAACAGACTGGAAGAATTAATTTTTAGGCTGTTTTCCTCATGAACAGAGTGGATTGAACAGAACAGATTAGCAAACTCCTTCATTACAGGTTTCTGAAATATTTTCATAGTCATATGGATGAAGGGAGTTGCCTATAATTTACTTCTCATTATTCTCCATGAACTAGTCTCTGTCTAGGTTTATATTTCTGTTTGTTTCAAGAAACAGTGCAAATAGAAACGCTGAGCTCTGTGCTGTTGTACCTAGAATTTTACCAGACCATTACCTATTGAATTTGAATTACACTTCAGAATCAATATACTATTTTATACTGACAGTAAGTTAATGCAGAGGTATTACTATCATGTTCAAGGATTGTCATTAGTACCGCATGATTTCTATGCCAAGACTGAATATCCAATGTATGTTTCTATGTATCATTAAATATAGTTCATATTATTTGCTGTGATGCAACTGACAGGACACTGACTCTGTTAGGCCCTGAAGGGAAATATCGGGGGCTTAAAATTTAAAAGTATCTCCAGGAGCAGTCTTTCTTTCTAGGCTGTGCTACGGTCAAAGTGGAATTAAACTTAATCTAGCTATCTCAGTAGCAAGGTTGTGATGGCTTGCAGATACTGAGCAATTCACAAGAAATGGGTTTTAATATGACTGCTTTTCCCTGCTTGTCAATGTAGAGTTACACTACCTCTTTTACTCAATGCTACCCTATGTTTTGGTCTAAGCAGTAACACCGAGATTTGGCGATTTTTTTATTCCCTGTTGTCTCACTGAACCAGTTAGATCTCTGAATTCAACTAAAACACATGAAATGTATCCTTTCATAACATTTTTGTTATAGTTGCCAAACAAAAAGAACTGGATTAATGAAGAAATCTGTTGCTGTCTACCTTAAGAGTTTTCTAAGAGAATAGCTATTATTTACCTGAGCTAGGTTTTAGTTAGTGATCTAATTAATAAGAGGCTTTAAATAGAGTTCCAGTTCCCCTGGAAACCCTCAGCACTCATTTATCTCTCAACACTTAGTTACATTTAGGAAATGCGCATTAATAGTGTACTTTGTGAGTATGTAAGGACCTGTATACAGTTCTTGGTTATAGAATTTCAGAGGAGAATTTCATGTTACGCCTGAATGCAAATTAACTTCATCAGTAGCATGATCCCAGATCCTAGTGCTAGCAGTTATGTAGCTTATGAGTAGTTCTACAAAGCAACATGAAGGTATGACTGTAATACGAGTGGACATTGATCTTGCTTTAATGTCTAATGTGGTCAGCAGTAATGTAGGGGTGTGTATTTGTGGAAAAAAGGAGATGTATTGACAATACGGAGTATTTTCAGGACAGTAAGTGATTGAAAAGCAGAAGGAAGGTTGGCATTGTAATGTGCAAAAATTAAAAGATGCAAACTCCCCTTGATAACAAGATTAAAAATAATGAACCAAATTCCATTATTATGTAAATTATGCCAAAAGTTGGGTTGATATAAGATATAAATATGAAATGCTGCTGTGGATGAAGAAGGGATTGTAGCAGGAGAAGTTGCTGTGGGATATGTTCCATGTTTTATTTTCTTGCTGCCTTTTTCTGCTACATCCTTAGTATTCCATTTTTAATATATTTTACTATGTCAAACATGTCATCTGTCTGCAGTATCAGTTCATGATATACAAAATATTCTTTTTTATTATTATGTTATAATTCTGGAATGAGGTTGATAAAGGATTTGGAAGTGGTTTACTGCCATATTTGTAAATTATGGCTACTTGTATTTTAGATTGCTACCAAGATTTTCGCATTACTGAGTAGCAAGCAGTGAAGTTGGCATAAATGTTATTTTCTGTGCTATGTTACTTTCTAAGTTAGGGTAACATCATAAATATTACCTGGCCTTTCTTTAGAGTTATCTGAATAAAAGCTGTTGGCATAGAAAAGAAATGCTGTGTAGTTGGTGAAATTTTATTTTTCTCGTGATAAGTTTTAAAACTAAAGCTAATGATGCTTGTGATTAGGAGCTCAGTTGTACCCTATTTTTAAAGCTCACTAGTCAATTGTGTGCTTATCCTATCAGAATCTCTGGTGTAGCTTTTGATCACAGTAGCATGTCACAGACTTCAGTTTTTGCTGTAAAATGTTTTTTTACAAAGTTCAATATTTTAATGGCCAGCTAAAATTTAAAGGCATATTGTTTTAATAAAAAATACATTGTAATAAATTAGAAAGATATTATATTTATAAATTGTATCTTATTAGTAAATACCATCAGTCAGTGGTAGATAGTGTCTTAATGTCTAAACTGTAAATATACAAATATAATGATTATTTTATTTCTATTGCTACTCTGTCCTTAGTGCAAGCAAGTCCACTTTCTTTCTTTACATTTTGGAAACAGCTAAAATTAATTTTAAAATTACAAATTTTAATTTATTTTCCTTGAAATATAGTGGAAAGCTGTTACTACGAAAATACAAAATAGGTTTCTTTTTGTAGGCCTGTTCATGTATTGTTGTTTATTTTTCCTAGTTGTGTATATGCTGTCCCTGTGTATTTTGGGACGATATTCCATTGAGCAATGAGGAAGAGAGTATGTGCTAGGTATGATTATAAGAAAAATTGTAACAGTTACATAAAAATTAGTTAAACATAACCTTTAAAAGAAGAAACAAACCACTCCATTTTTATTTGGGTAACACCTTCTTTTCAAGAGAGCTAGAAATGTTGTGGAAAAGCCCTTTAATAAAATGCAAAAAAAAAAAAAAAAAGTGTGACAAAGAAGTTGTGTAGCATCCAAGTGGAAGCAGTGGTTGGATTATATTTCATTTTTAATTTTAATAGGGGGAAAAAGCTACAGGAAATGATTATGGTCAGAAATGCCACTCCTTGTCATCCGGGTAAAGCAACAAAGCCACCCACTCAGAACAATTTAAAAATAATGCTTGTTTTCTGACAGGCTCACCTCTGAAAATACTATAAAAATGGAGAAAAAGAACACTGGAGAGGAAAAAGAAAAGCCTCATCATTCCTCTTTTGCTTGGTTTCTGTTTTCTAGTGAGAGATTACAGTCAAATATTATTTGAGGGGCGAGGTAGAGGTATTTTTCTACCTAGCAGCCACATGGATTGTAAGGATAGAGGAACATGTATTGGAGGTTATTGCAGCATTTGAAGCATTAGTTTACTTGTGTATGCTAAACTAAGCACTTCTGAGTCCAGCATGGTACCCAACTTGCTGGTTGTCTAAAAGAACGGGGAGCACGTTTCTGACTCCTGCAAGTGTTTGTAAGCCATCCAGGGTGGGTACTTGAAACAACAGAGCAGGAGACTCTTATTCTTATATTCTGTAAGAGAGTACAAGCTTCTACTGCTGAATGAGTTTCTTCTGCTGCTAATGAATTTCACCATTCATTACTGCTTTTAGGGAAAATCTGCATTCATAAGGTATCTGAAATTATATTCTAAGATGAATATTTGTGACTTCTACAGGATGAGCATTAGTTATAGTTAGGAAAGTTAAATGTATCCATAATGAATATCTCCATCTTTTTTAATTCTTGTGAAAAAAATTGTGAAAATATTACTTCCTAATATTCTATATTTAGTAGTCAGATTGTTTGCTGTGACAGTGTATGTAAAATTGTTGTGACAGATTAGCAATATAATCTATGAGGAAGTCTGAAAGTGGAAATGCCAAAATCCTATTTCAATTGGTGGTTTATAAATCAAAATAATTGCTTTTTTGAAAGAGATTTAATATCCAAAGATGGGTTAAGGAGAAACTAGTGAAAAAGTGTTGGAATATCTTAGAATTTATATATTTGAAATTATAAAAAATTACAAGGTACCATTTAAAGAAAAAAAAAGTAATGCAAGTGTAAAATTTGCTCTGAGTAGAACACTTAAAGAATGGTTTAAATCTTTTTCAAACTGACAAATTTCTTACCAATTCATTGAAGTCTTGTGTCACCACTCATTAAGGTGTTTCTCTTTTTAATGGTTTTAAGGTTTATTCTCTTTTTAATGCTAAACCAAATTAATAGTAGTGTTTCTAAAGACCAAAGAAGAAAAGGTAGTAGGGTACAGTATGTTAATTTCCATCTGGTAAAAATGTTGGCTTTTTTCATTACTCAGTTGACTTGCTTAAGCACTTTTAGTTTAAGGATGAGATTCCTGAGACTACTTTTTTCTTTTAATTGTTGATATGGAATTTGGGTATACCTGTACATAAGAATGTGTAGTCCTGGAAGTAAACATGTCTAAGTGGAATTCTCTTGATAACTTTTTAGCACAAAGCAGAATCTTACTAAAAGAAAGGTTTTTTTCAGAAACAGTTTTGTTTTGGTTTGGTTTAGTAATCCTTCAGTCAGGAGTTTCTGAGGAAGGGTTTACACATGTAAGTGTTCAATTAGTGTTGAATCGGTTGTTAATCTGTTATCGTCAGCTGTTCTCTGCAATTATTAACACTGTACACAGAATGAATTAACAGTTTTGTTTTATTGGTGTGTAGCTCATGTTTTTAACAGATGACAACAAAACTATTAGAAGCCAAAATGCATGGTATAAAAGCAGTTTCTGATTGTGATTAATAATGAGAGCCCATGGTATTTGATTTGTTTCCCGAGATACTTTACACATGTAAGTAGTGAGTAATGCATATGGGTAAAAGCAGTCACATATGGTAAAGCAGTCACAGAACCACAGATTATCTGAGGTCGGAACGGACTAAGAAAGATCATAGTGTCCAACTGCCTGCTCCTTGCAGGACTACCTAGAAGTATGTCAAATGACTAAAAGTGTTATCCAGATGCTCCTTGAGCTCTGTCAGGCTTGGTGCCATGACCACTTCTCTGGGAAGTCTGTTCCAGTGCTCAACCACCTTCTTAGTGAAGAATCTTTTCCTAATATTCAGTCTGAACTTCCCCTGATGCAGCTTCATTCCATTCCCTCATGTCTTGTTGATGGTCACCAGAGAGAGGAGATCAGCATCTCCCCTCTGCTGCCTCACTTGAGGAGGTTGTAGGCTGTGATGAGGTCTCCCCTCAGCCTTCTCTCCTCCAGGCTGAACAAACCAAGTGACCTCAGCTGCTCCTTGTAGGTCTTGCCCTTGAGACTTTGCACCATCTGGATCACCCTTCTTTGGACACCTTCTACTACCTTCTACTTTGATGTCCTTATAGTGTGGTGCCCAAAACCACCCACAGTACTCCAGGTGAGGCTGCACCAGTGCAGAGTAGAGTGGGACAATCATCTCACTCGACCAGCTGCTGATGCGTTGCCTGATGCCGCCCAGGACACGGTTGGACCTTTGGCTGCCAGGGCACTGCTGACTCATATCCAGCTTGCCATCAACCAGGACCCCCAGGTCGCTTTCCACAGTGCTGTTCTCCAGCCTTTTGTTCCCCTGTGAAAAGGTCAACAAAAGTTCCTTCGCATAGGTGTTTTCCTACAAACTATGGGAGAAAGATTTGATTTTTTTCAATGTCATCGTAACATATACTAGGCTTTCAACATGTTTGCTGTGATCACAGAGCTTAAGGCTTGTCTGTGCTGTAGTCAGTGTGTGGCAACAATTCACAAAATTGTCTCCACCTAGCTCTGAGCTAGTAGCTTCACTGATGGTTGTCATGTGGGCACATCAACAGAGGGCTTACAAAGTGCGAAGCTTAATAAACACTTTGACAGTGAGCTGCTACAGCCATCCTGGCTTAGGTTCCCTAGCAAGTTCAAAGCAAAGGATAACTTCACGCTTAAGGTATGAATGTCCTCCCATACTTGCAGAAGACCAGTGTAGTTTGAAGAAATCTCATGAAAGGACTGGAACAGGAGTGTTGGAAGTGATGGGAACATCACAGAAACGTAGGAATCATAAATTCCTTATGGTTTAGAAGATATTCCAGTGTTGGTAGGAGAAGCACTGTATAAATTGTAAGTAAATGTGGGCAGCCTATTTTATGACTGTATGTCTGTGTAGGTCTATCCCCAGTAGGATCGCTGGTAGAAAAAGAAAACGTGTTTGAGGAAGCAGAGCCATCCTTTAAATCACTTTAATACTATAAATCAATATTCTGCATAATAAAATGGGTTTTAAAATTAATACTAAAGCATGTCCTTCTATCATTCTCTTTCTTATCTGAAAAACTATTTTAAACCAGTGCTCCTGTTAGAGGTGGGAATAAAGTTATTTACAAAATCACCTGGAACTCCACTTCTGAGAGAAAAATTGAGTCCACAGCATTTATGACAGCATTATATTCTTCTATCAGAAGGAAATTCAGCTATTTGCATCTTAAAGGAATTGCTTCCTATTGCTACACAGTAATATTTTAGTGTGTATGCTACATAACTATTTTTTTTATTTTATATTCAGTGCTAAGGGACATCAGAAAACTCATGTATGAACAATACTTTTAAGTGTTTCTGGGTTGGTTTTTTTTGTTTTTTTTTATCCTGTCCCAGAACTTGGAAATTACACAGATAATAAACATGAGTCTGAAAGACTGTAATAAGGTTTTAAAGCTAGGTATAACATAAGAAAATCACAAACAAGTAGGGAAGTGCATAGCTGTGTTCTTTGCAGAAATAGTGCCCATAATTACTGCTGATATTAGAACACATTTCTAAGTTTTATGATGTTCTGACTGTTTTCCATCTCTTTGGTCTCATTCTATATGTTATATATTACCGGTCTTCAATAAGCACTCAAGCAAACTGTTCTTGTGAAGGTGTTTTTTTTTTAATAAACATTTCTAAACTAGTCCGGCGTGGATGGTTATTCTGTGTATTATAGCATAATGTCTTACAAGTTGTCTTTTGAATGAAAATATTTTCACAATTTCAAAGAAAAAGTTGTCGTGAAGTAACAATCATTGTTACTCCTTGCATGGCAGATCTCTGTCTTTATCACATCATTGCTCTGACTGTCCCAACAACAGTTCACAGTGTTGCTTCAAAGTGACATGGAGCCCAGTGAGGCCTCTGATCTTATCACATCTTCTGTTGATTAGGACAGAGCGTTATAGGAATGTATGGTGATGATGCAGTTTAAACTCTGTTCCAAACAATTAGCAAGTAACCATAATGCTAATATTTATCCAGTGTTATGGTGTGAAATACAGAATAATCCCTTCAGCGATTGACTTGAGATCACACACAACAGTTGTTTAATTCTCCACACCTGCAAAGGGTAGAGCCTCTGCGTGTGCTGGCCCTTGGCTGTTGCTCCAAATCCACTGGGTTCGTCCTGTGTTTAGAGGATTGCCTGTTGTCCTTTGGACCTTGCTGGATGCTGGTAGTTGGCACTTCCCTTAAACCCCTACAATTACAAATGCTGTAATAGTGGTTATTCTGAAAACTTTTAAGAACTTTCTTCTTGGAAGGCTAAGCTTGTTTGGAATACAGAGTTTGTTCAAGTACTACATTCAGAGCAGAATTTGAAATATATTGTAAAAGGCTGTAATAGTACTTACCCTGAATGTTTGACATCTTGGAGCAAGCACACTGAATGTACTCCCTAATGATTGGGGGCCCGGAGCACATGGCAAACATGGAAAGGCTGAGAGAACAAGTTTCATATGACCTTTGCAAAGAAGTCTTGGGGGGATCTCATTCCTCCTGTAGCTTTCTCATGGGATAGTACAGAGAAGAGAAAGCAGTCTCAGCAGTCCCAAATGGAAAAGCAAGAGTGTGAATGAAAGTTGGAAGATGGGAAACTCCGGCTTTATATAGGAAGAAACTTTTTGCTGTGAGGAGAGTGGTCTAACACTAGAACCAGAGATCAGAGACGTTGTAGGATATCCATTCTTGGAGACTTAACACTCATCTGGATGCAGCTGTGAGTCAGCCTGCTTTGGCACGACTGCTTTGAGCAGGGCGCTAGACTAGAGAGCTCCAAAGGTGACTTCAACCTGATATCATTCTGTCCTTTGATTGTCCCAGTCCAGTCCATCTTCCTGAAAAACAATCAACCCAACAAAAATTACCCAACACATTATTTCCTAGTATGGTAGCCACCATTCACTGAGCCCTGCCTGTAGTTAGATATGTTAACTCCTCTAGGTTAGCATCCAAGTCAGCAGTGTTTCAGGTGAATTTGAGTTTCTGATTTCTTCATCTATTTTCTGCTTCCAAACAATTTGTATGCTTTGACCTTTAAGTAAGCAAGGTGGATGCACTCAAGTGACAATGCTTATTCAGCTGGCTTGGCTCCACTCCCATTTCTTCCTCATCTGAGGCATCTACATTTTATACTGCATGAGGGTGGTGGTTTATGAACCAAATCCAAGACAGACTGTAGGTCAGGGTTGAGTGGATGGATGTATAAAGTCACTGAGTGTTTCTACCAACTTGTTTTCTCTCAGTACATTTAAACATTATGCAAGGTACCTTAAATATGAGTCTTGTGCTTTTTAACAGTGTTCTGAACAGATTGGTTTTTTTTAATTTTGTGATTGGGAAATTTGAATATTGTTGTGGAGAATTTTCCTTAGTGATTATATTTTTACTTAAAAACAGTGAAGCTCTGACCTTTAAGGAAACATGCTAACTTTAGCTTTGCACACAAGAAAAAGTTGAAGCTATTAGAATTTATTTCTTGGAAAACTGGAAGACTTTCCTCTAAAACAAAATGGAAAACAAATGCACTTAAATGTGAACTAAGACCTTTCTTTTTAACTCTGGGACCTTTGGAACAGTTAAGATTTGTAGAATATTTGAAATACTTACCTAGAAGACTTTTATAGTGTTTAGGTGAAGAATCCTATGTAAAACAAACACACACAAACACACCCCACAAAACCACACTTCTAAAAATATGGAAAAGACATGTATTTTTGCCCTTATAGTGTAATTATATTTCTTTTATTTGTCATTTTAGATTGATAGATAACTTCTATTAAAATTAGCCAGTACTTCATTTAATAGTAAGTTATTCTGTCTAGCCTGTTGCATCAGGAATGATTCTGTTATTGTTCCCCCAGTTTAGTCTGAATAAAGAGTTTATGACCTTTTTCCATGGTCACTGAACATTGTATCAGGAATTTCATTTTAGTTGTCAGAAGGGTATGGAGCTTATGTTCCTTAATGATGGATGTCATCAGGAGCAGGAGTGAGGGGGCACCTCAAGACAGCCTCAGGCTTGGATAGGCACACAATTGGTGCTTGTGTTCTCTCTCAGTTTTTCTGCAAATGCAAAGTCTTTTAAGATGATGCAAAGTTCAGAATCCAGAGTTTCGGAATCAAGGTTTTCCCCCTCTTCGACAGTTTTGGCTTGGGTTGTTTTGAGGGTTTTTTTTGTGGCCATAAAACTGTTTAGCATTTGCATATTCTTTCATCACACTTTATTTGAGCATTTTTGATAAAAGTTTTGTGCATAACCTTCAGGATCTTGTGATTATTCATGTAATTAAAATCCTCTGGAGTTTTTTTGACACCTAATACTACTCACTTTCTGTTTCATTTGCACTCCTTTTCAAAGCAGCCCTGAAACCTGTATATGTCTGCTGTCAATGGTCCCAACTCTACTTATGCAGTGATGCAAGATGTGTTGCCATTATCACTCAGGAATGAGATATCATGGTTAAATAAAAACACAGTCTAATAAAAACATACGTTTAGTCCTTTGTCCTGGTCAGGAGAGCACAATGAATGCTATACATTGTAAGAGGAAGTATTGCAATGGTAGGCAGAAAAACATTGCGTGTGTTACTCCATGTGTAGAGTTTGGGTTCCTCATTTCAAAAAGTTCACCATAGAACAGTAAAAAGTGCAAAGAAAAGAGACACAGATGATCTAAGATCTGGAATGGCCCCTGTGAAGGATATTACTCTTCTGTATGCTTTAGACTGGAAGGTGGTAATCGAGGGGGAACTATGATCTTCACATATACATAGCATACAGTCAGGTGAATAGGGAGCAGTATTACACAAGATCTTTATTATAACAACTGAAGAAAACTTACAGTTGGGATCTTGAAAACTGACAAAAGGTGATACTGTTTACTGTAGGGTTATGTTCACCTCTCAGCTCTGTTCCATATTTGAATTAAAAAATAGTTAATGAAGAAAAATTAATGAAGAAAAATCCATTGAGAGCTATTATATTCTAAAAATCTGCTTCTGACTCGAAGTCCTTGGGCTGTCAATTCCTAGAGGCTGAGGAAAGTGTTCTGTGTACCTGTCTTGTACTTTTAAGGCTTCTTCAGCTGATGAGTGGTTTAGATAGGTTGTTTGGGTAAGTAGACTTTCTGTTAGAAAGAGTCAGATTCTGCTTTATATACTGAAAATGCATGCATGGGATTTTAGTTACTAGCTGTAGAAATTTGTCTTACTACTCCCATTTTTGTATGAGAAACCAGTTTAGTTTTTTTATGACTTAAAAAGATTGACTTGTTTTCTGAAGCAAGTTATTTCTTAGAGAAATTAGCAAGTTAAAAATACACAGCTCTGAGTCATGAGGTTAATTTCCAGTCTGTGCTGTTTATTTGGTTGGCTGTAAAGAGGTTGGTGTTAATACGCATGAGTTAAAAATTAACAGTAATTTGGGGAATTCAGAAAGAAATTTGTGCATGAAGTTCTTTAGGAATTAGTGTTTACCCAGATTCTCTGTTTATGGACAAGTTTCATAGTTCTCAAAGTTAAACATAGCACATTTCTGCAGTATTTGTATTACATCAAAGCTCTTTTCACTCAGTCATTATAATTACACAATTTTCCTACTTATTAGAGAAAAAATAGTTGGGAGGTGGTTGGGGATGGGTAAAGGGATAATTGCACTCCTTTTTAATTAGAGATTTAACGGGCATCACCATCTTCAGAAACTACATTACTTCTCTCACACCCCTTTCCTCCAAAGGTTCTGTAGCATTTACTGCCTTTCTCCTGCATTTTAATTTAAATAATACAACAAAAGTAGTTAATCTTCTGGATTGGTAACTGGTTCTGCTGGGAATAAGATTAAACAAATTAAATTCTTTGTCTTTTGTTGTCCATTTTCTTCCACTTTTATCAGTAAATGGTAAATCTCACTTCCCATTCTTTAAGATTTTTTTCCCATTCTCAGTGTCTTGCAGTGCCCACACCTTGGACACATTTCATTTTGTTGTTTCTTTTCCCATAATCAGTTTGTAATTGTGTTATATTTATATATGTGTGTGTGTGTATAAAATATGCATACAAACATATTTATATATGTGACATTATTTATGTTAGTAATCTCAAAGTCTTTGAGACCTTGTAAGTGTTTTTCATACTGTATCATGTGACATCAAAAAGAAGAAATGTACCTGATGGCAGGAGTTACATGTTAGTTGATTGTGAGCAGCAGAAGAGGGAGTAGAGAGAACAACAGCTTTGGGAAGCTGGCAGGGCTGCTCTCGTTTGTAACTGCTGCATGCCTCAGGGATGGCTGGAGTGCTGCTCTGCAGCATTCCCTCACTCCCAGCCCAGCTTGGCCAGTCACTGAGTCCCGGACTGAGCTAAGGGGCACATGGAAGACCTGGGGAAGAGGAGGGGCTGTAGCACCATGCTACAGCAATGTGCAAATGTGTGAAACAGCAGGTGCTGCAGAAAGAAACAGAGATTCTTTCTAGCATGAGACTTCTCAAGTTGAATACCAAATGAGGTCCTTTATGACCTTTAACTATAAAGTTACAGGGAGAAAGCATGACCTTACCATAGTTTGTGTGAATTCTATATAACATTTTAAATGGAACCACCACCGATGTTTACCCAAGGTGATTAATGTCTAAATGTAAAGATTTATTTATTTTTGCTGTAGAGGCAATATTAAAGCAAAATCTCATTTCTTCCAAACTTTGTGTTTGTCAGCCTGATTTAGAGCAAATTGCCAGTTTATTGTTCCTGCTAATGTAAAAACCAAGACAAAGAGAAAGCATTTAAGGGAAAATGTATACTGAAGTAAATCTGGGATGCATGCTTTTCAGAATAAGATTTTATTGATCTTGTGACCAGAATTTTGCTGTGACAGTATCACTGTTCTGTCAAACAGCTGAGATATATCTCTTAATCTCGTCTAAATAAATATTGGTGTAGGAATGTGGCAGTTGCTGACTGTACCTTTATTGACCAGCTACATTCTGATGACTAAGGTACTGAGCTATTGTGTGCTTCACAATAGAGTTTGTAAAAGAATATTGAACATCCGTGAATGGTTTCTGGCTGACAGAGGGTTCCACATTATGCATCTGAACTCAGATCATTTGTCTAGAAATTCTTCTGGTTTACCTTCAAAAATGTATTCTTTATGCATTCCTTATGTTAATGTCTTCCTGAAGAGTTCATATTGCAGGGTGATAATTAGGTTTTAGAATGTCAGTCTTCCACAAAGCAAAACAATTTAAATCTTAATATTCTACTTTTGACTTTCTGTTTTTACCTGTAGTCATTTACTCACTGTCTTATAAGCTTAGTTTCTAAACATATTTTGTTTTATAAAATGTTTTTATAGGCAAGCTCAAAAATCATTGCTTTGCTAGGGAAGATTCGTGGTCATATATATGCAAACAGATTAAGCCTACCATGATCCAGTCTTAGTTTGCCCACTGTAACTTTCAGACTACAATTATAACAGTAGCATCATCTCGAAGACTCAGATGAAATTTTGGTAATCTTTTTTTTTTAATTTCTTTCCTCTTAGGATTGTCTATTGAGTCCCCTGTTTGTATTACAAGGTTCAGTTTCCGCCCCTTGCTTGTTTTGACCGAGTAGTTCCTTACTGATAATGTTGGGTACAGGAAGCAAAATTGTGCCCTAGAACTCTTTTTCTTTCTTTTTTATATAATGAGTTCCTTTCACACTCCTGCCCACCAAGCAAGATGATAACCTGTTCAAACATTATGATACTAAATACAGTGAATGACAATTTTTGCTGATTTCAGTTCAACTGATTGCCATAAAGTGATCCCTGTGGCAGGATACTTAAGCACTGTTTAGTGGGTGACATTTTCAATTTTCTGTTGCTATGGCATGTGATTTGATATGGAGTTTGGCAATAATTTATATCTTTACAAAGAAAAACCAGATTTCTTTCAGTTACTTATTTAAGTAAAGTATCTTTTCTCCTTGGTGCATACTTTATTCGCTTGACTGAAGCAGAAAGGTTACATACAAGGGTTGATAGCTCCTTTCACTACTATAGAGAGCCAAGAATTATTCTTTAAACAGTCTAATTCATTTGTTACTGTATATTCTGAAGTTCCACAGTTGTTCACCCTTTGTCAAGTTCTGGAGCAGGATTTAAATTCCCTGCACGTAGCTATCTTTAGGGCTCACATCTGGATGGCACTGCAGGAGCATACTGCTGAAAGCAAGCAGGGTAGCAGTTTTGATGGTAACAATGGAGTCTGAGAAAATACTGGATGCCTGAATAAGATTCCATTAAAAAGGGGGGAGTGAGAGGGATGTCTAATGCAGTCCATTTAATGCAGAACTCTCCAGAGAGTGAAGTGGGGATTATGCCTGCTCCCCTGCTTATTAAAGACTGGTATAGAAGATGCTTGTTGGGCAAATGGTATCTCCATAACAGACACTCTAATACTCATGAATACGTTTCTAATTATGTCTTAATGATATCAGCCACAAATAGGAAAACAAAAATCTTTGTCTCCCAGAGTGGTTACCTTAGTGGCTGCAGGATTGGCAAGGTTTAGATTTTCCATCTCCTTTCACTAATCCCAGGGGACTTCATTGTGAGAAATGAGACTTGTTTATGATGGTGAATTAGATTGCTGTAAAAGGTTATTTCAACAGACAGTTGGGAAATCATAATAGAATAATTTAGTAAAAATGGGAGCTAAAGTATGCTTAATGAAACATGATTAGATTTAATTTTCTTGCTATTTCAATCATTAAAGGTACATTATCCTTTCTCAGACCTCATTTGGGCTCTTTGCCATGGACCCACTCGTAGTAACAGACTGAAACTTGCATGTTCCATTAGGATATGAAAATGCCTAATGATACCCTAGTCTCTTCTCCCTAGCTTTTGTAAAATTTCTGTTACCAGCTTTTCAGATATATTTTAGCTGTTTTCTCTTTGATCCTTTTATTCCCTCTCACATCTGTTGTATACATTTTCAGTATGAATAACTGTTCAGGGAGGATAGGTTCAATGAAATGAAGTAAAAGACTGATATAGTTACCTAATAATTGTGAAATGGCTTGTTATGAGTAATTAAAAATTTTAATTTAGGTATTACTGGGATTCTGTGTTCTAGCAGAGTCAATATTTTAATCACTTCATATGATATATGAAGTTTCTATGCTGTCTTAATCCGGTGGTACAATTGTTCAGGGTTTTGTTTGGTTTTGGGTTTGCTTTTGGGGCTTTTTGGTGGTTTTGTTTTTGGTTTTTTTTTTTTAGTTAGGTTTTGTTTTATTATTTATTCTTTCGCTTTATTCTTTCCTTTTACAGTGCAATACATATTACGTGACATCACATATGGGCTAAAATTTCTGTCTGGCCTCTACTGTCAATAAATTTAGTTCTTGATGATACTGTATGCCTCTCTCTTAGCATCAAAATGGTACTTTGGTCTAAAAATACCCAGCTTCTTTTCAGGCTATGATTTCATATGAGAATAAAACTGCTCTTTGTCAGTAGACAACTTGGACAGAGCAGCAGAACACTGCTGATAGGAACTGGTCATGACTCCTTGGCTTTCAGGACCCCAGTGTGTTGTTTGAAGGACGAGATACAGGGGTTTTGTGGTGTTATTCCAATTTGGCTGTAGGTTTCACTGAAAAAGGCTTCTTTTGCTCAGGGTGGCTTTTCAGCCCAGTGTTCCATGGGAGGCAGAGGAGAAAGGCAGACCTCAGGGTAGCCAGTGGCATGTTAATCAGAATGCTTTAGGGGAAGGGCCCAAGTGCAGATCACAAGTTCAGTATCACGCAGAAGGAATAGCTGACACTGGGTTTCTAAAGCTCAAAATAAGTATTTTGGCTACTAAGCAAGATGTTTTCCTAACATGTCTCACCATCTCCTGCTGAAGTCTCTTTGGTTTGTATATATTAAATCTTCCTTGTAGCAGAGCCTTCTGGTGATCTGGGCTTTCACTTAAACTGAGGAGAAGTAAAACATCTTAAGTCCTCTACATTTCTTGTGAACCAGTGTGGGGTACAGGTGGTATGAGAATCTAGAGAGTGTGTCAGTGTACACTGGGAATGTTTTTTTAAGTCTGAAGTGTTTGAGGAAATGTGAAGTCTATCTCTGTTTTAAAACAGCAGAGTCTCAAGTCATTTTTCAGTGGGGCTAGAACAGTTCCATTTGAACTTTGTAAGTCACAGTTAAAATAATGTACAAGAAATGTGCGTGTATGTATATTCATGTGTGTGTATGTATATTTAATGTATCATTTATTCCTTTTGAAGCAATAGACATAAGTTCTCATATAATTGTTTGGTATCTGTTTATTACTGAAATGAGCTATATGAGGGGTAAAAAACCATCACTTTTATGGCTTGAAGGTACTGTGCTACACTATAAAGGCACTGGAATCTCCCACGTTTCCGGGAAATAGTTGGTTTAACAGTGGCGAAAAGCAGGAAGATTTGAATTGAACCTGTGCTTGGAAAAAGACACATATTGATGACTGAAGTGTATCTCTGTCATTTAGTGGAACTTGTTTTTGTAACCTACAGCAATTTTAAACCTGATTTCTTAAAGTTAATTTCTTGAATTGATATGTAAGTATCTAAATAGAAATAACTTAGGGGAAGAGATGGGGTGAGACTATGAAGAGTATAATAAAGTATTTGGAAATTACGCTGTAAAGATGTGCAAAAAGAAAAATGCTGTTCAACATTTTATTAATAATAGTAATAACAAAATGCAGTATAACTTCCTCTGTCTTTGAAAAAGAAGTAGGACTTGCTTAGAAGAGCCTCCAATTTTGCTGATGTTAGCCATTCTTGATTGTCTTTGATCCACCTGTTAATCTTCTATGAGAATGGAACAAATTATGGGTGAGATCATATGTAGCAACAAAAGGTATACTTACTTTCAAGTCATAGCATCTGATACTGTTTTGTAAATGCTTATGAGCAGCAGAATTGGTTTCCTTTCTTTGTGTTTTAGTAGATCCGAGTTAAGCTTTTAAATTTTAAGTTGTACCTTTGCTCTTGTTTCTGATGTAGGAGTTGACTTCAGAACAGGTGAGAGTAAGAGTTAGGTTCACAAGAATAATAATTTATTAACACATACAAATTTATTATAAAATGTATTTATTATAACCCTTATTAATAAAATAGATTTATTGCAAACCTTATTATTAAAATTTATTTGTTTATAATTAATATTATAAACACTATTATTGAAATTATTTTATTCATTTTAAACCTCATATTGCAAGTATATTTTGAGTAATAATTACTATTATTGCTGCTCTTGTTAGCTGTCATTTCTTTCTCCATTTTACTTCCTTCTCATCAGGCAGACTGTTACTGGCTAAAGAAACAGTTGCCTTTCAATATCAGTGAGTTCTAGTGGCTGGAAGATATAATTCCTGTGACTGATGTTGCATTCATGCTGTCAGTATTTTATTGAGCCAAAATGGGGCTGTCACTTTGTAAGTATGTTTCTGAAATACATACTTGAAATATGACCTCCTAAAGTGAACTTTGTATTCACTTTTCTTAGGGTCACATGTACAGATAGAGCAAGTATCAAATGCAAAGCAGGACAAAAACAAACAAAAGAATAAAAAATCAGGATGAAATGAAAAAGTACTGTTTTTGTCTCAGAACAACATAACCAAGATATCTATTCTGTCCCTGGTTCTTCCACCACAGAGAACTCATTTAAAAGCAAACTCTGTAGAGTCTGGAAAGTGCAGCAACATCCTGGAAGAATTTAAGCAAGGAGAAGTTACAGTCATTTAACCTTGAAGTTATGTCTTTATAGTCTCTAGATTTATTTATTTGTTCTTTTTAATTTTTCATCTTGACTGCATGCTGTTTCCTGTGGTAAGCAGTCATAAAGCAAAATCATGTTAACCTTGCACAGAATTTCATTAAGGAATGGGGTTGGTGGGTTGTTTGTTGGACACCAAGTTAGGCTGATGAGTGATTTGTTATCTCTGTGGGAGATTTTTGGATAACAGCAAGCTTCCTTCCTGTTGTGTCTACAAGATAAAGTGTGTTTCTAGTATTTACATAGAATAAGTAACTGTACTTTTATTATCTTTTTTTATTATTATTATTTGTTCCATTTGGGAAGTTGTCTGACTATAAATACAAACTGCTCCTTTCAGATGTGGTTTTTAGTACTAGACTTCTTTCTCTGAGAGCAGTGAGATTTTTTTGTCGGCTATAAGAACACCATTATTTTTTAGGCCTGGATTTCAGAAATACTTATTTTTGTAAACTGGCATTAAGAGAGATAGCAAATGCTTCAAGTCTTATTTAGCTTAAATATGCGTATCAAATCCACTTATACCCAGGAGAGCTTTAATCGCTGTGGCACACACACACAGTTAGGACTTTTCTGAATTCTAACCTTGCCTTCAAATTTTGAATCTTTGCCCCAGTATCATAGTTCAGTTTTGTTCAGACCATTGATTTCTCCTCAGCTGCTTTTATTCTTGGGCTTCATGTACACAGCTTGGCATAAGAAGAAAACACATTCATCTTCAGGTTCTTGAATAAGTGCCAAGATAACTCTGTGATACATAGAGTATGAAAGTGTGTTTGTGTAATACACATACTATTTATCAGGGAACATTAACTTCAGATAGTGTTGAGAATAGAGATTATATACCACTAATTTATAGAAGAAACTTTACAAAGATAGTTTACCCATAAACCCCATTCCTGTAGTTCACAAAGATACTATAATATGCCAAAAGTATTTTTTGTTTCCTGGATTTGTAAGTATTGAATAAGGTGATTATGGTAAAGATTTGCTAATGTTCATGACCCTTAAAGAACTGATTTTAAAAAAAACCCAAACAAATTAACAAACCCAACACATATGTGAGTGTACCATCTATTATACTTTTTTTTCAGTGTTCAGTCATCTGGAAACAAAAGTGCTAAAATGGAGGAGATACCCAATTCAGTAACCTTCCACAGTGTCAGAAGGAAATGAGGGTGATTTGAAAGTTGTTGTTATTTCCATCATGGATTGCCTTGTCTTGACCATGGATATTAAGCACAGAAAAATTATGCCAAATAAAATCTCCCTATGATATTTCTTTAGAATACACATGAATTTTACTCCTGAGCAAAAAGCCTTACATTTTGAGAGATAATGTTTATTGAGTATAACACCACAAAACAGCACTATGTTGATGAGTAAAGTTATTTAACAGCTTTTTACTTACACAGTGTTTTACAAGGTAGGGTTTTCATTTGCAGCAATCAGTTCATTATTTCTCTTGCCTTACCTGCCTAGTGTCCTAGTAGGAATGTAGTTTTCTTAGAGCATCATTGCTTGTCTGTCTAAGCCCAGGATAGGAAGATGAAAGAAATGCCCTCTCTCTCGTGGGGTAAAAATGCTGGCTGTGTTACTCTTCAGCACTTCTGCCAGTCTGTTCATTGAGGAATATTGTTAGGACTTCCCTGTTTCCTGCCTTGTGGTTTGGTGCCTCAATATCAACTAGGAGAAGATGTATCTTGCTGCTATAGGAGTAACTTGAGTGGGGAAGGGCTGGAAGATGAGTTTGCTAAGATGTCCATGGACAGAAATACGTGCACTTCAAGCTGGATGAAGTGTTGATACCTAGTAGAGACATTGTTGAGTATTTTTGTTTTCTAAATGCGTGTCTCTTTGGGAACATTCACAGTCTCTATGAACAGGTGTCCAAGAATGAGATTAACTTAAAAAAAAGATATAAAATGTAAGGTGAGAATTTCTTAGTGTCTTTCAGACTAGTAATTGACTACTTAACTAATTCCTGAAATAACTAATAATAGAAATTAAGGAATAAAATATTTTGAAGGTGCCAACTGTAATGAGACTATACCATGATTCTAGTAACTGAAGACTCATCACGTTTCCTTTTGATTTACCAGCCCTTCACTGTTTTCAGGTTTAATGTGATTTGAATAAACTATTTATCAACATTCTCTGTTGCATTTACAGATTGAGTAAATGTGAATCTGTGGGAAAAAAAACCATTGTATTTCAAGGTAAATAGTATTTTGAGAGTAGAAGGCATAAAGCAAGGAGTAAAATCAAAAGTATTAAGCATGTAAATGTGTTTTTTCTGCCACTTTTGACAGCTTCAATATATCTGTCCCCAACCCAACTAAATTGCAGTAGGAAAAAGCATTCTTTCCTCATTCAGACAGACATTTGATTTCCGTGCACTTCTTTGTCAGCCCATGGCTTCTCATTCAACACCTTTTTTGCCAGCACCATTGACATTTTAAGGAAGTCTATGAGTATGAAGAATAGAACATTCAATTTGACATTAAGAGGGACAATGGATATTTTGTCTATCATTTTTACTTCTCCATAAAAACTTAGTTCTCCCTCAACTTTGGGGAGTTTTTTGGAAAATGTCAGGAAAGGCATTTCAATCTTGATCTTGCACATCTCAGTAGGCAATGTCAAGTGAGTCAGTATCAGTTTTTGCTTCTAAATACTGCTTTAGCAATTACCTATAGAGACAGGAGCAGGTTCTGAGGGAGAAGAAACAGAGGCCCATTCCTTAACAGCTGATGGATTAAATCAGCTGATGGATTAAAGAACACAGAGTAGAGGAGACTTCTTTCCTTGTGGTGTCCTTTGCATCAAAGCAAAATCCGTGTAGAAAAAAGGATGACATTCTGAGTTTTTTAAGAACTAGCTTTTAATTAATGCTGAAAATGCAAGTCTGATAAGGGAATATTTTGGTAGGGTAATTTTTGGCATTATGGTTGATTGCAGCTCTCAAGTGCCTTTGCAGTTCAAATGCTTCACTCTACGTTAGACTCCCCAGAGCATCTACAGATTTATGATTCTAAATATGATATTCATTGATATCAGGAACTTTAATTCTCCAGTGAGATATCTATATAGCTTCTTTTCCATACTGTCTCTTCAGTTCTGTGCAGATCTTTCTTTTAAGGGAATTTGAATGTAATGCACAATGAATAGTTTTAATCCTTGGGAAGCTACTTGCTTAGATACTTCTTTCTGGGTAATGGCAAAATTGTTTTTATATGGAATTGCTTCTGAATGTCCTCTCTGTGAAGGAGCCTCACTCTGCTTGTGAGGGGAGCTTTCTCAGGCTCCCTCTGTTAACAGTAAAGAAAATTTTCCATGAGAGTGCGTTCTTTCCCTGAGGTTTTAGGTGCAAAAGGAGAAGTGTTGAGGTTTCATTACTGCCAGAAATTTAGGTGCAATTTTGTAGGAAGAAGCAATATTATTGTATTTAGAGATCTGCTGCTGAATTGCTTTGCAATTTATCTGTAACAGTGAAGGTAAGATTGCTCATTATTGGTTTTTTTGTTGTGCTGCAAAAAAAATTTATTCTGTCTTTGTCGAAAATGTAGATAAAAAATGGTCCCTGAATTTCACTGAACTGAATCGTGAGTTTCCTGGTTTTTGTTTGTTTCTGTTTTTCGTCCAAGATAACTGTTTGATTCACTGAAAATTGTTTTATAGAAACTTACCTGCTAATATCTGCTAGTAGTTATTTGATTAGGTAAATACAAAGCAAAAGGAAAGACAAAAAGGAATTCTTACTCAAGATTTGGAACTTTAAAATTTACATGTTCATTTTCAAGATGTATCGATATCTTTGAATTTTCCTCTTTTCATAGTGTATAAAGTGGTATCAATGACAAGCCTTCATGTGGTTTCCCTTTAATAACCTTGAAGATTGTCTTCCTCTAATTCTGATTTAAGTATTCTTTTCTTCATATAGTTTATAAATCTTGTACTTGCTGACATAAAACTGTTTTATAATCCTTAACTTGCTGATTAAATTTTCCTATTTGGCTTAGCATGGTTTTATTCAACTTCCACAAGTCCGAAACATGAAGTGGTCCCCTTGAAAGAGGAAAAGTATCAATAGGTGGTGTTAAAAATACCATGCTTTTTTACATGTCCATTTTTTGAAGTTGTATTCTCACAGAATTTGGAAATAAAATTACAAGAGAAAGCGCTTTATTTTTATTTTCAATTCTTAATGTTTGTTACGTAAAATAAGTACTTGTATGATCTGGACAGAAACCCGTTTCCTAAAAGTAAAAAATTTCATGTTTTCATTCTTTAGGACTTCGGGTGTTGTAAAGGCCACCATTTCTCCTTATGCCTCATGAGATTCTGACCATTAACACAGATAAAATTGCATGCTTGTCTCCAAGATAACAAGGAATTTGGGGAAATGAAAAATATGTAGGAAATGAGTTGCAGAATTAAGAAACAGATTGTTAGGTTTCTGAAAATATGAAATTATGTATGGCAAGAGAACACACTTGTAAATCGATACTCTTCTCTTATATAGATGCTCTTCTCAGAAAATACCTTGTGAACTTTTGCATTGCCTGCTGCAGTGGGTATTAGAACAAAATCTAAGACTAATTCTACTGCTTTCTGTTGGTTGATACTTGAAATCCTTGCAGATTCTCTTTATTTTTCAATATTCCAACAGAATATTGAAACTGTCAAAGTTGCAAGACTTATGATCTTCATGTGTGGACTGAATTTGTCACTGTGGTGATACATATGAAAAGCACGATCATTCTAGAAATTGGTTGTCAGATTAGTAGTTGCTCCGTTTTGTGTGACCATACCCAGAGGGAAATGTTTGGAAATATTAGCTCTGGTAGAACTGCTTTTGAAAAGGGCTGATTTTTGAAAAGCAGAGTAGCAAGAGACATGACCATCCTTACTTCTGACTTAGGTCATTAATAAGGAAAATAGTATTACCTTGATGTTAGACATCCATATTGATATGCTTTCAGTTTGTACATAACTGGTCTTATGCATCAAAAGCCACAAAGTGTTAAAGATTAAATTAACCAACTAGAAAAGTTTCTGATCCTCTGTTTCATAAACAAAGTAATAGAGCAAATCAAAATAAACCAGGTTGAATGCAATATTAACCTATGTTCTTGTAAAGAGGTCCTTGTTAGCACCAATGTTTTGGTTTATTTCACCTCAACTATACTGTGACAAAGAATCATCCCATAAAAATGACATATTTTAGTGACTATAATTTGAATATGGTTTGTTTCTATAATTTTCTTCTTTCAATGGATTTAGTGTATGAAAAATCAATCCTCTGTCTTGCTATGTCCCCTTGTTTACCTAACTTGTGTTCCTAGATCATGTGCAAGCTTGAGAAGGAGAGGCACTTTACAGTTAATCACATTGAATGAGCAGTACTGTCATATATTATACAGTGGTCCTTAGATTTAATTACAGCACATCTGTAAACGTAGCGTTCAGTGCTTTATCTTCTGGATTCTTAGATGCACGAGTAGGAGGCATGTATGTGAAGCCTTCCAGACTGGAAACCTCTTATCACAAATGCTATCTCTTATGTTATCTAAAATGTAATTAAAATACTGTAGTTTTCCTAGTGCTGTTCTAAGTTCTAATCCCCTTAAAGGAAAAGGCAGTTTTAGCCATAGTATCTTGCCAAGATTCTTACTCTTTCTTTGCTAATTTACAGCCTTTTACCTAACTGGCTTTAAATAAATACTTCAACTGATTTCTTTTGTGAAAGTACAACCCTTCAAAATTAGAATGAAAAGTTTAATGGCCTAAATACAGTTCAATCCTATTTGAAAAGCCTGATTTATCTTCCACGGTTTCTTTTTTTTTAATACTAGTATTTCCTTGTTACGCCCTTGGTATTTCATAGCTGTCCTTTTTAAGCACTGAAGCAATTAGTTTTGAGAAGGCTGATTCTTCAGGGTCCAGTGCTTTCCTGCCTTTCATTTGCCGAAGCTGTACATTTTAATGAAGTTGTTTCATCTGTGTTGCCAAACACTAGAATTTTGCTGCTTCAATTCTAATTATCTCTGCTGGCAAATGCTATGTTTTATTAAAGCTGTCAAGTGCACTGTTCATTAAATGTCCACAGTCAGTGGTGCTGTGCACACAAATTAGATCAGCTTTGCTCCTTGATAGATTATGAAGTTGAATATTTTTATATAAACCTCTAAAATTGAGTCTAACAGCAATCAGAGATGACTTAGATAAGTAAAGCATACCTGCAGCTTCTTGGAACCTAGTAACTTGTCGAAAACCATCTATGGAACATATGTTACATCACTAGTACCACAGCTGAGTATACCATTTGACTGATTATTTAATTCATTGAGATACCATTTTCCTTCCTCAAGATATCTACATTGCATCTTGAGTTCTGCTTTATATGTGTTTAGGGTAAGATAAGTTTTGTTATTTTCACTTTGGTATAAAGTAAAGCATCAGTGCTGGTCTTTCGGTAGGGGGTTGTGTAGTGTAATTGATGTCCATTAAAAGCAAAGATGGCTTCATTTAAATGTTACTAACCTCGTGAATGCAAAAAAATACTATCGTAAACAACTAACAGCTTCTCTTCTAATTGCATATCTGAAAGGGGAATTTTACTACAAGACGTTTACTTCAAACATATGAAGCAGTAACAGAAATCTTGCACTTGCAAAGAAAATATTTGAGTCAGCTTCTCATTTTGACACTTGCGGAATTTTTTTGCTTTTGTTCATTTTATGTTCTCAGTGTGTGTATCATTATCTTCAGTAGCACAAATAGTCATTCTTGCTGTTTAATGTATTGTTTTCTAGATTAAATTCTAGAGAACTAATAAGATACTGTGATGATAGACTAACAGATAACCACATTGTTAATCTTTTGAAACGATGTTTTTCTTACCCTCCAGCTATCTGTAGGGCAATAACTTCAAATTTATTTTTAGTACCATGGCTTTATGGTATCTGTTTTCTGTATTGGTTACCCTATCTTTTGAAGAATCTTGTGTTTATACTTTCGAACTTTGCTTTTATCAGGCTATGTTTCAAACCTTTAGAGAAACAGATATTTACTGTGTTCCTTATAGAAATCATAAATAACATCTCAAAGTGCTATGTAAAGTAGATAGATTTTTAAGAGCTCTTGTATATATATTTTTTAGAGTTTGGTAGGAAACTGCAGTTCTTCAAAAGACTGTGAGGCACTCTTCCTTGTCTCTTCTTCCTTATGATCCAGTTTAAAGTGCTCTAGTCTGAATAGAAAATTCACACAGCATGAAGTTGAATAGGAGGCTGTGTATGTTTATGTATTGTATTATCTGTTAATGTATTATGCCTTATCATATATATTTCATGGTATTTATGGGAAATAATAGCATTTAATTTTAGTTTTGTAGTGCAGAAACAGAAAGTGTTCCTAGTGTTGTTATTTTCACTTTGGATGTATGTTTTGGTTTGGCTTTGAGTCTGAAAAATTGGACTAAATCTTTCCTGAATCTTCTAGGGAGATTAGAAATGTATTCAGACTTATATTTACATCTACACTCAGATTTGTAAAATCTTGTCCTTTTTTGGCTTCTTGGAAGTTACCTGAGTCACATCATTTCTCTAGTGTGTATAATAAATGCTTTGGTTGCACCACCTTATCCACCCTTTTCAGGCTGAGTGTGCAAATGTAGTGAATATAACAGGGAAATAAATTTCTTTATAAACCTTGATGCCTTCCTTTTCTCAGTGTAGTCTCTAAAATTTTTAAAAATCACTGAAGCAATGATAGAACATAAAGATATTATAAGAGTGACGCAATTCAATACAGAAATAGGTTTTTAACATATCTGTGTAATTTTATACTTTTGAACAAAAACAACAAAGATTTTACAGCTTACAGTGGGTCATCAAACTGAAACTGAAAAGAGTAAAATTAATGCCATTAATAAAACAAATACCATACAAAGGGAAATATTTCTGGGTTTGAATAGATAAAGCTGATAAAGTTCTATGCCATTTTAAGAAGCCCTGAGATTTAAGGCCTAACTAGGAATTCTTTCAGTTTGAAAGAACATGGGAGAAGTTTTGGTCCAATGTCTTAGATAGGGTCCCTGAAATTGATATTATCTACTGAGATATTTGCCTGGTTTTGTAGTATTTTAAATGTTGAATTTTAAGGGATTGAGAAAGTATTGCTTTTGTATTACTACTTTTTTTTAAAGGGAATGGTCTTCTTCTAACCTTGCAAAAGGAATACTAGATTTTTTTTAATTTGGATTTTGTCTTGGTTTGTTGTGTTGTTACAGGGACACCAGGACAGTATACTTGGGAATACAATGCAAACTGTAATCGCCTTACTGAATAACATCGTTGCTAACAAAAGTACGAACATGATGTTACTCTTTAAAGAAGGTATCTCGTTTTTATCTTTAATCCCCTTACTGTAGATGTTTCCTAGTCTGTAATATCTGGCACTGTGTGAAACTAGACTTGAATGTATTTAGAATTTATAGTGGTTGTTAGATAATCACATTGTAACTGATGTACTCCTCATCATTTCCTCTTCCTGCCATACTGATTTGATTATGAATTTAACTTCTTCCAAGTTAAATATGGTTACAAAAGAATTAGTAATGAAAGTTACATTATTCCTGTAAAGAATGGCTTCAGAAAGGTGTGGACTAGTGATCTGACCATAACAGTGCAGGGAGAGAGACCTTCTGCAAGTTCTTCCTTTTCTCACTGCTCAAACCTGTGAAGGGATAAGTTGTACAATATTTCGGCACACTTCAAGAAGTTCCAGTCCAATGATGTAGACCAGTGGGGTGGAGCCCAAACTGACTATGAAGTCTTAGTCTACAAACCATTGAAAGTCTACATAAAATGTTTACAACCCAAGTTTGGTGATCAAACACTGGCACAGATTGCCCAAAGAGGTAGTAGATGTCCCATCCCTGAGAACATTAAAGGTCAGGTTGGATGGGGATCTGAGCTACCTGATCTGGTTGAAGATGTCCCTGCTCGTTGAAGTGGGGGTGGACTAGATGACCTTTAAAGGTCCCTTCCAACCCAAGCTATTCTGTGATTCATTTCACTGTGTTTCATTATCTAAACTCTTTTTATTCAGAAGTTGTTTCTGATTTACAAAATTAAGAGAAAGTTTCTGCTGTTGGAAATCTATATGAATATAAAAACTTGTTTAAAGACATACACATTTATAGTATTTCTTTTGTTTATCATGAAGGGGTGAGTGACATCCAGCAATACAGATCTACACTACCATTTGTACTATTTGTTGGTACATGTTCCAGTCTAAAAATCCATCAAGATTGGTAGTAGTAGTCATGTCTCATTTTCATAATTACCTTAGCAGTTAAAACACTCACCCAGAAAGTAGAAGAGCTGAATTTCAGATCCTTTTTACTCTTAAGGGATTGAATGGACAATGCAATTATTCAGAAGATGAACTGGAACTTGATATTGTAGCTAATAACACGCTCCTCTCCTCTGTTTCAAATACAGTCACTCAGAAGTTAGTGGTAGAGAACAGAACTAGAATAAAAAGAAATAATAGAGAAATAGGATTAATTTGGAAAGAGATGGTTCACAGGATTTTGATTCTTTGGTTATTTCTCACCAAATTGCCTATCACATATAGAACTGTTTGCAGTTTCTTGGGGCTTAGATGTATGTGGTGTCTTTGCTGTCTTCGGGCATATCTGCTCTGTGTCAGGCAAAATCCTAAGCTGGCATTGGGTAACTTGCTAAAACTTCACAATGACATGCAAAAAAGTCAGTTCAAGTCCCCCAAGCATGTAACCATGTAATTGGCATGCCTTACTCAAAGTAATATGTTCTGCCTTTCTGCATGGTGAATTAGATGCAAAACTATTTAACAGCATGGCAGAACTGCATCTATTCCCTGAATATCTCCTCCTTATTGTCTCACAGAGCAAACTCTCACGTACTTTTTATTCTGCTGGTAGTATATCTGTGTTCTTTCACTTCTCACATGCTCCAAAAATAAAACACATCTCTTTGGTCATGTTAGTTTCCAAATGAAGGAATTGGGATAGAAATATTATTAAAGTCTTTTATCTTTTTCTTGTGCTATGTCATAGTGACTCCAGTAATATTTTCAGACTATTAGTGATTGGATAACACGAACTTGTGCTCACTGAACTTCAGTAACCACACTAGAAAAAGCAGCACAGCAGCCAAAAATACTTTATCTCAAGTAAAATGTCCCCATCTCTTTTCCCCACTTGCTAATCTTCAGAGTACTGGAAAACTGGATTTTAGCCAGTGCTCTATTGATTAAGGGCCTAATTGTCAAGTAAAAAACTTCTAAAATTTGGGTTGCAAAAATGTTATGAGAGTATTGATCTTGTAATTGTAGACTGCTAGATTTTCTTAGAATTAAAAGGGCAGAGAAGCTATGCCATGCAAACTGGAGTGCTTTATATTATTTGTATTATCAACTATGAGTATATAGTGTTCACATCAGGAAAATACCTTAAACTTCTCTGCCATGTCTTTGATATTCAGCTTGTCATATTTCAATGACTTTTGTGTGATGGAGAAGAACATGATCTAGTGAAATGGCAACTGAGCTCCCTCTTCCAGAAAAATATCCTGGAGTTCAAATAGAAAAGTTGAACATGAATCAGCAGTGTGTATTTGCAGCAATAAAGGCAAAAAAGAGATGTGATAAGAGAGAATAACCAGAAGGTTGAGGAAAGTGATTATTCTCCTTCATTCGTTGAAGTGTCTAGTTTTGAGCTCCAACCTATAAGAAAGACATTGACAGACAGCAACAAGTTCAGAGAAGAGCAACCAAGATGTTTAGGAGAGTGGCCCACGTGATATGTGTATTTGCAGCCTCTGCCTGTACTATTGCATGAATGTATTCCTACCCAAGTGCAGAACTTTGTATTTGCCTTTGTTAAACTTTAAAAGGCTTCTGGAAGCCCATTTTTTGAGCTACTCAGCTTCTTGAGCTCTTTCTAAATGTTAGGTCAACCCTTCATCACACCAACTGCTTTCTCTATTTCAATGTCATCTACAAACTTGCTGAACATGCATGTTATTACATCCTATTAACACTGTGCCTGTGCTGTTAATGAAGGCATTCAACATTCATGAGCTACTCTGCTGTGTTAAAGAAAAAAAGGCTGAAGACAGAGTATTATGGGTCATCAATTTCCCTTATTTCCCCGTTACAGTGTGATAATTAATTCATATCTTTATGGAGCTTTAGAAGTTAAAAACCCTAAATACTTGCTGAACATTATGAGGAACTCAGGTTAGGTGGTCAGTCCTGTCAAAATTTTGTTTCTCAGAGTTAAGACATTAGCAGTGAAGATTTCTTTCCAATTTTGTGCATGCCTTTCTTCAGCTGCCAAGAAACTGCCAAGAATTTATTTTTGCAGACAGATAATTTAGAGGCCCTTGTCACTGTTTCCTTTTGTGCCTGTTAGCCTTCAGAACACTCTTTTGCTCGAAAGAGTTATATTAGGTGATAGATTTTTTTTTTAAAGGGCTGCAGCTTACATGTTGAACTTTCCCCTTTCTCAAGAAAATCTTGCGTGATGACACTTGCTGCATTAGTACTGCTGTGATTTCCTATTAATAATAATGATATGCTTGTGCATTTCAGCAGCTTGCAGAGAAGGTGGATTGCCTAGCATTAATTTCTCTCTGCTGTGAACTGTGTCCTTTTGTGTGACAGTACATGAGACATGTACTGATAACCACTTGTAATGTTTAAAGGTGAAATGGAGAATAGCATATGCAACTGAAGTCACAGAGGGAATTTAAAATGGCCTGTACTTGTGTTATCAGCTATTAAACATTTGTTCTGTTAATGTTAATGACAATTTCCACTTAATAATCTGAGGGGAATAATATGATTCAGTTTAATTACTGAGACTGGAATTCAGTCAGGAGACTAAGATTAATACAGGGTCTCTTGTGAATAGTTAAGATATTAAAAACCCAAGACAATAGTGGTCATTTTTAGCATGGTCTTCTAAAAGAGTGACACTTACCCTCTCTCTCTCTGTCCTGGCTTCTGGCTGCCAGTCTCTTTCCTTCCTCCCTTTCCCCATTTTTTATATCATTGAACAATTTAAGCTAACTTGAGACACCACAGAGGTCCAAATGTACAAAGTATGTATTCAACCTGTAATGATCAATATCTGGTGAGAGACCCAAGTCAATACCATAGCTTAGGAAAAGGCAATAGGCTTATCAATTAAATATTCTTCACTAATGTACAGCAAATAGAATAGTGTTATACATGACATGCACAAAATGTTTTTATACATTTACAGAAAGAAAGGAATTTTAATAACTAAAATTTCCAAACTGCAAATTTTAAAAACATTGTTTGCAACCTATGATCTTGGACCAACTCTATGGAAATTCTGTTGCAAGAAACCAAAAGATGTCATTTCATCTTCAGTTAGGAACTAGAGAATTTAAATGTGGGAAGAGCATCATTCTTGAACAGTTTTCCTCCTTTTATCATAGTTTTGCCATGATTGAAGTGGAGCCAACTGATCTGAGTTTGTATCCTGTATTATAGTAGTTTTTACTACTGGAGGTGCAATCTTCTTATCTCTGAATTCTATTTCTATTAGCATTTATTAATTTATAAAGCATAAAACTCATATAGTATCCTGAGATCTGTTGATAAGCCTGTAAATATCTATTAATTAGTACATCTCCCTGGTCTTTTCAGCATTCACTTCCCATTTTCTTTTTAGGATATCTGCAATCTTCTGTTGTAGGTTTGTAACCACTGAGTTTAATGGTGTGTTGGTCACTTCCTGAAGAGGGTACGTATGAAATGATCCCACAGGATCGGTCAGTGCATGGAAGCAACTTGCATTATAGAACATGCATATAGTTGGGTGACACAGGACAAAGCAGCACCATGGTTTCAGAAATAGAGGCAGGGAATTATCAGTGACAAGGATGACGACTTACTACCATGGGGGTAGGCAGAGATATAGGATGCAGATCTGTAGGAAAGCGGGTATTATTAGCTCTACTGGTCATGAGACAACCAACTCTATATTACTTTGTGCTGGTCATATTAAAAGCATTAACATTTGTTTACTATAAAGTGAAAACCCTGTTCTAGATGCTAGAATCGTCAGCTCTTAGCAGGTGTTGTAGGAGTACAGTGGATGATCATTTGTTTCTATAGACAGGCGCTGGAGCAGTCTACTGAAAAGACATATTGTCTGTTTAGATACGTGTCTATTGACAGGTGTTGACATACTGAAAAATTTAGACATAAGATGAACGACAAAGTCAGGTTTGGCTGCTTGATAAGTAAGTGGTGTTACTGTAAAAGACTGCTTCCTTCTGTGGAATGTGATGAGTAATAAACAGCCAAGTGCATTACAGCACTTAATATAGTAAGATTCTTGTATTCTAGTGCAATTCATCTGTATATAAACTATTTTGATTTCAGTTCAGTCTTTTTGTCACTGTTCTTTCTTTTCTTGTTTGTTTGGGGTTTTTTGAGGGGGTGTGTTTGTTTGTTTTTCAAGTAGTTTGTAAAACTTAAATTAGAAAATGTTGAATCATCTTCATTGTCTAGTCAGCAGTGCTTTCAAACTTGGAGTCCCATTTTTCCACGGGTCATATTCAAAGACAAGGAAATTCTTCATTCTAACTGTTGCATCATTTTGCTTATAGGAAGATTGGGATACATTATATTAGAGTGCAGAAAAATGACTTTCAAAGACTACCTGCTTCATGAGGATCCTCATTCTGAAAAAATGAACAAAACAGGTCGTTGGAAAATAGATCTTATAGGCTGCAGTGGATAACTTCTGATAGTCTGTCTGCAACTATTTACTCCTGATAACGCCTTAAATTTATTATGTTTATATAAACAGTTGTTTTCAGTATGTGTAAAAGTAATTCCAAGTAATTCTGTCTTTAGAAAAGGTTTCCACTGTTATTCAAAACTGATCTAGTAAAATCCTTGCAGCCCAGTAATATTTACGGATGAGTTTACATTTTTAGCTTTTTTGAATCTCATTGTGCTCCACAATTTTTTTTTTTTCATGGTGGTCTTGTAAAGGAGATGATTTATATATAAATTTCAATGTTGAATTGAATGACCTTTTCCAGCTGTACTGCTGTGATCTTGTACTTGGCTACTATCCTGAAGTTACCACCACCAGCAGTGTAAGCAGTGGAGTTTGTCTGCAAGTTTCCATTATATGGTACAACAAATCCTAAACTTTTTTCTTTATGTCTTAGTGCTGTTGAATCTCAGAAAGTGAAGAAAAAGGGAAATTGTGGGGTGTAGAAAAATAAAAATAGTCTGTGAGTTGACTGAAAATGTGACAGCTATTAGTAGTAAATGGTACTTTAAGGAGTTTGTGTAAAAACTGAAGTTCCTAAAGAAGGACCTTTGGTGGAAGTGTAGAATGTCAGCTACAGCAGTCAAAACATCCAATATCATATTAAGAAAGTACGCCAAGTACTTAAAGCAGGGACAGTTGTTAAAAAGGAAGCAATTTGCAAAGAACAGCATAGTCAGGTGGTGATAATTCATTTACACCTCATGAAAGAAAGATCACCCTTCATGGGTGAAGGATCCTTACGCATCTTGTGGGCCACCGTTTTGACTTTTAGTCAAATGTCAAGAGACTAATTAGATTTCAGATGTCTGTGTGTGTTGTATTGTTAAAGTCTTTTAAATACTGCATGTCCAAAAAGTAGTACTTATGAGTGTCAACTTTAAACTTTTTATTGAAAAAAAAAATAAAATAAGGGAAGAAAGTGTTTTTTACATACACAGATCTTTAACATAGTGATAGTTGTGACTAACAAAATGAGGACTATAAATTCTGAGCTCTCTAAATAGACCCCAAAGGTTTCTAACTTACTTAAATCTTTGGAGGATATTCTTCTACCTTTCACTTCCTCACAGATAATTTTATTTCTGCTTCAGTCTCCAAAAGACATTTGATCATGGTGCCCCACCACACTTTTTAAGAACAGACTTCCTAACCAGTTCTCTTGTCACCTGCTAAATCTCCAGTGTTCATGAAATTAGGTAGTGGACCACAATAACTTACCAACCCAGATCTTCCTCCCTACTGCACCCACTTACGCAGTAGTCTGAACTACTGTGCAGCACTGAGAAGGCATTGGTGTGACATTGCATGAGACTTTGATTTCAGGGGTACAACTGAGCTGTTGGAGAGACTGGCTTCAGTCACAGCATTTTCTTCCAAGATGGGAGAAACTAACTATCTCTTAAGATGTTGATCAGGAAGAGGACTATGGATTTATCATACAGGAAGAATCTTCTTGCAAGGGAAAGGCAATAGTTCCAAAATTGTGTGAGAATACATTACTGAAATTAATATACCCTTTAAATAAAACAACAAAAAATAGTATCTACAGACTTAATCTGTGAAGAAATCAGACGCATTCAGACTGATTCTGAAGCCATTTACTCATTCCTTACTAGCCTCTATTTTTATCTAGGAGTCTTCTACAAAAGTTTTACAGGATACAATATAGAAATATTTGTTTAATGACTGAAGATAGAAAGGGGGTTTTGTGGTAGTACTTTATATCTGCTTACTGTAAAGCTTAGTTCAGATTAAACAAATAAAATAAGAAATAATTTTAAAATACAGAAAATATCATCCTGTCTGAGTACTTGCAGATGTTGCTTTTCTATCATTTGGATGTGACAGAGAAAGTCCCTCACTTAGGAGGAGTAACACCTTGCATTCTCTGCCATGCAGGATGTAAGCCTTTCGCATCTGCTTGCCAGTACTGTAGTAGTTAGTTCAGTTCTTGAGCACAGAAATGTCTCTGTGACCATCTAAAGTTAGTAGTCATGTGTTGGGTGTCTCGTGTTCATTTGAGTTACAGTTTATATGAGAAGTCAGTGGTGGCTGAGCCTGAAGAAGTTTATTCTGTGATGTTCCAAAGTTCAGAATGCTTTTTAACAGTATTAAGACATTTTTCTGGTCCAAAATGCCAGTCACTCAGGTGGAAGTTTATAACATCACATGGGTAAACTTAGAAGTCTGGTATCATAAAAGATAAGTGGGAATCATGTCAAAATAGCATGGCAGTAGTAAAGTCTTTGAGGAAAAAACAACCTATGTCATCCCATGATATTCATCAGAGCAGCCATCTGAAAAGGATGAAAATAGAAATGGTAATTGCTGTGAGGAACAGTTATGCCATTCAAGTAGAACCAAGGCTGTTGTTGTTGAGAGTCATACACATAAGGCACCAAATGTCACAGCATCCTTGCTAGAACTTCAAAGGATAAAATAAGTGAATAAAGGCTCAATATCTTGTCTCTCTAGTGCTGTACTGTAAAAGAGAGCTGGCATTTCTGTGGCTGGAGTAGGCTTCCTGATGCTCTCCCTGTGGCCGGCCGAGCAGATCATCTTGCAGCACAGCTGGCTGCTTAAACTACCTAAGCTATCTATCTCATTTTAACACCTAATTGATGGAAGAGAAAGGAATAATAACAAAATCTTTTCATTCCATGATAGTCTAGTCTGAAAGGCCTTATGCAGAAATCTGATGATATAACTGATCGGTTTGGTTTAATGGTGGGAAGTTAGTTCAATAAACATAGCAATGTCAAAGTTTAGACTGTCTTTATATTTCTAAAATGCCAACCATAATCGACAATTTCCTGTACCTATCCAGTTCCTAGACAAATATAAGATTGAAGGTTTTGGCTGAGTGAATACTCTGATTGATATTATTTGGAAGCAGAAGCCTCATTTGAAAAAGTAAAATTTAATGTTAAAATATAAGGCATGGATATTCCATCAGAGGTTGTGGGTATCCAAAGGTTTCCTGATGACAAACTCGGGACTCTAAAGCAGGAAAAAGTCTCCAAAGCTTTATGTTCCTTCTCACACTCATGAAAATGGTAGTTTTTTCCTCCCCTCTAGAGACTGCGGTCTCTGCATTTACTGTAGGTGCTGTTTTTCCTGCAGTTTGATTCAAGTTGTCACTTGACATTATGCTGGTATTCCCATTAAGTGCAATTCAAATCCTATGTGTTGGCACTAGTGGATTCGGTCAGTTTAAGAGAAAATGGATAACCAGGTAAATGTGTAGCTATTGTATTATCTGCAACGTAAATATTGGTGATGCAAACTATTTGTTAGAGAAAATAAATTAAAATCTAATTATGATGGTATCCCTGTGTAGCTTGTCAGATATAATTAGTAAGCTAAAAGATCATATCAGGAGATGAAATTAAAAATATAACTATATATTTGAAAAGAGACCCATTTTAAGTACAATTACTATGGCCATAGGTTGTAGAGCTATCATATATGTTCTGTTCTAGCAGTTAGAAGTGTCTCAGTATGAAAGCAATGTATCACTGCCAATTTGAGCAAAATGTAAAGTCACAAAGGTACAAAGTACTGTACACAAAATTAAACTGCATCAATCATTACTCTGTTAGGGATAACAGTCTTCTTCAGATACACTTACATGATCCTACTCAAAGAAGTTCATTTTGCCAGTTGTTAAAAACAAGCACCAATTTTGGCAGGACCAGATCTATGTAGTGAACAGATAAATGAAATCTGAGGTTTTTCACTGCTTTGAAAAACGGTTTGGAGGTTTTTTTGTTTTGTTTTAAATGTCTTCAGTAGTTGTCATAGCTCCCAGACAGCCAGATGTTTTCCTCTTCTAAGCTATTCTCAGAAAAACTGTGGAGTGAACAGATGTGTTCATCTCACAAAGTTTAAACTGTTTGTGGACAATTAAACTTTAAAATAATTTTCTCTTTAAAGCCGGAAGAGAATTATATCGTAGTAGAGAAACTGAAGTTATTTACTTTTTTTAAGCATTTTGGAAGTCCAAATTTTTACACAAATACAAAGCTGTAGACTATATTTCCTGAGACTTTTCCTGTGATGTTCTTTGTTTTCCACCTAAATACATTTATTTTTCAAACTTTTGCCTAAAATGTATTATTTCTCTGTAGTTTTTATAGGATGTTTTCTTATGCTGTTAATGATCTAATTTTATAATATTATTTAGCTTAGCTTTTCCAAACACTAGAAGTTACACTTTTATGTGCGTTTCACATTTAATAATCAATTACTATAGTTAAATTTCTTTTGAAGTCTCTATGCATGGATTTTCCACCGTCTTAAGAGAGTATATATTCAGGCGAGTGTTTGTGTTACTACTCCTCAACTGGTAGATTTTTTTCTACACCATTTGGCCAATGCCTTGAAGATTTGACAGGGTAACTAATTTTGTAGTTACACATAGCTGTATACACGAGCAGTTATGTTTTGTAGCAATGTATCTGCATGTAGTCAGTTTTTGCAAGTCGGCTGTTGGGGGAACCTGTTTGAGGTGCAGTTGAAACCTGCAGGTGAGGGACGGTGGTTATTTAAACTGCAGTGGCAGAAATGTAGATGTCTACCTGAGGATACTGTTTAGGTTTTTTAAAGATACATTTCATAAATGGGCCCCAAACTTGTCTATCCATGCTTAAAAAAAAAATTATCTCATTCTAGCTTGTTTTTTTTCTGATTGGACTAAGATTATATTTATGTTAGATGAGTTTATGAAGACAAATCTGCTAGCAAAGACATGTGCTGGAGCACACATGATGGGTTTCAGATCTGAACTTTAAGCAAATAAGTGTAATTTTCATTTAAAGAGGTCCTAGCTTGATAAATGCTGTGTGTTTTTGTTTCATAAACAGTATTTAAAGGTTTCCATAGATGTCTCCATGTGGTTAGAAGATATTGCATCAGCTACTTATTCCTTCTTTTTTGTTGAGGAAAAAGTTCTGTGCTTCCCTTTGAATTTTTAAGATGAATGGGAGAATAGGATATCTTTATAAAGTCTGAAGCTGTCTTCTGTCTTTTAGGAGAATGTAAATCTGGGAAGATTTTTTTTTTTCATTACCACCCACCTTTCAAAAATATAAGGAAAAGAAACCTCTTGTTCACCTGCATCCATTCAGTTTCAACTTGTCTTATGTTTCCTGAGGGCCCTTCTTTCTTTGGTTATCATATTGCAGGTTACTTACTCAAAAATCTCTCATCCCTATTCCTGTGAATCTTGGCAAAAATCCAGTGAAGTGTTGTTAGTGGATTTATTCACACTTTTAAAAGATCATATTTCCTAGCTAACATACCAATATTGTGACATAAAGCTTTTTAGCCAATGATACAGTCATGAAATATGACTTATTTTACTGGATGACAACAGAACTAATGCTATTACATGTATTATATAAAGACTGAAAAAATGGTAAAATGGTAAAATTATCCATGACTGTCTGAACAGTCTTTCCAATACACATTTTTGCTGAATAAACACAGACAGATATAGTATATTTTGATCGCATCACCCAACCCAGAATGACATGAAGTTATGGGTTTATGGCTTTATTTATCTTACTAGAAAAAAGCTTTAACTGTTACTTACTATGCATTTTCTTCAGAAATTACATTGAATGTTGTTGAGTTCAGAGAGCATGTGGTTCAAAAAGCAACACCAGAAGATGAATTTAGAGGCAGCCTTTTTTATGTACTGTGAGGGAAAAGTCATAAGCAAGATAAGGAAAAGGCAGATAGCCTACCCAAAGGAACAGATCATCAAGGCGGGTTTGCAGGTTTTGACAAAGGGTATGGGAAGAACAGCATTGCTTACAAAATTTTCCTTGTCAAGACTATGGGCAGGCAGTCACTCAGACTGAGCGTGAGCATTGTGAGATGAGCCTGGATGCACGGATACTCAGTCTGGGCTGAGTGCAAGAACTGACTGGGGGGCTCAGCCTAGTGCCCTGTGAGAAAACCTGTGTTCATGAAGGGTGTGCATACAGTCATGCTTGTAACCAGCTACTGTAACACATCCAGAAGGCACTAAATGACAATTCTTTGGAGTAACCTCCTTATGGGGTTCTGTCAAGCTGGTCAGTGTTGGTGCGGCCTGTGACACCCAGGATCCCAGACTGAACTCTCCCAGTTCACCACAGTATTCTGGCTGGGCAAGTTATGCAAAATGTTTGAAATCTACTCACGGTGAAATTACTTATCTTGGAAACTTAACTATACATCTCTCATTTTTTGTGTTTACTTGCTGCAGCTTCTCTCCAATTCTTGCTTAATTTGTTCACAGATATTAATTCCTCTGACCTTCCCAAAAGAACTGCATTTACTTGGCATAGATCCAGATTCATTAGGCCCACACTTCACTGTTTGTAGCCTACTTCTGAAGTTCCTCTCCCTTAAAGTACAATCTTCATTAAGCCTAGTCTGTTCTCTTTCTAGAAATGGTGATAAACAAAGGCAAAGGACAAGCTAGTTCAAACAGAGGAAAGTGAAAATTCTGAGCAGACCTCAGCTATTTACTGGTAGCAACTGCATATTAGTTCCATCTGGAAAAGTGCATTCCTGTACTGAACACATCAGGCATCCCTAAAGCTGTTTTGATGTACTAACAGTCCCTCTGAACCAGAAGTGTTTCTTCGCATAAACAGAGGAAACCCCCCGTCAAATATACCCTGATACCACCAATCTGTAGGATATCTATTACAATCCTGAATCCTAGATGGAAGCAGTGACCTGTGTTGAATCTGTTGCGGGGTATATTGTCTTAGAAAATTCTGGGGATATTACTTCATTGTTTCAAGCTACTGTTAAATTCTATCATCCTTGATGTTTGTCTCTTCACTTGAGATAACATAGGGGAGGAACAAAGGAACATGAGTCCTTCATTGTAAACTACCTTTCTTTTCCCCCTGCCCCCATTATCTTCTCACACAAAATGATTGAACTGGATTTCTTTGCCTGAACTTGCTTTCTTGAATCAGTGGTCTGGGCATAAGCAGGCTGGAAGAGAAATGTAGGTGTGTAGTGGTAGTGCCCAAGGCATGTAAGAAGTGACACATGAAGCACACCCTGGGATGGGATGATGGAGGGTCCCTGTGTTAGAGCAAGTTGGTAAACCTGCTTTGGCCCTGTACATACATTAATACCTAATAAACACCTATGGTGTTTATAAACACCTGCAGAGCAGGCATGGTAGAGAAAAAGGAAATGGTACTGTTGTGGTTTAACCATGGTTGGCAACTAAGCACCACACAGCCGTTCACTTAATCCCCCCCACCCAGTGCTATGGGGGAGAATTGTAAGGGTAAAAATGAGAAAGGAATTTGTGGGTTGACATAAAAACAGTTTAATAATTCAAAAGGTAGAATAATTTTAAAAATTGTTAGGAAAAGAGAGGAAAAAAAACACAACCAAGCAAACCAGAGACAGAGGAAAATAAAACGCAAGAAGAACAAGTGATGCAAATGAAAACAATTGCTCAACACCATCTAACCAATGCCCAGACAGTCCAGGAGCAGTGTCCTCCCTGCCAATCTCCCCTCCAGTTTTATTGCTGAGCATGACACAATATGGTATGGAATATCCCTTTGGTTAGTTGTCCCAGCTGTGTCCCCTCCCAACTTCTTGTGCACTCCCACTCTGTTTGTTAGTGGGGTGTGCTGGGGAGTGGAAAAGCCCTGGACTCTCTGTAAGCCCTGTTCAGCAATGAACAAAACATCCCTGTGTTATCAACACTGTGTTCAGCACAGAACCAAACCAGAGCCCCTTGCAAGCTACTGTGAAGAAATTTAACTCTATCCCAGGCAAAACCAGTACCAAACGATTGCTTGCATGCTGAGTTTCTTTTGCTGTTCTGCTGCACATCTTCACAAGGCACACTCTTAAAACTATTCTCTCTCTCTCTATCACCCTTTTCTCTTATGTGGTGGTCATGTCTATCACTGTAATTGTAGCAATGTTCTTTACTTCTGTTTCACCTCTGAAGAAATTGTTGCAGTTGAGCAAAGCAGAATCCTGATTCTCAGTTAAAGCATCGGATCAGCCACAGGATTCATTTCAGTTTGTTGTTGGGGAGGGTGGTACAGTTCACTGGTTTTGTTTCAAAACTGTGTGGTTTTGGACAAGATCACCTAGTAGGCCCAACCATTCCATGTGATCTCCTTCTGGTGCTTATACAGAAGTTTCACCAAGAATCTGAGCCAGTCTGTTGACATACCCACACAAACTCCACAACTCCCAGCAGCAGCTGCCTGCGTAGAAAATGTACAGGTTGTCCAAAAACCCAGTGTCATTAGACCCATGTTTCTATTGTGTGGGTCCTAGCTGAGGTAGGGAAGACAAGGTATGGAGCACAGAATTCAAACACACACTGGTCTGCAGTTCTTTCAGAGCTAGGACTCCCTCTTCATTAAGTAAGCTGAGCTGTTGAAGTCAAGATAGTTGGGATCAGGTAGCTGTGCTGACAGAAAATGAAGGCTCTGTTGGTCTAGGTTGTACTAATGACATTTGTACTAATATTCTGATATAGCCAGTGACAGCATGGTCACAGTGTGATGGTTTCCAGCTCAAAGATCCCAGTGATAAGGTTGAAAATCATGGATAGGTCAGAATAGGACAAGTATACATGCAAACAAACCAAGACATATGCCTGAGCCAGTTATTAAGAAGGATAGCATCCTCTGAGGTGAAAAGTTAGTTTTTAGAGATTTAATTGGGTGTTGCATTATTCGTATGGTCAAATGATAGCAAATTAGAGAGTCTGCTGGTCAAAGTTATCCCAACGCTTCCCTGGAAAATAGTTGACCTAACAGAGTTTAAGTCTACAAAATATATCTGGTCATAGCTACAAAGCATGATTTGCTATCATGTAGTATCCTGACCTCTGTCTAAGCCCTTTGATCATGTAAGTGCACATGCACCAAGGCCACCTTGGACAATTGCAATTACTGGTTGTCAGCTTTCATTTCTGTTGTAAACTTAACTAATGAATAACACAGGATATTACAGGAAATTGTGGAATTGTGGCGTAGATTCAATTTTGTTGTAATAACCAGCAGCAAATTCCACTTAGTGGATACTCTAGCCTTTGCTTTTGGTCTTTGCTGTTGTTGTAATACTTGTAGAAGAGTGTCACTTGAAAATCCAAGTATTTGTACTAAGTTTTCATCCTGTGGCAAACTGATGTAAATAGACCAAGAGAAATAGGAATAAATATTTAATATCTTTTCTTACATGCGTGACTTTTCAGTAGGGAAATGTATAGTGCTTTTACCCTTATCCTTTGCTGAATATATGTGAGAACTCTATTCAACTGTGGTTTATTTCTGCAATTTAAATCTGAAAACTTAAGAGAATTTTCTGAAGCCAAGGTTCATTGGTTCTTATCACTCCCAGTCCAGGGCCTCTTGAAGGCCCAGCTCAAGCAATTAGTGCTGGTAACGTCGTTCAAAGCTGTTGAATGCTGTCAGTTTGTGACAACAGTTTAGGACTCTATCTGCATTCTGAGACTGTTCATATCTGGTCTGTACGGGTTTTGTCAAAAAGGCAGCTCTCAGAGTTTGAATGTGGTCTCTCAAGGATTTTGGTAGAAGGGAAAGTTGATGTCAGAGCAGAAGCACATCAAGATATTTGGAGTAGATAAACAGGATTTAATCTTGTGTGACAGGAAGTGTATTATTAAAATAGTAATCTCTTTAGAAGAGTTTAGAGTTCTAAATTAAGCCCAGGATATAAATTCCTCTGTATTTTATCACATGGTAATTGTTGAAGACTTGATCTTTCAGAGCAGTAAATCAAAATTCTTTATTGAATCTTTACTGACTCTGAATCTTGCTGAATGCACAAAATTCCTAAATATAACAGATTTTAGTCTAGTGAAGAACTTTGTCTAGTTTTTGGCATTAATCTGAGGACTTCGTGGAGTCTTTATTTTTCTAAAAAGCATACACTACATGTTAACTCACAACAAGCAAACAGACATTCTTCCATGTAGCTGTGAAGCAGCAACTGCCAATATCTCAGACTGGCTTTTAAAGACTCTTGTCTTCTCAAAGAGCAGTGTCCTGTTAGATATTCCTGTTCCTCATACAGAAAATTAAAACCTGCCACTTGGAAAACATCCTAAGCATCATCTACCTTCGGTCCGACGAAACCAAGGGATTTTATTTTACTTGACACTTTGTAAGGGATAAAATAGGGTGTATTGGGATCTGACTAGAAGTATAGCATGCTGGAGAGTTACAGAGCTTTATTAAACGGACTGCAAGCTCTAATGTATCTTTGACGTGTGGGGAAACATATCTGACTTAAAAGTTGCTATAGAGTTTGCTTAATAACAGCTATAATAGTCAATACGGACAATATGGTTTTACAATATTAGAGTTTTGATTTATTTATTTTTTTTTTTTCCTTTTTTGGTGATGGAATGTTGTGCTTGTGCGTACTGCACAATTGACATATTTAAAACCTGTATCAACAAAAATGCTTAAATCCACATGAAAAGAATGTGAGTTAATACGTGCACAGTTGGTAATGGAAATATTTTAAATGTATACCCTGGGAAGTCACTGTATTATTTCCACCTTTATCCCTCCCCAAGTATTCCAGCTAGAAGGGTTGTTTGAGTGTGTGAGTCTGCTTAAAGCAAGGTTAGTGCAGCCTATCTGTTTCAACAGTTTAAAGCAGCCTAGCATGGCTTTTTGGGGGGAAACTGGGGCGTATTCACATCATCTCAGTGTCATGCACGTTCACACACTACTGTAGGGGTAATACCCTTGAACAATTGATCACGAGCAAACCCCTGGGCAGAACTAGTGTTTGCTGTCAACAGAGCTATTTGAGAAATGATCAACTACCAGGCAGCCTCAGCCTTGTACTCTACTGTATTGCCAGTTACCTCCTGGGATGGTAGCACTGGGTTTTATAGGCATCAAGAGCCCTATGGGCCCCCATCAGTAAAAAAACAGCCTATTTGTGATGTACATAACATGTATTAATGACGGAATGGGCAGCAAATCTTATGACTGCTGGATGCTAAAATCCTTCTCTGAAGAGCAAAAGTTTAATTTGAATAAATACTTAAAAAAAATTGTTTCCTTTATGTTTAGTCTCACAATCCACCTGATAGGAGCATTTTGTGTGTACATCTTCAGTGGATCCTACCTTTCTGTTACATTTTTCACTTGTCTTTTTGTAGCAAATGTCCAATTGTACTTATCTACTTAGAGAACATAAGAAGCAGATAGTATTTTTAGAGGCTGTGGTGCCCAACAGCTCATTATCCAAACAACTCAAAACTGACTGCTCAATGAGACACTATTAATGTCTTATCAACACTTTGAATAGGTCCCTTGAATGTTATTTCAGTCCTTAGTTCTGTAGTGTAAATTTTGGTAAAATTTTTTATCAGTTCTGATATAACTAGGAAGAATTTGAATGTTCTTAGAACTATATTCCAAGGGAAATTACCTTCTGATCTTTCATTCTATCCTTGTTGAACAAGTTCAAGTTCATGTTCATGTTCAATGGGTTGTACTCCTAGGAATGAGGACTATCTTGGTAAATCTGGTCTAGAGCAAAATCCCCTGCCTTCGAAACTTTAATGCCATGTACCCATATGTGCTGTGAACTATGTTTCAAACAGCCTGGATATCTTTTCTGAATTAATTATAGAATGGTTGAGTCAATCTGACACAAAAACCTGAATTCAGATGAAATTTTGTCACAGAAATCTAACAAGATTCTCAGATGAGAAGCTCCTTTTTTTCCTTTTTCTTTTTTTTTTTAAATTTTTTTTTTAATTTTCAAAAGCAGCAGCAAGTCAGGAACTCTCAAGGGATCAGTGATTATACTTTCAGAAATGCTCCTCCTTTGTGCATGTTATTCTACATCTTTTCACAGAGAACAACCAGTCAAGCCTAGTTGGTATAATTTGTTATATTTTATTATTTTTGTATTGATCAGTCAAGCATATTCAGCACTACATGATTTTATTTTTTTCTGAATAGTTCAGGTTGCATTTTTACTATCCTTTATTACTCTCAGATACTTTTTCTTATGAGAGAATTCACTTGGTTTTCTATCTTTTAGTTGGCTGATCCATACACCTGCTGTTCTTATTAACCTATGTGTTTGTTCCATAGATTAAATTATAGAAAAAGCAGATTTCTGTGTTGGCCATATTTTCTTTGGTTGAGAAGAGTTTGATGTGGTTTCTTCGTGAGTCTCCAGTTCTGCATCCTTTTTTCACAAGTGAAAGGTGGCACCTCTGAATTGACTTCTAACAATAACAGCTAAATGCTGCCAGTCTTGGGAAAAGTAACATAGACCAATGTCGAGCTTTGACTCAAAGCAGAAACATATTGCCACTGAGAATGTCGGGTCAGTATTTCTCTCAGGCAACCACACTCAAGATAACATAATACTTTGCAGTCTACTTCCAACCTCTCTGTAGTAAAGGTGATAACTGGCTTTTCTTACCAGGTTGTCATCATCCTTACCACACCCTGTGTGTGCAGTATTTTGCTGTATGTGAGGACAGGACTCCCTGCTTGGGCGCTGTTGGTGAGTGCCCTACCTTCCATGTATGTAGGAAAGGCTGAGCCACAGACCCTTCCCACAAAGGGAAGCTCTGGAGAGCCTTGACCACTTCCGTATGGCAAATTCAAATGTGATTTTTATCCCTCAAACCTAGTGATTCTTTCTTTAGTCATAAAACGTTTAGTCACTCCACCAGTAGTAGGAATATACTATTCGGTATGTGCAGAATTTTCTTCTTTAGATGCTTTTTATTTTTAAGGTCAGAATAGAAAATAATTTTCAGGGCAGCAGTCATGTAATTGATCTGCTCAACAGTTGTACTATTGTCTTTCCACTTGATCTAACATTCATAACTCACCAAATTTTGAAATCATTGGTGATCTAATTTGCTATTCTAGTTTAGTCTTACCTCAATATTATAATACTAACACAAATTGTTCCTAAAACAAAACCAGTAATAAATAATAAACAAAAATAACATTAAAAGTAACGAGCCTCCTTTAAAAATGCTATTACCCTAAAGATACCATTTGCCTTTTGTTGTCTATTTTCTGTTGTTCAAAACAGAAAAAATTTGAGTAGTAGTGCTGTGATGCAAAGAATGCAAATTGAATCCCAGGTTTATGTAGGTAAATAAGGTTTTATGAACAATTTTTATGATATCATGGATTATATTAAGTGCTCAGGTACTGAGGAACTCATTCCTGTGTGCTAGAATCTATCATAATACAGTCCTGTGTTTCTTCTTAGCAATATTTTTGAGTTTTAGCATTAAAATTTAAAAGATTATAAAATATGGTGTCTATTTCATCTGTTAATATCGCAGGTCCACTCTGTAAGTAAAAGAAGGAAAAAAAGACTAGTGAATATGTATTTGGTAATATCCCTAGGGAGTTAGTTGTGTAGGTGTGATACAAATGGGGAAAATGGCTCTCCAGAGAGAAATGTGTGGAGAGGAAGAAAGAGAACACTTTTTGCCAGGCTGAGGGTTTTGCTGCTGGCTGCTTGGCTTTGTGGTGGCATTGTTCGGAGGAAGTGCACCTGTTCTAACATTTTCTTCAGCTGGAAGCAGACAGGTTTGTTGAATGCTCTAATTGCTGGTAGGCATGAAAGGATTGCCTAGAAGATTGCTTCCTAGGCTGTCCTTTGATGTTTTGTATGATTGGGAAGTGAAGATTATTTTTTTCCTTTATCCATCTTACTAATAGGTGAGAATAAAATCTCTCCTCTCAGCTTTCATTCCAGAAGGTATCATGGCACATTCAGTCCGATTAGCTGTATCATGGGCCAAAAGGCTCCTTTTATCTTTTGAAAAGATTTATAAAACACCGGCGTAGTCATCACGGTCCACATTCATAAAGCACTATTAGTGATGTGTTCAGTTCATTGCAGGGGTCTCTGGGCGGGAGAAATACTCTTCTGTGAACACTAGGTTTGTCAAGTGCTGTAAATCCATAGCTAGGAATTTTGTATACAATCACTTTATTACACATTATGAATCTTGAACTGCAGTTAGAAAAGGTTCTTTGTTTAATTCAAGTTATGTTAATTTATAAGCACAATAATTCTAATATAGAATGCAATTTTTGCCTCATTTTTCAGCAAAATTTGAACTGCACCAAGGCTTGATAATTTGAAGGTCCTTCTTTTACAAATAAATACAAGGCATGACTAGTGCACTATGAAGTATTGTAATAAATTTAGACTGTAACTAAAGCTACAAACAATACAGTGTGATATATTTTGTTTGCAGAAATTTACAAATAAATAGAGTAACCAAAAAACTCTGTAATAGGTTAAATAATGTTTTTACTTCATTGCCTTACTAAGAAATGCCTAGCTGAAAGAAGTTATGGTGCATTACTTTCACTCATGTAAACTGTCACTAACACCCTTCTCTTGAGAAGGTGGACTATTGCCAGCATACTTGGAAGTACTAGAATACTTAAATATATATCACTTGTCCCGGTAGAACAACCTTTCTTAATTGAATTTGGTTTACGTCTCCTCTGTGATCCAGAATTCATATTCAGGTCCACCAGTTGCAAAGTTCAGGAGTGCATGAAGTGTGTGCCTTTGAATCAGAGCCTCTTTTACTTTCTGATAAAGAGTTGAGAATTCTGCATAAGAAGCCTATGCCTGTTAAATATGACTCTGAAATGTAGTGTCTAAAATTTTTAAAGATAAGTATTGATTTAGGCTTTATTGGAAATTAAAGTGGGGGGTTGAATCTGTTGTAAACTTTGGGAGAAAACCTTCAAGGTATCTTTTGAAACCTAGGGATCCATATGTGAGTTTTATATTATGATTTACAGAATTATTAGTGCAATTTCCTGTTTTTTAGAATTGCACGCTTTTTTTACAGACTACATGTTCTGGGATTTAATTTTGAGACATGTCAGTCTTGATCTTTATAGCTACCTTTTTGAGCAATTTGGTTACAGAGGCAGTGGTCAAGATGTTAAACTTCTATTGAGTTTTGTCATGGTCACAGCTTCCCAGCTTCCTCTTCTGAGGACAAAGAGTGGGTATTTTGTCTTGTGGTGTTAGCAAGGAATATATTTATGTGTTTACAACTGTGGCCTCTGATTTTCATCTTCATGTGACACAATGAAGTATTTTAAAAACCATGCCTGGAACTTTGTTCACTTGGCCAAGTGGTCAGTCTGTGGCCTTTATCTGTGGAACCAAGTGTTTATCAGGTTTCTCTATGAATCATGAATTGCGTTAGGGAACATTTGGCACCAGTGTTTTATTTTAGATGTCTTTGTTATAAAGTTTTGATGTGCTACATTTCCCAAAGGTGTTTTAAGTCCAGGAATTTTTTTTCTCCCACAAATTTCCAAATTTAGTATTCATATCTTTGTATGTCTAGTTCTGTGTGAACTTGTATCTACCTAAATAAAATTCATTAGTTCTGATGTTTTAGTTAACTAAGTAAATATGAATATCTCAGGTGTTTCGAGGCAGGGTTGCTAATACGCATACCCTTAGGATGTAAATACTTCAAGAGAATAAAATCTAGATAATTATATTATTCGTGTCTCAATGGATAGGGAGAAGGTTGAGTGTTTGGTTCACCTCCCTGTTCACCAAACATCAGAAATGAGGCAGTTCTGGGACTCAGGCTGGTACAGTCAAGGGAATAAGCATGTCCTGTTCAAAGCTGAAGGGGAGAGGATTGCAGATCACAACCGTGGATCCTGGTGTTTCATTCACTATTAGTCACTCCCTACTTAGTGCTGTAAATGCAGAGAGTACTACTGCCTAAAAAATTCTTAATGATGGCCCATGCAATGCAATGCCTGTGTTTGAAAGCAGCCTTCTCCGTGTCCATCTCCAAGTCACCGTCATAAGGGTTATAAGTAAGCCATCTGGAAAGAATGGGGTGACTCATTCATTTTGATGTGGCTGCCGGTTTTGTGGCCTTATACAGGGAGAAACAATGTGTACTTGGCCATAGCCCTGCAGGCAATTTTTCAGACATCTGTTTGATAGGGACCAACTGGGCTGTTTTCTTAGGTTTATTCTGATTTAACCTGTTGAAAATAGTCATAGAATAACTATAAATTTTGTATCAGTTAGACATACAATTTCATCTGTTTTTTTTCTTCTTGGCGGGTATTGGTGACATCACTCAAATGTGTTTCTGTGTGCTATTTCATTTTTGTATGAAGTGTTCAGAACTGCAGCAGAAATTGCACTCTGAAAATGGAGAAGGAAATTAAATGTGTGAGATTAAAGTGATGTAATTTTGAGAGCTTGATTTATTCAGACAAAACTCCAGGAAATTCAAAGCTTAGCTTGAGCTGACATCCATCAATCAAACTCCTGTGAAAAGAATAATGCTACTAATCATAAAAGTAAAAAAGATGTGAGATAGAAGGAGAGTGCAAGTCTTAATGATCTAGAACCATAACTGTACTTACTCTAAATGAAAGGTTTTGTACTTAATTTCCTGAAGAAAGTGTTAAGGGTGAGGAATAGGGGAGAAAAATATTTCATGGGAAGTTAGTTGATGGGGCATCTTTCAAAGCCAAAATAGTTCAATGCCCCACAAATCTGACTGCTCTCAAAAGCTGAATGGTGCAAGCCCATAGTGTATTCTGCAATGTCTTATTTTAATCATGTACCAGTGTTTGTAAAAATATATACAATAATTTTTTTTTAAAGGAGAACTTATGAAATAGGTCTTTTTACTACACTGAAATCGGTGAAATAATTTAGTGATTTTTGACAGTCATGGAAACTAGAAGCTGATGTACTAATATACTACAGCGTTACCCAAGTGACTGCATGGCTAATTGCCACTGTAAAAGATGGTTTAAAAACACACTATGTTAAGAAACAAAGTATCTTTCATCCCTTGTGAAACTCTGAAAGTAAAAAGATTAAAATGAAATATAATACACTCAGTCACTTTGTATTTGAAAGTAAGAAAGATTCTGAAGTGAATTGTTGTTGCCTTGAAACGGATTATATTTTTTCTGCTGTGTCAGTTGATTTGTGGTTAGACAAGCTACAGGAGCGGATGTTGAATTCTAAAGGAGCTAAAAAACCTCCCCTTCAAAACAAGAAGACATTTTCAGCAAAGTTTTTACTTCCACCAGTCAAGAAAATCTTAAAAACATTTTAAGTGTAGTATTCAGTATTTCATTTATAATGTTCTTCTGAATGTATTTTGTGTTAAGCACTGTTTGATTCTGCAATTAAAGCTTATGGGGGAGGTTCTAATTGGCAGACCAATTAAGAAACTTTGTGCCACCTTGAAGTGGCACTTTGTAACACACTGGAGAAATGGCTAAATTCTTGTGAATTGTGAAGGTATTGTGAAGGAACCTTGTGTACCAGCATGCTACAGAAAAGTTTAGGATTCAAATTATGTTTTAATTTAATGAGTGTTACATGATTTTTCATGCAGTTAGCAAATTCGATTGTATCAGTTTAACTCTCTTTATGAGCTGGTCCAAACAGAATAGGAGAGGAGATAATTAGAGAGAAAAAGAGGAAACCGAATAAATATCCATAATGTATGTAAAATTTGGGGTTTATCCTAATCTATTATTTTTATCTAGGTCACCTTCCACATTGTTCTTTTCCTGATAACCTTTTTTTTTTTTTTTTTTGGCTCACTTTCTATGTAGGATTGGCTCATCACATCCGTAATCTCCTAACAGAAGCTGTGGTTCTGTACTTGGAGGCAGATGATAAAAGCAGCACCAAGACAGTAAATGCACTGCTTCTGTCCTTGCTTGACATTTTGCAGTGCATGCTGATGTATACAGCAAACATCGTGCGCCAGACTTTGCAGGTATGGGATTTATTTCCTGGGGCCGTTACCATCTTAAACAGTTTTTTAAATGACTTCCTGTTATCCTAATAATGATATTCCCACTATTCTGATTTTGTTGAATTTTTAGTATGGTGGAAACTCAATTAGTCTTCCAAGCTTCTGTTTGAACCACTGCAAGTCAGGGTATTGGTAGGACTTCCTTCTCCGACAAAGCCATCCTTCTTAAGAAGGAAGATACAATTCAAAGAAATTTCATGTAGCTCTCTTAGTTACATTTCAAGACGAAGCATTCGTCTTTTTTTAGACATGATATTAAGCTAAGAAATTTTGCTTTGTTTTTAAATTATCTGCTGAATTTTTAATTTAGTCAAGGTATTTTGTTTGCTTGCTTTTGGGCTTTGTTTTTATTTGTCTTTTTTTTAGAGAAGGCTTCATGTAAGAAGTTGATGTTGAAATTTGGGCTTTTTTCTTTTTTTCTGCACTGATTTACACAATCAGCCATGTTATCAACCAGATATTTCACTGGGAGGTTTTTGTTTTGTTTTTCTTCAATTTTTTGGAGAAAATTTAAGTGTGATGGTACAATACCTAGTCTTTTTTGCATCTTCTGTTAGCAGGTTCTGTGATGGTTTTCTCATCTAAGAATCACTTTGTAAATCAAATTTTGTAGGCTAGTTCCTGATTGTCATATGTTTGGCATCCCTCCGTCACAGAGAACTGAATTCTGTACTTATGTTCCATATAACAGTGGTGAGGCCAGCTATTCTGGAGGACACATGAGGAAAGAGGATCTTGCACATGAATTGGTAGTATTAGTCAAACTGAAGGGTTTTATTTAGATACAAAATTAAATCTATTCATTCAAAGCCAAATTCTGGCTTTACTTGAATACTTCAGTTGATTGATGCACTAAAACTCCAGCTCCAGTTTTGTCTAACTCTTGTCAAAGTAATCTGCTTTGCTCTGGAATGCTAATGAATAACAAGAAGCAGCTGCAAAACCGAATTTTGAAGCATAGCTCTGTCCTGTGCCCTTAAAAAACTAATTTTACCATGCTGTTACTTGCCTTGGCTTACTCATCTTGACAACACTTGTCAGAAGGCCTGAGAGTTGTACAGATGCATCAGTACACATGCCCTATTGAATGATGGCCATTACTTACTGACTACATAGTGTTCCACTATCCACATGTTGCTAAATGCATCATGAACTTTATTCTTGGACTATTTTTATAGAGACCTTCTAAGTAAGATGCCTTCTAAAATAGAACTTGAAAAGGAGAATCAAATTTTCTTGTATTATCCATTTTTGAGGCTTAAGTTGACTTTTACAGAACGTAGTGCCTCCACTTGAATCCTTTTTATTTAAGCATTTTGTGTAAAAGGTGATAACCTTATCCAGCTACATAATGAAGGTGGCCTACTTGCCTTTTTTCATTAATATAAACACTCAATTTTTTTGTCTTCTCTGCACTGTGCCTTTTTGTCCTACTTGGGACTTCAGCATTCCAGATCATTGTGATGAGTCTCAATGGGGGCATACCAATGTGACTTGTCACCTGGAGAAACAGCTCTTCAGTTCTCTTTTATTTCAAAATTCTTTCCAGAAGGAATGCACTATGCTTTCAACTCATCAGTATCAACAGTGGAGCTTGAGCAGTAGTGTTTCCTGCCTTAGGAGACTTGCTCTTCTGTTCATCTAACCAAATGAAAATCTTCAGGTATTGCACTTGGACAATGATTTTTAGGATTGAGCTATAAATGAAACACAATAAAAAATATTTTAAAATGACTTCTTTAGACAAAATGTTTACTTTTTCCTCTAGCAGATTGACTGTAGAGGATCGTGGTCCAAAGCTGGTTCAAGATAATTAAGTTAAATGAAAGATCTTGCAAGCAGACCTTTCTGGTGCCCTGGGGCTGGAATGGGTCATAAATAGGACTGCCTACGTTGGTAGTGTGTCTTGATGAGGGGGGATGAGTGGTCAGAATTACAAGTAGTAACAGATCTTATCACGGACTTAGGTCACTTGGAGACTTTATTATTCCTCTTTCAAAAATAATTTAAGTTATTGTAATATACTGTAAATATTCCAGGATACAGAGTGAGGCAGATGAGCAAAATTGGGCAATATTGCTGAGAATCCTAAATTTTCACTCACCTTGATTTTCTTGGTTTGAGTTGCATGTGAAATTGTACCTGATAAAGGGGAAGAAAAGAACATTTGAACTTTAATGTTAAAATAGATATGGCACGTTGACAGAAATTACAAATACATATAACATTTATGACTTTGGAGGTATCTTTTACATGTACAGTTTATTGCATTTGGCTGAAGAAATGTCATGTAGGTCAGTATACTCAGCCTGTGCAGAATGGGCATGACAGCAGGAATCCCTTTTGCTTTGTGCTTATTGTCACGGACACAGGGAGTGTAACTGCTCTTTGGCAGCTCAGCAATATTTAACTGGAAGAGTTCATGAGTCTTCTTCAAAATTCCGTTCACACTTACACCACCTAATGGACCTAATTTGTTCCTCATCACAGAACAGTCACCAAGGTCACTTTTGATTTTTTCTTTCTTATTAAGGCACAGAAATCTGGCACAGGAGGGGACACACAGGCTGCTGAAGACCTTCTGCTTATCAATAAACCCCTGACGGACCTAATTAGCCTGCTTATTCAACTGGTGAGAATTTGCTTGTTTGTAAGCCTTTTGGAATGTTTCTGAAGTTGGAATTATTCAACTGAATTCAACATCTTAGAGCTCTGTTTGCTAGTTTTTCACTGTTTATAGGCTACCACCTAGTACTCTAACACTTTGTAAGAGCTATAGGTCACAGTGACTTGCAGGTTACCAGTGATGTCAGAGTAAATCTGTCTGTCCCAAGGACAGAAGTGGGTTGAGGGATAGATTCTCACATATGTATTTAGCCCTTTTAGCCAAATTTTAGCCCTTCAGAGTGAACTAGCGATCACTGCATATGGAAAGGATGGTATTCAAAATATGACACTAATAGTACTGCTACAATTACAAAAGCCAGAAAATGCAAAATTAGTTTGCAGTGAGTGATGCCTTTAAATATATTTTCTTTAGTTTCAGCCTCCTGAGTTTTCTCAAGGGTTTTCTTTTATTTTAACATCACCCGGAGGGATTTATGAGTGGGAGTGGTCCCCAGTGATCTGTAAACATCTTTGCAGCGTGTCTGTTTAAAGGCAGTCCTTTCTAGGGTTTACTAGATGTCACAGCACTGCATTGAAATCTCCAGAGTACTGTATTGTGGCCCTGATGCATCCCATCAGTTCAACCTCCATAATACTGTGCCAGAGATCTGTATTGACTGTGTGTAATGATTTGTAGTAAGGCGTGCTTCTTGAGCTGGACGGGGCTTTTAGAGGTTGCATCAGCCTTTTATTCAATATAAAGCCATTAAAATGGTATGTGAGAATTTCCCTGTGGCATATCACAGTATCCTTTCCAGGTTGTTTCACTTAGAGGCATTTCAGATTCACTGTGTTCTCTTCCAGACACGATTTTTTTTTTTCCCATTTTAATAGAGGTTTTCAGGTGTTTAGAGATATTAATAGTGTGGTCCTTTTACTATCTTCAGCACTGTCTCTCATCTTCTATTTTTGGGAAGTGTGTGATTCCTTTTTTATTAATTTTTGGCGTTATACTTGTTGCTTTAATGGATTTTCTTAAACCAGCTATTGGCAAAGGCTTTTTGGAAATGTTCACTGAATGACCTAAAACAAGGTGACTGAATTTCAACAATATAATATTTCATCTTTATAAATGCTTTTAAATTTTTTTTATTATTTTTTAAAATCACTATATATGATAAATAGTAGGACACGAAGAGATGCAAATGTTCCTTTAAAGTGAAACTAGTCATAAATTTAAATTCTATTAACTCTCTAAAGAACAGAAATTAGAAGCCAAGTTTTACTCAGCTTATACCACCTGGAAGTCTTTTATAGGTTTTTAATTAAAGGATAGGATAATTGTATAGTTAGCATGTACTGATTAGATTGTGACTTGCCCTTGTTTTTCAGAAGCAGGGCTGCAAATTATCACTGGGTTTTGCTTTGTTCTGTACTTCTACAGATTTCAGTATGTTTAAAATGCTGATTTTAAATCGGCTGATTTTAGCATACAGGTAAAGAATAAAGACCATTGGTGCCACTTCTTTTAGCTGGCAGTGGTTGTTCTCTGTATTCATTGGGCTGTGTGGCTACATAACCCTTTATTGCTGTTTTGAGGCATTCAGTTCTTTGTGAACTTTATTTTCTGGAGATAATGGAGGTCTTAAATTTTGGACTGATCATTACTTTAAGATATTGCTTTAAAATTATTTTCTCTGTTTTACAACTTCTGCCTATCTTACCGTATTTATAGTTTCTTATGTCACCTTGAATAATTGTTTTCCCTCATTGACATGTATATACCTCAAGTAGATTATTATTCCATGCCCCATTTACTTGTCTTTTTATTTTCCTCAAGTTCTACATGTTTTTCTCTCTCAATAATCCCTCAAAAATCAATGTGAGTTAAACTTGAAAATGTCAAAAACTTAGAATCAGTTTTTCCCTTCTGTAGTTGTGATTTAGTCTGTCACTAAAGGCGTAGCAAAGCAAGTGTAGGAAACCTAGATTGCATGTAAATGAAATTTCAGGTTTTTAAGAGTGCAAAAGAAGAAATAGTTACAAATTCTATCATGCAGAAAACACTGCAAATATGGAGAATTCAATATTTAATCCCATGATCATTATGCCCTTAATTGATCAATAAGAGGAAAATAAATTGAGCATTTAGTCTTCTGCTTGGCAGTTTTGTGTTAAATAGTTAATTATACTTACCTTCGCTGGTAATGTTTCTCCACTTAACATAAATGTAATTTGAATATTATACTGAAACTTGCAGCAATTATACAGGATGTAGAGCACCCTCTAATTTTTGATGTACCCATTATACAGAAAAAAAAAATAATGTTTACTTACTTTTGAAATCACCTCAGTGTGAATTTTCAGAAACTTTCAGAAACCTGCCGGTACCTATAAACAGGAATTTCATTCTCTGTAGGTCCCAGATTTAGTTCCTAGGTGTAGATCTTCCAATCTTTTCTGCAGCCTACCAGACTGCTGGGAGAGAACTTTTTTTGACTTCTGGTGGTAGGCTTCCTCATCATAATATTACTAGTAAAATTTGCAGTGGCTTTTTGTGCTCTGTGTGTTACTGTTGGAAGTCCAGCTAATCATGTGCAAATGTGAAGAGGACAAATATGAAGCCTCAGTGCACATGGATGAATGAGATGATCTCTTCCAGGTTCTTTCTGTCTCTATATTGCCCTGATTCTAAGGCTGTGCCTAGAATTGGTTTTCAGAGCACATGAAGGTATTTGCCACCCAGTAACGAAAATGACTGCAGGAGAATGATAACCCTGGAGACTGTAGAATTTTATTTTACATTTCTTAGAAATACAGACTGTTCCATGATCAGAGTGGAGAGACATATGTTTATTTCCTGTATTGTATAATGTATTGCTGTTATTCTATTTTAAATGTTACCTGGAAATTATATTTGAAGAATTCTCTTATATAGAGCTACCCTAAAAAAATGAAAAAAATCCCAAACAAACACACCAGAGGAAATAAGAATATATTGTCACATGCACAGAATTTCAGAAGGAGGATTTACTTTCTCAACAATTAGGCTAGATTAAAATGAACTGAAAATACATATATATATATTTTAAATATTTTCCCCTAGGTAACAGAATGGCAATTTTGCCCTAAGTCAAAATATAATATCTTACTTTTTAATTGAAAACTGTATATATTTACTAATAAGAATAGCATAGTAAAGCTAGCAGATTAATAGTGATGTTTTGCTTTTACATTTTGTTCAATGTTTGCAAAATCATCTTCCCTATAGATCCCAATGGTGCCTCCTTTACAGCACATTCTGTCATCACATTATTGATCTAATGGATATCTATCTCTTATCATAATAAACTCTCTATGTGTATAACCTCATTAATGCACTGAAATAGTGTCCCCTCCGGGTAATCCAGACAGTTTCATTGTAACTCTAAAATTAGATGCTGTAACAACTCCAACAGTGTGAAAACTGCCACTTCAGCTCAAATGATCACAGGTTTCTTGCAGCGGTTTGCAATTCATGAACACACTGCAACTCAGTTCAAAATGATGGAATTTTTGAGAACAGACTGCAGAAATATAGACATGCAATAACAAGAAACTTCCTGCTCTTCAACACATTAAAATACACAGAGCAGGCTCCATCTAGGAAGGAAGAGAAGTAGAATTTTGTGTTGTAAGCTTGTTTAGAGGAAGTTATAACATGGCCATAAAAATTAAGTAAAGAGTAATACATCGTCTTCATTGAACAAAAGTCTTGTTGTGCAGTATTATTTTAAAATAAGTGAAAAATAGATCTACAGTTTCGAGTTAAAGAATGGCAAAAATTATGACCTTAACTCTTCAGTAATTTATTATAATGTGCTAGGTTGTCTTCAAGCAATACATTAGTCCAGAATAATAACAGCTGCAAGGGAAAGTACTACTAACATTTCTACCTTGCTGAAAGGCTGAATCCATAATCCCCTCTAAGACTGATAAAGCAAAAAGAATGAAAAGCCACTAGACTTTTTTCAAGTAAATATGAAATATTAAGGGTCAGATATTTTCTTAAAGTGTTAGATCTCTAGTTTAGTTTTTCATGGGTTTCTCCTCCCCTGAAAGAACAAAAACATAAGTATCTGCTGTCATGAAAAACTGTAAATGTATTTTAAAGAAATGTACTTCATACCAAATTGAATTGTAATTAGAAAAATAATCAGAATGCTGTTTCAGCTAATTAAGAGCTGAACCATCCATCTATATTCATTGTTGAGCTACATGATTCTGTCTTTGCTGTTCTTATTAAACATATTATTTACTTGAAAGCTGAATTTTTCATTCCTTGGTTTTCTATATTTACAGATATTTATTATATTTTCAGTCATTGCTTTTGTTTTATACCAATAATTTTCTTCAGATCCCGTACTCTTTATAGCCAGTACTGACACTGTCTGGCAGCCAATGCTAAATTTCAGGTTACCAGCTTACGACTTTTGACATCTAAATCACTACTTGTCAGTAGAGTTACAGAGGAAAATGCTGATGCAGGCATACTTAAATAGGGATATTGTTGAGAGTTCCTCTTACACCTTAATTATTGATGAGTTAGACTGAAGGCAAATGATCTTTACTCTCTCCAGAGTAAATACGGTCTTTCCTATTCCAAACTTAGTTTTCTCTTCATACAAGACCCTATGCTGCTATTGTTTTACCCTGGATTTTTCTAGGATAACAGCAACTTGCTCCCCAAAGTCCAGATAATGCCAAAGCTCAGCGGGACTCTGGGGAAGCAGAAGAGCCTGAAGTACAGTAGAGGATGAAGGATTTCATTGACATCTGTGTTTTAATAGTGTGATGTCATGGTTAGCAAGTATTGGGAACCCTGGAGCGATACTTGGAAAATGGTCGCTGAAAGCCTGATACCCTGTGAAGAGCAAGTTTATATGATGCCAAGACACATTGGATGGAAAGTTTCCTTTCATTAGATGGAAAGGGTCTTCCTTTCTCTTGTTGGGGAAAAAATAAAAACAACAACAACAATGATAAATGGTTGGACACCCTAGGAGAAGACAAGTAAAGCCACGAGCCCAAGCACAGCAGTGTCCCACTGCCTCACTAACTGGGGTTTCCTGCTGAAATAGCCTCTGTTGGGAGGACCACCAACCAGATGGTCTTGCTCTTTTGCTTCCTTGCCAGTCATGTACCCTTCTGGTGTTGGGAAGAACCTCTAAGGTTCGTGGTGCTTTATGTATTTCTTCACACAAGTTTGTTGTAGGGGCAGTCCTGTACTGAGACTGACACCTTTCCATTCCTTTGATATTTAGTGGATATCTGAGGAAAAGAGCTTGGGAACAGTCTCACTTGGAAGTATGGCTGTTTGATTACTGACTAAACATAGTATTTTTTTGCTTGTGGAGCCAAGGGAACTCCACTGCAATACCCAGGCGAGAATGTATCTTTCCAAGATTTTCAGTGATTTTTCATTTTTTTATGTTTGATTAGCCAACAAACAATATTGGAAAATCAAATATTAGTCCTTTTACTGTGATTTTCTTCTGGGAGTGGTTGATATGCCTGTCTACAGTGATTTGGTAACAAACTGAAAATTGGAATGCTGCTTTTAAAAGGTGTGAGAGACATACATTAAAGTAGTTTAATTTGTCCTTTCTTTATGTAATGGCATTTTTATTTCAGTGACAGAAATACAAGTCGGCTCAAAGCCTGAAGTGAGATCAGTGGATTTTTTTTTTATTTAATTTAATAAAGATTCAAGACAAATGAAGCTATAAAGCTTGTTACTATTTTTAGCTTTTCCTGCTTTTTGGCCTTGCTAATTATGTTGATGATGTTATTAGGTAATTGTGGATGTTGGAAAGGAAATAATCAAATAGGTGGCATTTAGATTGGAATGAAGAAAAATCAGACAGCAAAACTGAGGAAGAAATAGCTGCTGTGGTCCTGTCACTTGTACAGTATTAGGTCAAATAGAATGTGATATGTCTTGGGGCTATGTATTCAGAGATTACATCTCAGTTCAGTCTGTTTTAAACAGCCAGCTCTATTAAGCTAGTGGAAAACAGGATTGTATTTGCATGCAGATCCCTGGAGAATTGCTGCTTGAATATTTAAGGGGTGTATGTCTGATGGTGTGTTCAGATTGCCTTTAAGTAACTGGATGGGTTTTCCTTAAAATGAAAAAACTTAGGAAATTCATACTGCAAATTAAATAAGTAATCATTGTTGAAATGGTTGGACATATTATATAAGTGGTTGGACAGATTACATAAATTGTTTCCTTTTATTGCCAGTAAGGGTAATCTGTTAACTGTACTTTAATCTAGCTTATTTGTATGTAAATAGTACTTTTGGTATTAAAAAAATGAGTGGGAGTGATAAGGTGTTTTTACACTTCTATACCTAATTGGTTTAAGACTACTACCAATACATTTTGTTCAGGTCATAGACTATAAGGTGAGAAAAAGGCATTGAAATCATTTAGTTGAGGATTGTGTATAACGTAAAACAGGACTTTCCTAAATTAATTCCTCATTGTTGTAAATGGGTTTGTTAATTTTTTAGGGGAAAAAAAGAGATTTTTTTGTGATATTTGAGTTGCCTTTGATGGAGAATCTGTCACAGTTCTAAGAAAGTTGTTTCAGTGGTTAATCACTCTTATTAATGAGAGAAAGAAAAAAAGGAAATCAAAGTATTATCTTCTTTCTAGTCTGAATTGCTTTGTCATTAGTTTTGAGCTATCATCTCTTACCAGTCCTTTTTCAGGTAAAGGAATTAACCTATCCGCAGCCTGCTTTTTCTCACATGTAACTGAGAGGATATGATCAAATGCCCTTTAACCCTCCCTTTGATATTCTATAGACATTGAATTCCTCCAGTCCTTTGCTGATATGTTTTCCAGTCTATCATCTTCTTGCCTGTTCCCAAGAAACTTCTATGATTTTTTTCACTAGTTTTTGTGAACTCTCTGTGCTGAAACTAGGCATTGCATTCCTGTTGTTCTTCCAAAATGTCATTGTCAGTGCCAACTAAAGGCATAATATAATATAATGTAATATCTCTAGTTGTTATTTCCATATTGTACTTCTAAAAAAGATATAAATCATTTTGATAGCGGTGTCATACTATCAGAAGCTCATTTAAAGATTATTACTAGTCATGTCCCTAAATCTCTTTTGTAATTTTGCTTCCCAGGAAAGAATTTTCCATCCCAATGCTAGGGCCTGCTGTAGTGTCTGATCTTCAAAGGAGCACAGAAAAGCTGGAATTTAGGAAAATATTTAAAATCTTTAAAATGTACCTCTTAATGTGACTACTTAAAATCCATTAAAGAACTAGATAGCCTGGGCTTTATCTCAGCCAGAAGCCATGGGCTTGATTTAGAAATAATTAAATGAAATTTTATGGTGTGCATGATGTCAAAGATTATGGCTATAAGATTAAGACTATCATCATGACTATAATGATACTTTCTGCTATTCCTGCTTCTGTTTAAAGCAGAATAAAATAGTTGTGAGCAACATCTCCAGTGGTGTTGTGATGTTGCTATAGATAGGTTATTTGACAGAATCATCATAGAGACATTGTTACACTGCTGCTTAAGAACAGGTATATTTTAATTATATTTTCATCACTTTATTAAGCTTAGTTTAATGGAATTCTGAGTCAGTCAACTAGAAATGATTCTTTCCTGGCACAATACAAATGTTAATACTCTTCCAAATCCCCAGTGATAAGCAATTTTTCTGAAATTGGAATTTGATTTTTGTTTGTTCATTTTTTGTTCATTTTCAGCTTCCCAGTGAAGATACTGAAATATTTGTGAGTGCTTCACAGTGCTTATCACTGCTGGTTCAGCTATATGGAGGGAACAATCAGGAGAGTATGTCTTCAGAAAACATGGACAGCTTTGCTGAAGTGCTGAAGTCCAAAAAAGATACACGACAACTGAAGCTTTTGTTGAGAATTGTAAAGAGACTGGTGAGTTGACATCTCGACTTTTTTGAAGTCTGCATGGGTTTTTTTAATATCGCTGGATCATTTTTTTGGCTGTTTTTTTCCTCTTAAAGGAAAAAATATTTTAAAAGAAGTTTGAAAACAAAATATGTGAAGTTGATTTTCCTGTTTTTAAATTTCACGTCTCTGGAGAAGAGAGCCTTCTACACTTAAAACCTCTTGCTAAATGATTGTTGCAGTTGTCCTCTTTCAGTTAACCATTCGGCTATTTAAATAACTCGTGCTATTTATATATTTGTTTAGTAATTCACCTCTGTGAAGTATTGAAACAATTTTCTGACTGTCTTCTGAAAGAACTAACCTTGTAGCATTAAATAGCTGTTCAGAAACATGGTGGTTGATTTCATGGTCAATAAAATGCCATTTTCCACTTGGTATAAGTTTGTGGGTAGGCTGTTGAGTCCTCGTTCTCACCGAGTGAGAGGGACCACTTCTGCTGGAGTGGTTGCAATTCAGAGCTCCAGTCAGTGGGAATCATGCAGGGGCTTATTCTGGTGAGGTTATTAACAGGTAAGGAGCATCAGTTCTGTCGTGCTCCAACACGGTGGCATCACAACAGCATTGTGTCTTTCAGGTAGCTTAGGTGGAAAACCTTCAATGTCTGTAGCTTTGTCTCAGATAATACTGTGAGGTTTTTATCTTGAAGTGTCTTGACGACAAGCTTTGCCTGCATTGTCCCCAGCCTTGCATTGGTTGAGTACTTCACCCTTTACTCTCCAAAAGCAGGAGTTTTCAATTAAATGAGGGTAATTTGAGGCAGAAGGTACTTGAATTTTGCAAGGGCAGTGCTGACTACTAGAGTAGTCATAATTATAAGCCATAATCAATGGCAGCGGGAGTTGAGGAAGCAACCCTCATAGAGAATTCAGAGCTGTTCTAGTCCTCTTTCTCTTGCCTACTGTATTTATATTACAGGAAAGTAAACACCATACTGTTCTTCCCTGTTTTTCCCAGTTCTGTCTTGCTGTAAAAGAAGCCTGAATATATAAAATTCAAATTCATATGATGTTTAGAATTTTAGCTTGTACCTCTGCTTCTTTTTCTGAGTAATTGTTGCACTGCATAGAACTGGCTTTTGCTTTTCTCCAAAAGCAGTATGAGAAAAGAGGCAAAAAAGTGTGAAGAGAGAAAAGAGAAATAAGGCTGCAACATACATATCTAGATTATTTAATTTTACCGTAGCTCCAGACTTGTTTCTTTCTCTCCATTTTGAAGGCTGTTGTTCAAAAGTTGACCTAGAGTGCAGGATATTTAACATGGAAATTCTGTTTATGTCTTTAAGAGAACAAAGCAATGCTATCACCTTTTGAATCCTGCAAGTTCCTGTACTTTCAGCTCCTGTATTCTCCTTTGTATACCTAGTACTTGTTATTTATGATATCAGGCATAGATTTTCTGTAATTACTGTAATGAGATCATAGGATTTCTTTTGAAAGCAGGGTTCATAGATAATTTGACAGATTATTTAATAAATCTTATGTTATTTCTCTAAACCTTAAAAAGTCCTGTTCAGAGGAGATGATTATCTTGTCAAAATTGTCATAATCACAAAAGACATTGAAATATAGTCATATCTATTTAAGAAGGATTCAGCCCACACCAGCTGAATTTTGAAGTGTAGAGCACTGGTTTTCATTTTTAGTATCTGAGCAATATTTTAGTAGAGGAATCAGTAAATACACCAATTTGCATTGTTGCTGATCAGTGCTTATACAGAACATCTTTTCAATTTGTGGTTACGTGAACTTCGCTGGTGCAGGTACAGGTATTGCTTTGGTAAGACAGGAATGCACTAACTCTCTTGTTCTGGTTGCTTCAACTTGGATTAGACAATACTGCTATTCAGAAATATTTTATCTTTTTTAACAGCAATTTTGTAACTGAGCAGTAACATCAGAGAGTGATCTTCTTTCATTTTTGTTGTTCTGGAAGCCTCTCCTACCACTTGTCAAAGAAATCACTATCTTATTCATTTCTTTGGTGAAGATATAGTGCATCTTCTTACAGTCCATTAAATTATCTAGATTAAAGTATTTCTTTGTGAAGCAAAAGAAATTTTCGTTCAGGAAGCATATAGTTTGGGGTTTGCCTGCTTTACTGAGGAGTTTTAAATTTCCTTTTTTCCTCAGAGGAAAAAATCTACCTGCCATCTCAATTTATCATCTAGTATGTAATGTAAAGGCATTTTTTTATAGAACTAGCTAATATCTTTCCACTGGGCACATAATCACTGTGGGATTACAGCTCAGTACTCACAAATAAAATATTTCAGCTTTCAAAACAGGAGAACACTCTTTTTTTACTTCCATATAACAAAGGAAAAATTCCTCTGAGAAAAATGAGTAAAAATCAGGCTTTAACCTGCAATTCTGCGCTCACTGTGGAGGGGGAACTTTGGTTCTGTGACTTTTCCCTTAAGTACTACTCAGAAAGGATAATTAGTTCTACCTCAACCACAACTTTTTTCTTCTGATTGTCTTTGCAGAATCTCATTTTCACTAATTTGTGTATCATAACTGTCTAAAAGTTGTTCTTCCTTTATTTGTGAACAAATAAAACATTTTGGATGTCATCTGCATGTCATATACCCTGTGGGACATGTATAAGGATTTCTCAAATCATATCAGACTGTGTAGTAAAAAAGTTAAGGCTGGAATGATAGTATTTGACTTGTGACGAAGTTCCATAACATTCATTAATTTCACTGTAGGACTATTGAACTCTAATTTGATTTTCTTGCCAATCTGAGCCACAGCAATGCCATCACTGTGTACCTGCAGCCAGATTTACTATCCTATTTCAAATGAACCAAAACCTGGGGAACAACTGATCACTATGTCTAAAATATCCTTCAGTTCACGTGTCCCTAAGTCTTTCTGTCATGTAGATTAGTAATGAAATCATCCTCAGTTTTATACAGAGACATGCTGCATGTGTATTTCTTGGATAGACAGCTCTGTGTTTGTATATAAAAATATATGTATAAATTTTTACTGCTATGGTTTCCAGATTAGATCCTTGTTATATTAATCCCTGATCATGCATTATGAAGGCATTTAGAGCTTGGAGAGATACACAGACCAAGTAGCACAAATGTTTGATTTAGGGTAGCAGTTCTGCAATCCCTTGGTAAGTCAAACTTCTTGCTGGAGGTTTTCTCCTCAGTAGGTTCCCACAAGTACATCTATGGGAAGCTATAAAAAGGTGAAGCAAAATCTCAACAGATTTTCAGATAGCATCCCTTTTACAGCTTCAGCTCCCAGGATTCAGCGCCACAAGGAGGTGCTTGTGTGGCAATTCCTAGAGGAGTCTGCTTTCCCATGGTCTTACAAAGCTGGGGGAACCTGTTGGCACATCTCCTGCCAAGGGAGCACAGCACTCAAATAATCTCAAACCAAGTGCAGAAAAACTGCTTATGCATCTTTCTCACAATCTGAATCTTTTAAGCAGCCTTTAATCAATTTCATTAATTACCAAGATAATTAATATCCCATAATATCCCGTTACTCTAAGGAATAATTTTAATAATATTTATTTGTGAAATTGTGAGCACAATACTCCCTTGTGGATTAAATCATACATGTTTTTAAAATTCAGGTGACTCTTACAGGAACAATTTCTCTCCTTCATTAGTGTTACTCTCTTATTTTCAAGTTGTTAGCAAGCCTGCATTCCTTTATAGACCACCTTTTGTTGGCTTCAGTCTATGAGAATAAAGTCCCTACGACATTATTTTACATGTATGTGTGTATGTAAATGTGTGTGGGTATATCTGTGTATGTATATGTGTGTGTGTGTGCGAGTGCATGTGTGTGTACATATATAAAGACGGAGCATTTCATTAGATATAAACGACTTGAGATGCCCCCAGAGAGGAAAAAGCTAATCATCATTAAGATATGTTATACAGATCATAACAGGGCGAGTTAATCGAAATCCTTTGAAACAAACACATGGTAAGGGTAATGCATCTTCACCCTTCCCGCTGTGTGGGGAAGCACCCTCTGTTTGCACACTCAGACAGGGGTTTTTTTACAGTTTTAATGAAATTGGAGAGAGTCTCCAGAGATGAGAGATGGGGAGGCTTCCAATGCCTGCTGTGACTTGGCAGCACTTCCAGGCCCTGCCATACCCTGACACAGGGGAATCAAGCAGCATGGGGGAATAGCCTCTAATTCAATTTAAACAACAAATAAACAATATTTAAATAGAACTAGTAGAGTGGAATTTAAAGAAATTCATTATTTGGTAGACATAGTTTTCTCGTGGCACAGCCCCTTTGGAGCACTTTTTTGTTTACTGAACAGAAAATTGAGCCAATATTGATTAATTTGGATTAATTTTTTTGTTTTAATCTTACTGAAGCTGTGTTTTGAACTTTGTGTTTAGTTTGTGATGTCATATTGGCTCTACCAAGTGCACATGGAAATGAAATATTTTTCTTTCATCATTAAAACCTGACGGAAGATTTTTTTTTAAGATTAATAAAGCATTTTCAGTAGCACTAAGAAGGAAGTTTATCGAAGTGTGATTTTTACATGATCAAAACCTAATAACATTTCAATTTCTTGTCACACATTCGACAAACAATACCAAGTCCTAGATATAGGTTGTTTAATTTAGAATTATATACTTGATATTAAGAATAACATAGCTTTTCAAAAAACACTTTTTAAAGTACTGCATGAAAATATTATTTGTATGTCTGGTAATAGTTAGGATATACGGATGTGAGAAGGATGCTGGAGATGATTAAAATTTGAGATCCCATGACATTCTTTATACTAGAATACAGGGTTAATATTACTTTGGCTAGTTAGATTCCGTGTATTGAAATCCCAGACACAAATTTTCACTCTGGGTCTGATAAGAATTTTTGGTTTTAGTCTGAAATTGTTAGATACTGTTTTACCTTAGCGGCATGTGCATGTTTTGCCTGTGTGCCTGGGTTATGTACCTTGTGAAGGGCTGAATTCAGGTGCATTTATACTTTGTGTTACTTGTGGCATGTTTTCAGGATGCTGAGTAGTAGTACAGCATGTTAGCACTGTCCTTGACTTTCTCATTTTTGGCATTTGCATTCTTTGATTTCTACTGGAGGAGAGGGAACAATATTTTGGTATTTAGATTTACACACTTGGTTAGAGCACTGAAAGAATTTTAATAGGCCTTCATTTCTGATTAGCTTTCCTTTTAATTCACCTTTATGATTTCTACAATATCCTTCTTTCGGTTGGCCGGAATTCTTAAGTGCAGTGTTCAAAATTTAAATACTGATGGGTTTTTTTCTGCTGTTTATCCTTCTGTCTTATGAAATAAAACAATGAATATCCATGGGTAAGCCTGAGTCAGAAGTAACTTCTGCTGTGTGAATTTTGTACTTCTTTAACTATATTTGCTGCTTCAAATGAATTGTAGAATAAACCAGTCCTGTGGCTGAGAAGGCTGGAATGGTGAACGGTAGGGCTATAATAATATAATAATAATTTGTGTGGTATAGTTTATATCACTGTGTACCTGTAACTGCAAATACAGTGTATTCTCTTCTTTGTAGATGACTTGGAATATTCCTAACTCAAAGTTCCAAGAAATTCTTAACAACTATGAGAATTAAAATTTTATTTCAATTGGATCTAAGCTGAGATACTTTTTTCAGCTGATCACTGGAGCCCAAAAGCATTTCCTATTAAAAACACTAGGCTTCATATAACGTGTGGTAAAATCAGAACACTAATTGTGATCCTCAGATAACATTTTGGTTAAAAGAATCTACCAATACCAATCAAATAGGATTGAATTATTAAAAATCTTCTCTCAGCTTGAATGTTAATACCAGGTTGTACATATTTCCATGTTCTGTAGCCTGAATGGGAACATATGAGGTGTAGGTGCTGCTTTCATTATTATTATAACTGAATTTCATTAGTCCTGTAGACCAGGACCTCATTGTGATAAGCTCAATCCAAGCATAGTAAAAAGTAATTTCTTGCTCCAGAGAACAATCCAACTTGTTTCCTGTATTCAAAATAGGATCAGGGAGTGGCCTGGAAATGACTCTCCGTAATAGGAAATAATTTGACTCAAAATGACCATTCTGGATAAAACAGATCCTTGGGCAATGATCGGGTTTGTGCAAGCAGCTATGGAGGTTTAATTAATTGCTCCTGATTACTAATATAAAAGTATCTTCATTTTATTCCAAATTTAAATTCTTATGCTCACAGAGTATTTTAAAATCTTTAGTCTTCGTATTGTCTTCATGTAAAGCTGTTACCAGAAACTTAGAACTTTGAAAGATTTCTGTTGACCATATTGAAGATAAGATACAGTTATGTGTAAGAAGCAGGTTTACTGTGACTTTTTGCAAACTTATATTGCAAATCCTTCAACAACACCTCCCTTTTTCATTGTTTCTATTCTCCTAAACTCAGTCTCCTTGCTGACAAGTTTATTGGAGATGAAATAGTCTTTTACATTCCATCATGTAAGTAAAATTTTAACTACCAAGTACCAGGATGAAATCTAATGTAGGAGTTAGAAGCACTCCTTTCCAGTAGGGAATCTTTCTTTAACTTCTAAATCACCTACTAGTGGACAGTCACAGTAAAAGGTCTTAATTATCCTCTTTGATAATCTTCTGTGCTCCCTTATTTTCCTTGCCAATGTTTCTATCTATTGAAACATGAAAAATATTTTTAAAAGTTTTGACTTCTGCACTTTAACAAAGCATCCACTTCCATATAACAGTGTTTCACATCTAGATCCTTACCCTGCATCTAGATCCTTACCCTCTTCCTCTTACAATGCAGGAGCACTGCAGAAAAGCTGGTGTTTTCAAAAATCTTGCCATGAGCAAATCTGCAGGTCACACAGAGCTTGATTTTAATAGCCAGTGTGTGGATGCAGATAAACAGGGAATATAACTGGAGTGCCTGTATTATAGAGGAAGACAGTCCTTGGCTATCCAGCTGTGAAGATAGGGGACTCTGAGGCATGAGAATTAGGCAAAGGAGACAAATAGACAGGGCATTTCAAGTTGTCTGTCAAATGGAAATAGTGAGCAAAAATATGACATAAATACAACAAAGGTATGCTGGTTGTGGCAATTGAGACCAAGCAATATGACCATACAGAGCAAAAGGAAGTCAGTGTTTAAGGAGTTAGAGATAGCTGGAAAGATCAAAGATGAAAATTATTCTAGAAGCATAAGTCAAAACATACATACAATGAAAGAAAACAAAATACGTCAAAATTTTCCTTGGATTTCTCCAGGATCTAATGGTTGGTTAATGTGGTCATTAACAGCAAGTACATACATTTAAGGTTCCCCAACAGAGGGCCCATGCTCACATGCTAATCCCTGGCAATGATAACTGTATCTGGGCTTTATGAATGGGGTGCTGCACAATTTCAGATGACTCTGTGATTCATATAAGTGTTCTGAAACAAGTTTGTGCTTAAAAATAGCGCTTCTGTGCATTGAGGTTAGGCTTTCAGTAAATTTCTTCAGAAACTGACCCCCATTCCCCAGTTCAAAAGCGTTTCAACGCAGCATCTTGAGTGATGTAACATCAACAGTCTAAATTATGAAAACTCTATTAGTTAAACATTTATAAAGTGCCCAGTGCTGTCACTTCTTTAAACTATTAAAATGTAATATTTTTATATGAACATCATTATAAATTTATATCAAATGTAATTTGTGGTGATGCAGTGTTCTATGGGCTGTGAATTACTGTCCTAAATTTCACATAGCAGATGCTCTCTCTGGCATGCAATGCCTGGTTGATGAGTTCATATGATGCAGCATAAGAATATTTCACTATTTGCATACCAGTTCTGCTCTGCTATACACCTTGCTATTTTAGACCACTCAGGGGGCATTTTAAGAGCAATGAAGTTGACACACAATCCTCAGTCTTGTCAAGAGCAGAGAATTACCTAAATCCTTTAATATCAATAAAGGAGTACTTCTTCCAGAAACATGTAGTGTTAGTTAGAAATGGATCAACAGATGCATATGATTTTATCCAGTAGCTCAAATGGTTTAAAATTATTTTTTTAAGGAATTAGACTGGTCTACTTAATTGCAAGAGAACTCCTGTAGAGCATAACCCCAGCATACATTGAAAAGTCAAAATGCTATGTTCCATAGTGCATAATACTGTACCTTGTGGATGAAAATCTGATCTTAATGCTGTAAATCTTTGGAAATTACAGCGAATTGACTTACTGCATATTAGAATTGCATCAGAAAAAGATATTTTGTATCAAAACCTGCCCCCCTGCTAACCAAAAAGTAGATATAAAAATCTGCCATGTATACAGGATGTGATGCATATATATGTGATGTGAAGACTAATAATTAAAACAAACTACATTATTTGTAACTGCAATTTACTATTGTCCCATTTCATCACATAAAAAAAAGAAGAAAGAATTGAGGTAGAACACCCTTTGCTCATTCTGACTGAATGCTTCCTTTGTGGCTTTTCACGCAAGAGACCAGTGTTTCCAGCAAAGTGCTGGCACAGGGCTCTCCATGTGTCCTCTGGGCAGAGGTTTTCCTGTTCATTGGGCTTGGGGAGATATAAGGCCAGAATTTCCCAAGGGAGCTTGGGCACAGTGCTGCTTTTTGTCCTGAGTGCTGGAGCAGAAAAGCTCTGCAGAACTTAATGGTAAAGCAGGATTTAGTCACACTAAAATTTTAACTGAGAGTCCTTGGTATGTAGCTGTGTGTTGCTTATTTTCATTAGAGCAATGGTCTACACAAAGCAGGTTGGAGTTAAAATCAAAGCTGTGTTAATCTTTTGCAATCAAAAAATTCCCATGGCACTGACTATATTAACACATCCTCATATTGCTACTTTTCTTCAAAGTACTACCAGTATATAAGTACTATAAAAGGTAGGTTTTAGCATACATGATAAAACAGCAGGTTTACATAAAGCATAAACAAAATTGGGGTTTATAAATATCAAGGCCCTGTTGTAATTTTAAGCCATTAGTACAGTTTATGGATTCGCAATATGGATGGGAGTATGTTCACGAAATGGCACACAATATTTCTTTTCAAAGTCTGTAACTCTAAGATGGCTGGGAGTAGTTTGTGTGACATCAGTTTGTGTATAAGTCAGTTATGTGGACCTTGACTCTGCTAATATAACAGTATTTCTTTTCGTTTGGTGAGAAAAATTCTTATTGGTGAAAAACAAATTACAGCTGTCATTGAGACTTAAACAAACCGCCCTCAGGATTGCTTGAGTGGACTGTTGCTCCACTGATGACATCAGAGAGATGCTCATGCAATTTATTCATGTAATTCTAGCTCCAAGATGAGATATATATTACATTTTGAAAGTGATGTTATTTAATCAATAATGGCTTTATAATCTCTTTCAGTCTCTATATCATCTTCACCGTTATATTTGTTAGGATCCTTTTCTTTACATGTCTTTTATTCTATCTTTCCCCCTCTACTTATATGTTTTTGATTCTTCGTTCAGTTCCTGAACCAGATGCTTCTGGTTTTTTCTTGAAACTTTTTTTTTTCTTTTAAATGAAACTGAAATCTTTGTGGCAATGGATGTTGGAGATGGGAGGAGCAAGAATTTTAGATCGCCAATTCTTATTTTACACTTTACCCTCTGCAAGTTTCAACAAAATCCTCCTCTCCTTCTTGCAGCTTCATACTTGAGTTTTGCATAGTTATTTATGATCTCAAGAGCACGTAATTGCATTAGCACACTGTTATGTGTGTGTACATCTCTTAGACTTACACAATTGTTCTGTAATACTTTTAAATTTTCTCCTTAAATTATAATTTATCCTGGTTTTTAGTGTTTCCAGTTACATAACGGCTGAAAGTTTTAAAAATCGCAAGGATTTGAAATACCTTAATTTTCCAAATTTATTTCCAGAGATTACTAAGGAAATTTAATTTCCTAAAAGTGCTAATAACTTACTTGTGAATATCAGGCCTACAAAAGGCTGTCTGATTTTGCATCCCAAATCATTGGGTACCTCAAGTCCTAGTCCTTTATTTCTGTTTTAAAAGGATTGAAAGAAGAGACCAAAGAACTGATGGGGAAGCAGAAATTCTGTGGGATATTAAATATTTTGTTTAATGATTTTATTTCCATTTAAGTTCCCTCAGTTGTACATTCAAGAAAATGAAATGTGGTGAAGTAGGATGCTGTGATTTGAGACTAAGTTATGTTGGAAGCCTGACAGTCTTCCTAAAAGAAGGATTTTGTTTTTTAAAACTTATATCTGTGTCTTTTTCCTCTCTCCCTTTTTTACAAAGTGTTTTAAATGGGATATGAACCTAGTAATGATCTAATCAAGCTTTTGACCCGTGAAGTTCAAATGGCTTTGAAATGAGGCAAACCAGATTTGTCTATCTCTACTAGAAAATAATAGCAGCCAACCATCAATCTGCTAAGATGGTTTTATTCAACTTTTGCCTAATGCCTTGTAGAGTACTTCAGGAACTTAAAAAATTATAATACTTGGACTTGAACTTGCAGGAGAGTGTAGAATGCAAATGTAATCACTCTGACAATGATTTAGTGACCCTGAGACATCTGGGAGTCAGGCAAGGTGCAGAGGACAGTGGCAGGATGTGGATTGGAATATGAAAGGAGCAGCATTTACTACTGCTGAATACATGTATGTGAGAAAGAAAAATAACCATGTCTCGAAATGAGTAGAGGTAAGAAACGTAAAGAAGTGATGAACACTGTCTTAATATCCTGGCAGCACTGCAGTTCTGAATGTAATTCCCAAAAAATATGGAACGTCAGATTTTTGAGACTACTGACCATAATGATTTTAGTGTGATATGAATCTTGTGTCCTGCTCTGTACAGCCTTACCCCTCTATAGTGCTGCTTTGATCCAGCTCCCCACCCAACCTACTGGGGTTCATCTTGCAGCCTTTCTGTTGCAGAAGAGAGGAAGAAAAGAGGTTTGAGGTTGTGGTACTTCTCATGTACCTTTCTGTTCCCCTTTCTGATGGGCAGGGTTCTATCTCCCATTCTTCTGCAAAGAAAATGGATCAGAGCTGGACTTTTATGTTATAATGTCCCTAGTGGGGAATGTGCTTCAGCAAAGTTGTGTGTGTTCAGAAAGACTGTAGGGAATGAGAAGGGGCATCAAAGCCACCATGAATTATAGTGTTATCATTGGACGAGATGTTCTAGGGATGTTTTCTAGCCACAATCTGATTAGTAGTGAGAGTAGTGAACTTACTTGAACCCTGATCCAAAAGACTCAATAATACAATATTTAGCAGTATCATGCCAACGTCACGTTAGACACAAATGCTATAGCCCATCAATTTGTTTTTAAAAAAGCAGAGTGTTTCTGTTTTAAGCAGAAAACCAACCGACATACATGAAACAGCAGGAAAAATGTTTGTACCACGCTAATAAAGCAGCTATAAGTGTAGTAGCCTCTGCACCCCCCAGTCTTCCATCAACCCCATTGCTCTGCGAGGCAGCTGGTGCAGACGTGCTCACCCACACAGTGTGCTCCAGCATGCGAGTTCCTCCATGCAGAAAGGGCTGTGCTCCAACCAGAGCTGATACCACACCTGCAGTACAGAAAGTACATGTGTCTGGTCTAGGAACACCATATAATGCAAGCATCACCTTTGTGTCTCAAGCTGTATGTTTGTATGGTACTCAGTGCAGTCTTGGTTTTCTCTGGACACTTAGGACGTAGAATCATAGAAGCAACTGGGTTGGAAAAGACCTCTGAGATCATCAAGTCCAACCCTTGATCCAGCTCCACTGTAGTTACTAGACTAATGGTACTAAGTGCCACATCCAGTCTCCTTTTAAAAACCTCCAGGGATGGAGAATCCACCACTTCCCTGGGAAGCCCATTCCAATGTCTGATTACTCTCTCTGTAAAGACTCAGTAATACAATAATACAATATTTAGCAGTATCATGCTAAAATCATACTATTCTGTAAAGAATTTCTTCCTAATATCCAACCTAAACCTCCCCCAGTAGAGCTTAAGGCCATGCCCTCTTGTCTTACTGATAGTTGTCTGGGAGAAGAGACCGACCTCCACCTGGCTACAACTTCCTTTCAGGTAGTTGTAGAGAGCGATGAGGTCTCCCCTGAGCCTTCTCTTCTCCAGGCTAAACAGCCCCAGCTCCCTCAGCCTCTCCTCATAGGACTTCTGTTCGAGTCCCTTCACCAGCCTGGTTGCTCTTCACTAGACCTGGAAGGACTAATTGGACAAAAAGAAACAAGTTTGTAGCACTTGAGTGGCTCAAAGGGCCCTTTCTTCTTAATTGTTCCCTGGACAATCATTCTTTTAAATGCTGTATATTACCATTAGTCAGAGCTAAAATAACTTTGTCAGACTAGTACAAATTATTTCAGACCAAGAAAACATTTCCTAATGCCAACCGCAGTAAAAAGACCAGAAGACAAGGGAAACTTGTCCACACTTAATATTTCCAGATCTAAGAAAGACCAGCCCTTAATTCATTGATGATGCTGGAGTTGCACATTTTGGCTTTCAACTCACCACTACAATAAATCTTGAGAAGAAAAATTTAGGGAAATGTATTATATGTTTCTTCTATAATTAATATATCCTAGATATAATGTTTGAAATATTGAGGTGCTTTTGAGAGAGTTGTCACAGCTTTTATATGAAACTAGAAAAATCAAATCAAGAAAAGTGTAATATTTTCTGCCACTCAAATGGCTTGCGAAGCTCATTATTTTTGTGTTATTTTCCTGACATTAATCTTTTCACTAAAACCATGTGGTTGAAAATAGAGGGATAATTAGCATTAGCCCATTTATGAGAAACTGCTAGTGACAGAAGCTTATTTATTGTTGTGTACAATTAAATATGATGTGAACACATGAGAATTTACATTAAAACAAGATTGCAGCTTGTCAGCAGTTTCCTTTGTTCATCTGTGTGTTTATTAGGCTACAGCTGCTCACCTACTTTTATATAACTTTATAATAATAGTAGCAATGTCTTCATTATTGGAGATGTCTAAACCAGTTTGATTACACAATACACAAGGAAAAATATATCTGATATAATATTTGTTAAAGAACTAGATCTGGAAGTAAGATTATATACCAAAAGGAAAAAAAAAAAAAACAACCTTCTTGTCTCATCTTTTTATTGTTTTGGGTTTGTTTGGTTGGTTTTTTTTTTAATTTATTCCTTGCACTAAGTGTTGCTTATGCATAGCACCTAAGGTGATTTATGTAGATTATTTTGTTGTTTTATTTGGACAACTTCAGTGCATCTACAAGTAAGCAACTTGAGAGCTGTCAGGAAAAAAAAGCACATGCGTTTTTTTCCTAACTCTGTCATTATACAAAGTGATTTCTGCAATATAGTTGTTGGTCTTAGTTTCTATATTTAAGAATCTCTGGGAACTCGTAGTTCCATTATTGAGAGTTTCAGTTTTATATTCCTTGGTGTAGATAAACTATGGGGGGAGGTCACAGTGAAATACACTTTTCCAGCTCCTGTAACTGGATGGATGGTTTTTCAGAGCCTACAAAATGGAAAGCAAAAGTTTTGTCTGTCATTCATGCCCTACTGACACACAACATCCTGAAGGAAAGCAAAGCAAGATACAGGGCCCTTGTTTCTGTCTGGCCTGGAGATGTGATCAAGCACAGAGGAGCTATTAGCAAGTCCCAATAAGAAAATGTAAAAGAAAGTTCTGGTAACGTTTCTGAATCAAAAAGTTTTGTGCTTTCAGGAGCAGAATAGGGCCATCCTGTCTTATGTAGGGGCAGACATACCAGCATTATTAACTCGTGCCAGGATGGTTCACATTGTTCTCCGGTCAGAGAAAATACTAGTCCTATTAATTTCAAATATGTTTTTACTGTCACTATGTGCAAGTCTAGCTATTGTATGAACTTTCTGAGAAGATAGGTATCAACTTGCTCAGCTTTCGTGCTGCCTGCGTGTCTCTTATAGCTTCATCATTACTTCTGTCTAGAAGGTTTTATTTCTCATTCTTAGAACTGTGCATAGACACAGAGTCATAGTCCATGACTTTGACCAGAATTTTAGTCTGGTTTTTTGGAGCAGAAGCAGAATGAATAAATGAACAAGCATTTTGGTCACTATCAAAATTAAGACTTCAAGCATATGCTTCAGGTTTCTTAATATGAACAGAAAGAACTGTGCTTAAGTGTTTTCTTCTGACTTCCCTAATGGGAAGCAAAATTTTCGTTCTTCAGCTTGCTAATGTCTGTGAAAAATTTCTTTACATCTCCACCACCTCCTTTGTTACTTTTGCTTCAGATGGAAAAGCAGTGAACTCTTACTTGTTTGGGAAGTGTTCAGATACAACTATGATAGTAGTCAACCCAGCATGTACAGCAATTGAATGCTTGCTGCAGCCTTCTGCATGCACTGTTTCGATTAGTAGTAACTTTTTTCTTTGGGAGTTGCTGAGGAATGGGTATCTCTTTGCTCTCTGTTACTTCTGCTGTGATTTCCTTTGGAGAAAAGTTTTCAAAGTACCATAAAGTCTCACTGCCCTGTATGAACATTTAAATTCAGTTTAAATGCCAAGTGACATTTACAGCTGTGGTCTAGATTCATCACTTCTGATTTAATGTCACATTTCTGCTATTTCTTTTTATTTAAATGTGATACCGTTGACATTGATTTATGTTTTCATAAATGATTATTTCATTTACAAAAAATCATTTCTGTTAGAATACATTGACATTCTAATGCAAAAATGGTCTTTCTAGTTAAGCAACTACAGGTGTCAAAAATTTTCAAGAATTATACAACATAATACGTAATCATCTCCTTATAGTACTTTGCTAATACATCTCTAGTCTCAAAACCAATGACCTGAATATGTGGGAAGAAACTTCTGGTTTGCCTCCTGATGGTGTTTTTACCACTGCAGCTTGAGTTCAAATCTGATTATTAATCTTAAAATATGGAGCAACTCATAATGATCAATATACACTCCAGTGAAGTCACAGGGTAAAAAAGCCACAAATGTTTTGTTCTCACATTTGAAAACTGAGGTTTAAAAAACCCGTAGTTTTAACATTGCAGATATCACTCACTGATGACAATTTAATCACAGGGTTAAAACTGACTGATCTAACGCAAGGAAGGAAGGAAGAGGAGGGGCAAGATAGAAAACCGGTAGAAATATCCCTATGAAAGAGCATCTGAGCTTAACTTCGAATAGCAGAATTTCTTGGCAGGGGATTTGTGCTATCCCTTCCACATACAGAAACGAGACAGGTATGCTACTTAAACAGTGCAATCACATCCTGCAATTTTCATAAAAGAAAACTAATTCAATAGTGTTATTGAACCCAGGAAGAATTACACATAGTTCTTGGAACCTTGAATTTCCAATGGTGTTGAATAAATGTGAGCTACTATCCTTTACTTCTCGGTTGAATTAATATTTTTTTCTTTTATATTTTTATTTTGTCACAGTGACTTTTTTTTAACTCCTCTAAATGTACCTCTGCTCTCAAATGTAGCTGGTGTTGATTGGTGTGCTTCCACTTAGGTGTCCTAGAATTACAGATGAGAGAGCAGCATGATACAGTGTTATGAGAAGTGCCATGCGCATCTCTCAGGAAACACATCCTTCGTTTCTGTGCATGTTTGCAGTGTCACTGAAGAGGGAGTCTCATAGTTTTAATCCTCTTGATTTTTTACTTTTTAGTCTGGATGAACAATCATATCAAAACAAAAGTCAAATTCTATGCTAAAATGTTTTAGCTTATTGAAGATACAGATAATTATCTGTATCTTGTTTTCAACCAGGGGACTGGTAACAAAACTCAAAGCCAATGTTCATTTTCTTACAGCTCTTGTGGAAAGAGGAAGGAATATTGTTAGGATGTAATGCAAGTCACATAAATCTTTTGCAGTGGCCATTTATAAAACAAATAATGTTTTTCTTTACTGAGGCTGATGTTTGTAAGGCAAACTGTTTTCATGCAAGTATAAAAAGTTTCAAGAAAGGAAATGAATGGATTTGTGACAGCTTATTTTTTTAGCACTTCACTTCCTTTTTAATTTTGAATGGCAAGATAGTAGTTGTAGTGTTGTAATCCGTACTTCAAAAATATTTAAGACAAAAACTGTTCCCTTTAGATACCTGATAGGGCTACCTTACCTCTGAAGCTTTCAGCCTTGACTTAGCTGTAAAGCTGAACACAACTTTATGGGAGGAAAATATTTAGTGTACATATTTGAATTTGGCAAGTCTGCCTTTCTAACTTAATGACCCTGATTTTTATGTATGTTTCACTAGCATTGGTTTATTGATTAAAGAAAAATCTGAGGAGGGAAGGGATCAAACCAAATGAAATATAATTGGAGGGGAAGAGTTTTAGCAGAGAAGAGAAACTTTTAATCTGAAATGAAAATTTTATTTCATTTTTATATTTATTTTAAGCATTTGTCGTTTATGAAATTCGATCAAATTTTAAACAAAATGATTGTTCATGAGTGATATGCTAAGATGCCTCATAAACAAGATTGAAGTGCAGAAGACTGTTGAAGATCTTCGAAGTTCAATTTTGTTCCATTAGTGTTAATGTGGTTCTTATATCAAGGAGAACACACTTTACCAGTTAATCCATGTTAATAGTTAGATGGATCTTCGATAACTTTCAAACTCTTCTTCCTATTTCTATTGTTAGTCAGCAAAAGGCCACTTGTTCCCATATGAACTATTTTGGGTTTTAACTAGCAGATACTAAGCAAAATATGTTATTGTGTATGTGTTGCTATTATTACAACTAGAAACTGGAGGGGTCATTGGGTTTCTGGCAGGATGAAACTTTTCCATGGGAAAACAAATTATTTCCCCCAAGGAAACCATTTATCTGGTTATGAGAGAAATGTCTCTGTAAAATATCTGTATTTAATGAGGTAATCATTTGAAACCACCTGTCTGTGCCATTCAGAACCATGGGCAGACTTGTTCATTTAGCTATTTCACCCTTTTGTACATCGGTAGAGAAGGTTTCTTCTTGCCTTCAGCCATAAAATACTGAAGTATTTATCATAGCCTTAAACCTCTTCCAGCTTCCACTGGAAATGCTGACTAATCCTAACAATAGAGGGCGATCCACGGTTCATTGTGCAAGGAATGAGGATCAGCACTCCTCTAGGACCATCAGCTTCCACATGAAGTATTTCTTGGAGTATTGATGCGTTCAAGCTGTCTGTGGGTCACAGCTGACCTGTGGTTGCTGGAGCTTGGGTGTTTTCTGCATTAAATTAAATAAGGAATTAAATTGTCCAGAGTAATACTGTGTGCACTCTGAGCAGAAACTGCGGTTTACAGCAAAATACTACCTTGTGTCAACTTTGAGGAGAGAAGTAGCAAAGGAACTTTCCTAAACTTGGTCAAGACAACTGTTATGGGAATATACGAGCCAGTTTTAGTCTCTACCTGCAGACACAGGCTGTGAAAAGAGCACATCCTTGGGAACAAGGGGATGGAATTGTGTGTGTCAGCATCCTATTGCTTGTTTAACACATACACACGAGAAAGCACGTCTTCAGTCGTGCAGTCTTCCCTTAGGTTTCCTATTTTTGAAAGAGACAAAGACCATTAGTACAATTCCGAATCCGACCAAGAAAATACTCCAATTCTAATGCCGTAGTGAAGGGTTGTTACTGGTGCAAAATGGGTCATCTTGATTAGTGCATGGAGAGGACAGAAAACAATGACTTCCTGATGATTCACCCTGCATTGCTTTTGGGTGACAAGTAGAGTCTAATTCAAGATTTCACATTTTTATTTGTAAGACTTCAGATTGGGTAAGTCCCAAACCATCATTGACTTCTGACCCATCTAAGTTTTATTCTTCTTTGTTAGAAGCAGTCAGTCTTATTTATTGAAAACATGCTAATCTGAAAGGTTATTTTTGGTCTTGAAAACTTTACCTGCTCCATTTTCTGCTCAGAAAGGTGAAACTAATTTGGTTTCTGTTTGTCTCACTTCCAAGGAATCTTTTCATTATTCTTACAATTAGAGCCTGTTGTTTTTAAAAAGAAAGTGCTGGTTTGAAGGAACAAAATTATTTAAACTAATATTACACACTGAGGCTCCTGTCAATTGTTTTGGTAATGTCAGAATATTTTAGTCTGTCATTTTTTGTTGTTTTAGCCACGATGGCTGGTGATAGAATTGAACCACATAAAATAATGCTATATTAATAAGAAATTTAGAGCAATTTAGATTAAGGGTGGGGAAAGGCATACAAAACTGGTGTTAAGCTTCTGTATATAGAGTACTAGTCTTTATAGATGCTGTTGCATACCAAGTGTTCTTGATTCAATTATTGAAGGACTTGCCATGAAAGATGAAACTTAGCAGAACTAAATTTTTGTGTATTTTCAACAGGAAATTACAAATAACCATTGAGATCAAACACACATATTGATCTGAGTACCATTATCTCAAGGAGGTTGAAATAATGTGATTTCAATAAACCTGAAAAGGTCAGCAAATACTGACACAGTCCTCCATATACTCTCTTATGTTTATACCATTTTGGCATGTTTTTGCAAAATGGTATGACTGTTACAGGGGAGAGATTTTAGTGCATATTCTGATGGGATGAAGAGTTAAAAACTATTCCAGAAAAGGCATTCATCAAATTATGTGCACTACAAAATAAAAATATTGTTGTCTCTTGCAAACAGATTTCATGCTGAGATACCTTCATCTTAGTCTGACAATTGAGATGCAAGCTAGCGAATAATTTGTATTTTGAGAGATTGTTGCATAAATATGAGAAACTTGTTCATCTTTTGGGTTTTGTTTTTTTTTTTGGTAGCACAGCTCTGTTGGGATTTTATACAATTAACCACATAATGATCTTCCAAGACACAGAAGCAGCACAAAGTAGGCTTTTGTTGTTTATTTAAGTGCTTTCTATGGTCACTAGACTAAAAAAGGCTGAACTTTTATAAATTAGCAAACTAGTAACACAGTAGCATTAAAAAGTAGTATAACGAATTAGTAACACAGCAGAGCTGCCCCAGTTTGTACAAGCTAAAACGTTCTGCTGTATTAGTCAAAAAATGCCAGCAGTGGGGAACTTCTACATGTTACTGAAATTAGTAGACTTTGGGCCTCCTTACTACCTTGTCTGATGAGGCCCACAAGCTTGGAGTTCCTTATTTTCAGATATACAGACCAACTACTACTTTATAATTATGAGAGGGAGCTCTGGCTGCAAATATAAAGAGAGGTGCCAGTGGAGTTTGTTGTGTTTACAAGTGCGTTGTGACTTTCCATCTACTTTTGAATGTTCTGTATCACAGATTCGTAAACTGAAAATAGGTCTACAATAGTGTTTTAAATATAAAAGGCTTTTAACAGCTGTTGCACTCCTGTGGTTGATAAAGCAAAACAGGAATTACAGAAGCCAAGCATTTTGATCAATATATCTAAATTGCACTTTAATAATGGATTACATGTAGGAATTAATAGCAGAGATGTGTTCAGAAGACCAATATGAAGATTGTCCATATTGACTTGTGAGGCACCTGCTGTCCCCGCAGGAATAATAAAACCACTTAGAGAGGTAAGAAGGTTGGGACTTAGGCCAGCGAGACCAGCTGACTGGTAAATCCATGGGCTGAATCAAATATTGTCAGTACTTAATGAGCAGTGTTTCTTCATTTGCACAGTGATGTGTTTACAAACAGTGGTTAGTACCATTTTTATTGAAAGGTATATATTCTTCTTCTTAACCATGCCCTTAGAAAAACAAGAACTTTTTTTTACAAGAATTAATTCCTCCTTGTGTCAGTCCTTTCCACCCACACACCCTGCATATGCACATAGTAATTTAACATGACATTCAGAAAGAGAAAACAAACACCATTTACAATCAAATCATCAACCTATGTTTTAAAATTCAGATTATAGAAGTTCAGTGACTGAATTTGCATAGAAAATGTCTGGTTTGCATAATAACTTGAAAACTATTTTCCCTCTCTAATATTTGGTTTTGAACTCCATTTAATCAAAGTTCTTTCTGGAAGCTGCTGAAGCATTAATACTTAATTCTGGTCAAAATATTTGGTTTGGTTATTTTCCATCCTCTTGGATTGCAGTCAGATCTTTTGCAGGCCACTGGAATCCAGATGATTTTCCCGTGTTCTTGCTTTTTTTTTTTTTAATCAATTTTTTAGGCCTTTCTGGTGGAGGTAATAATGGAGACTGAAAACTAACTTTGAATTGAAGCTGAGATTGCGTCAAATACTTTTCCTAGACCAACAAGTTAACTTTGGGATTTTTTTTTTTTTTTTGAGGGGACTTACTTTGTAAGGATTTTTTCCAGCCTGTCGTAACAGCTTCAAGCATGTCCTTCTGTTCAGTCAGCAGGACTTTGTATGTATGACACACTGTAGCCAAACTGTACTCTTCGCAGAAACATGTAATTTAAGATGTCAGGAAATTGTAGGTTAGTGTTTGTAAAAAATCAGGCGCATTGAAGTATCTCTGAAAAGCCCTACTGGTACTTTAGATTTCTTTGTCTTCATAGATAATGTTTAGCTATGTAATTACCTTCTTTGGAGATATAATTTATTTTCATTCCTTTCCCTTCAGTTTTTCTTAACTTGGTGGTTCAGTGAATGATGTTTTTTTAAGAAAGATAACAATACTGTAACTTCAGAAGTGAAATACTTGCATTTATGTGAGCAATAGAGTCAAAATACAATACTGCAGGCTTTCCTGCACCAATACACGTGTCAGAATGGGAATTAGGAGAGGTAGTGCCTGCATCCTGGTTTTCTTATTACAGAGAAGTATTACAAAACCAAAATGATTCAAAGACTCAAGGATTTTAGTTACTCAAAATTAATACATCTGTGAGAATTGTATTCCATAGGAAAGAGTAGACTAAGAGACTGTACTGATTTATTTTGTATCTTGGGAAGATGAGAAAGGATGAGCTATCACATTATTTAGATAAAGTAGGACTAGTGCAGGGAAATACATTAATTTCTCTGAAAGGAATTGGGGGAGTAAAGAAACACATGTAGGTTTCATTTCACTTAGAAAATAGCTGAAATATTTAACAATTTGTCAGGTGTAGCAATCCAGAAAGTTACTTGCTGTTAGTAGTTAAAAGTAAGGATGAGGTAATCATCCAGATTTATTAAAGCTGAAGTTTAAGTTAGGTTTGGAGTGGAGTTCAGATGTGAATGCTCAGAATTTCAACAGCTTTTCTTGGGATAAGTCATCTGCCAGAACCAGAAACAGGTCATAAGTTTGTATTTGTAATGGATCAGATTTCATTAACTCCATTGTTGATTTATCACTGCAGATATTTCTACGAATTGGATCTGAAGTTTCTGTATAATATCTTTTCTAATAGGCATTTATCAGAACAGATCAGAAAATAGATATAAGTAACCAAAAGCCAAAGATATGAGTTGGTTTGAATAGAAGTAATGGAAAAATATCCCTCTGTCCCACAAGCATAATTCATGTCAGAACAGGGTATAAAGATCACTACTCTGAGATCTTGTCATGCCACACTTACAAATGTGCCACGGTACCTGAGTTGGCACAGTAGTGGTGCAAACCTCCCCAGTACTGATGTAGCATATGATGAGAGAAAAACTGATTTTTGTTGGCAAAGGTACCAGCTGCCTCAAATCTCTGAGTGTCATAAGCGACCTGACAAATGCACTCTTTTCTCGATCTTGCTGTAATATAAAGCATAAGGATCCAAATAACCTGCTCCATTGAAAAGCAAGAAAACAAACAAATCCCAGAACTGCCACCCAAGAGAGACAGATATTTTAAAACCAGTAGCTAGTGAAAGTTAAAAACAAACTAGCATTTAGAAAGATGCTGGTTTAAAAAGACAAACTGTGCTGTATACCTGCCAGAGTATTGGTGTGCCGCCATGACTTTGAGGGTATCTATCCACCCAGTTCCAACTGCAGGGTTGGAAGTAAAGGTTTCCCATCCAACTAACATCTCTGAAAATTATTTTTGGATTACAACCGAATTTCCTCCTCTACTTAATATAAATTGCTGCTGAGACTAATTTGAACTTGCTGTGCCGATTTTGTACTGCAGTGAATGAAGAACAGTCATGATTAAATCATCAAGCTGGGAGAACGGTAACACGCAGTCTGGTGTACAGCAGTATCTCAAATCACTGCATCTATTTTTGCAGCAACTGTTAGTTTGAGTATTACATGAAATTAAAATTTTGATTAAAAAAGAAACACAGTTTTTAGCTTCTACGTAAGTCAGTAAGTTTATATAAAGACTTTGGGGGAACGGTAGCTTCACAGTTGTCTGTTAATAGGAGTGGAGAAATAAGGGATTTTTTTTTTTATGTTAGAAGTTTTCATAAACCAGGGTGTGATTTCACAAGATTTCAGCTGTCATAGCAGCTGAAAGGGAGTGGGCTCACTCTTCTTCCTGGCTCTTCTTCTCCTTTCCACCCCTATCACGCAGTGCTGTCTTTGCCTCCCATCAGCTTCCATGCTCATGGACCAGAGGTTGTGCCAATTCCACTTGTTGATCTGGCCAAGAGCAGCTACCACCCTAGGTAGTTTTCTGCCACTTTAGCAAGCTGAATTAGTGTAATGGATTTAGTTTGGATGACTACTAGAACCCATTTCTTTTTGTAATGGCGAAGTCATAATTTGTATCAAGCGAATTAGAACAGCTGTGCCCTTAGGGTGGGGTTTCATAAGATGCCCGAGCCATTCTAGCAACTTGCTGCTGTCAAAAGGAAGAATCCCCCAGGTTCATGTTTCCCACTGCTTTCTCTGCAATTGGTGCTGCCCCTTCTTTCAGCTGGTTCATCTCACTCAACTGGCAGAAAATGAACCCAGCAAAAATGTGAACAGCTTTGTCAGTTTAGTGTTAACTGAACTCAGAGGTATCAGACAAGTGCCAGAGCCAGCATGGCTGTGGGCTGGCACTGGGTAGACTCAGTAGAGAAGAAGAGAGGGGGGGGGAAGCCTCTTTTAGCAGCGGAATGATGTGAGGTTGGCTCTGCTGGCTTGTGAAACCACATGTTACTTCACACATTAGCACAACCATTTTCTCGTTGTGAAGATGCACTCTGGTATGGAATTCATTTTAAAGATAAAAAAAATATTCTGTCACTCACAGATACTGAGAAAATATATACCTTTTTTTTTTTTTTCTTCCCCCACAATTAGATGCTTCCAAATCAAAGGTGAAAGAGAATAAACAGAATTGGGGTTTCAAGCAGTTGGGAGCCAGAGGCTATCTACAGTGTGTGCTGAATAAAGGCATTTTTGTTTCTCAAATTTTTTGTGCAGTCTAACACTTCTGCAAGGAATGCTGAGTTTCCAGCTGTTTCTTCCTTGAAAAAAAAAAAAAATAAATAAAATAGGTGTTGCTGTAGCCATTAACACCCTAATTAACACCTTACTACTTCTTTCAACTGGGCCTGGTAGGAGAGTTGATGGAGCTGTGGCAGCTGGTGACAAAACTTTCCTGGCGAATGAGCTTGAAGCGTGAAAGGAAGAAAAAACATAAAGAACGAGAGAGCTTGGTTAATGCCCACAAAAGTATAAGATATCGAAAATAGGGCAATGAATAAAAGTCAGTAGCTGGATCACGGCTGGTATCGCTTGGCGTTGCTTTGTTGGAGGCAGCACTGCTGCACTACAGATCAAAAGGTGGTTTGCCAGCAGAGCTCACTGGGGTAACCTCCCGCTCAGCTCCCCAGCGGAGAGCCGCCTCAACTCCATATTCAAGTGGGAACAGTCACAGGGGCAAGGGAATTTTTTGTGGGGATAACTGTGTCTGTGGGAAGGCTCTTGCCAACATTGTTAATGATACAGTTTCACGATTGCTTTAGGCCAGCCTATGTGTGGGCTGGCGTCAAAAAGGGAGGTCCCAGCCATGTGTTTCTGCCGCCTCTCTGGTGCCAGTGTGAGCGGGAGTGGTAAACTGTAATACTAACCGAGGGAGAAAAAGCATGGGAGGGGTTGGCCAGATCGCATCCCTGATTTCTTACCATCTGATTGCACAAATGCCAGCGCTGGCACTAGGGAGGTTGGCTTGGGGGCGGAGGAGGGAAAGGCTCCTTGGCTGCAGTTCTGGCTCAGGCTGTTTTACAGCGATGGAGAACATAGAGTGGCAGTGGGGTAGGGGGGGATTTTTTTTTATTCTAAATGAATCCTATCATCCTAACACATTTTGGGGCAGAGGTTCTGTCCAAGAGGCATTCAGTGGTTAGGAGACTGGCCTGGTTCGTGCTCCATGTAGGTCAGTGAGGAGTGCGGTTTCTTGTTCCCAGCATATCGCTATAGCTACTGCCAGCAAGAACGCAGGATGTCTTAATTAATTTTTCTCCGTGTAATTCAGCAGACACCTAAGCCTCTGACGGAGTACAACCACAGTTTCCAGTTTAACAATGTATCAAGGCGTGTCATTAATATACAGTTACATATGCTAAGTCCTGTCTTACGTAAGCAATTAACACACAACAAGGTGTGTTTTTACCAGCCACCGTGCGTACATCTTGGATGTACTGGGGCAGCAGTGTTGCTGAGGGCTATAACACACCCAGGGTGTGGGTGGATTAGCTGACTAATACACATTTTTTAGTGTTGTTGTGCTTATTAAATACATTGGGACAAAAGTTTTAAAGTAAATTAAAATCTAAATTACGAAGAATCGACCCACTGTGTAACTGGAAGTGAGCAAACACATCTCAAAGAAGTAACAAAAACTTCAGGGCTACTTCTAACATCAAAACTCCCCTTTTTGTGTAGCTGAAGGGTGTTGTAGTGATTTTGTGTAGCAGCTGGAGGTTGTGGTGATTTGGCTGTGGAAACAGGTGGTCTGTGTTTACTGAACCATTAGTCCCTCAGACATTGCTGTTGCTCTTGGTGAAGTTGTTGTGATCTGAGTCCCAACTCTGAAATTACTACTCATACATAGAGGAGAAAGGTTCATGAGAACGACCCTCATTTTCTGTATATTTTATCTGAAATCCATTTTCTGAGTTTTTTCATGTATCTTAGGGAAGAAATATTTTTGCCTTCATATTTGGACTCCTGAAATTTCCTAGTGAGCAGTTAATTTTAATTTGATTTAGTAGTTAATTTCATCTTGTTTATGGACAGGTGATTTTGGTAGGAGCTAGATCAGGTCTTAATGGTGGGTCATTTTCAGTTCATTGAAGGAGAGGTGTAGTCTGTGAGTGATACAGATGCCCAGAGAGTGACATGATTCTGCTGGGGTTAGTGCTCTTTGCTTCTTGGGAGTCTGCACTTCTATCTCAGGTATTTCTACACTGTATTTTTCAGCATGCCTTTACCAAGCATCCAATTTCCAACTCTGCAATGCTTCGTTCTTACTCAGGGAAGGAACCTGTTATTGACTATTTTAAAAAATACTATTTCTGTTGGGTTTTCAGTCCTTTGGCTATTTAAAGATTTTAATATTTAAAGCTAATGTTGATGATCTTATCATGCAAACACATGCTTTACTGCAAGTCTGAAACTGGGGCGGGGGACAGTGTTTGGCTTGGAGAACATTTATTAAATGTTCACCTTTTGACCTGGTGCAAAAAATGATTGAGAACTGGGTGAATAACAGGTGGCAATGTGTCAAGGATGCCTGTTTATACTCATTCCACCATTAATATTGTCTTAGAGATTAAATAACCTACACAATAACCTTCCACCCAAATCACCTGTTCTACCTTGTTCATTAAATCAAGTTACCAATGAAATGAGAAACTTTAAAGCATACTATTATATAGACTTTGTCCCTCCTTTGACTAGAGGAAACTAAGAATCATTCTGCTGATGTAAAGGACAGTCAGGAACACTATTGCAGTAGAAGTGCCAAGGCACAACCATGTACTGTTGTTTCTTATGTGGTAGCGATATGCCTGTGCACAAAAACAAAAGAAGTTTCACCATCATGCAAAGCACAATGTTTAATTGCCTTGCATGCCGTGGCCCAGTTTTTGTAAGCCAGACCTTTGACCACTGTTAGGAGTGAAAATAACTAATATTAGTGACTTTTGTATCTGTGAATCAATAAGGTTGGAAAAGACCATTAAGATAATCAAATCTGATTGTAACCTAAGACTACTGAGTCCACCACTAAACCATGTCCTTAAGCATCACATCTGTCCAGTTTCTGCTTTAGTTGCAGAATAAAACTTTTTTAATTTTTCTTTCTCAGTTACCGTAAATATGAGAATAGGTAAGCTGTTTTCTTACTGTGAATAAGAGGCTTTAGAAAATATCAGCTTTACTAGTTATACCAGAAGGCTTTACTTTGTGAAGGTGTTTGTTGTCTTAGAAGTCTTCCTGAAAGCTATGAGTAAAGAAAATTTTATCTTTCAAAATGTTCTCTTTTATGATCTGTCATCCTTAGTTAAGAGTCCTTGAAGGGCAGAAAACAAAAATTTAACTTCCAATGAATATATAAAGAATTTACCCTAAGCAATTTGATAGCAGTGTTAGAAGCAATCTATTGTGGTAAAGTGACAAAAACTGTGTATTCCACGGATAGGAGGTGGAAAATGATCTTAATTATTTATCTTCAGTCGTGGTAAAATTATTGCCAGCAGATAGTTAGCATCTACCTCTGCAGCTTTAGAATTGGGAAATAAATCACAGCCTGGCTTAATTGGGACTCATTTTGACCTGGTGGAGAATGCTGGTATCAATGTTGTATGTCATTGTGCTTCAAAAATAAAATTTGTTTAAAAGTGGTTATTAAATTTTCCTTTAAGAACTGTAGCTCAGCTCCTGCATTTATCTTGATAAATTGGAAAGTTGTTGTTTAGGAGAATGAATAAATGACTAAAGAAATCTGCTTGCTATCGTTAGAGTAGTTTACATACTATAGTACAACCCACTGACATGGGTATGTTTTTCCCATCCAATATAGTTGTAAATCCTTGATCAAAGTTATTACTCATCTTAATTGGTTCTCCTGTATGTGATAGAAGTATTAATGGATATGATTTCAGAGCAAAAAAAATTCTATTGACTTGATGAGGTCCCTGTAGATCTAATTTTGTTTCTAAAAATAAGTAAACGTCATGCAGAAAGTTACAAAGTTTCTATATTAATTCCAGCTTATTCTACAACCTTAAAACTTACCTAATATCCCAGAAGCCATAGTTACTATTTTTTGTTTAAAATTACTTTGACAAGTACACTATTAACAACACCATGAGTAATTTGATTAAAAAGAAATAATTTCAGTTGTGAAGACAGAACCTTGTATGTCTGAGTTTTGCTTGCAGAGGTTGGTGACAGATAGTCACTCAGGGTGTGCATCAGTAACAGGCTCTTCTGCCCCTTAGTCCCAGCTAAGATGAAGCTACAGCTGAGAAATTCTTAATTCTTAGTAACCATAGTAAGAGCAAATCAAATCAGCATAGCCTCATCGTGGAAGGACCAGTTGAAATGAGGAGTTGTGAGTGGATTTGAAATTGTATATGTAGAATATTTTTTCATTAGAGCTGTTTTATCACATACAGTTGGTAATTTATTGTGGGAAAACCTTGAATGTGTATTTTTATTGTGTTGTGTTTATATTGCTACAAATATTCTGTAACTAACTCAATATTGCTTGAGACTATGAAATATTGTACCTGGGTAGTATTCCCATCACAGGCTTGCTCCTTATGTTGATTTTTGTTTATCTGAATTTCCTACAAGGAAAGTAAAGTTAGAAGTCCAGGAGAACCGTTGTTCAACTGGGATAGATAAGGAGGAACATTTCTGAGTGTGTCCCATTGGGTCTGCTCAGTGCAGCTGAGTGGACTGAATGGTAGTGGGCAGGAGGTGCTTCACAGCCTTTGTGCACTCCTGTTGAAACTGTGATAGCAACAGACATATTTAAACATCTGTCATCAGTATTATTCTAGTGTGATTTCTGTAATAATGGGGAGACAGGGAAGACAAAGCTATCCTAGGAAGTCATTTATGGCAGCACAATGCTTAGGACAAACACTGTGGTGATGCTAGAGAGACAGAACATGCTAAAAGCATGTTATCCAAAAGACAGCAGAATATTTGTCTATTATTTTCCGTTCTGGTATAGACAGGGATTAATATGGCACATATGGTTGCTTATTATTGGGATTTTCTGGCATTTTCCATGTTGCCTGTAGCTTCAGGATGTTTCATCTGTGATTTTTCATAATTGGTGTTGACCTCAGGTTGAAATTTTCCTATGCTATTCTTGATGAAATTTTCAGTTTTCTGGAAGATTGATAAGAGGTATTATGTTATTATTACCTGGTCATAGTTTTAAAAATTCTGATGGCTTTTGTTTAACTCTGCTTTTCTGAGAACTTACTGCTGGTGGCAAGAATTTGACTTCTGTTTCAACAATGTGGGTCTTGCCATCCCTTGAAATCTTTTCCTATTTGAAATGTTTTTAAAAGGTTGAAACCCTTAAACATAACAGCTTGTTATGGGCTCAGTTAAGATTTCTTCTGTATTAGAAACAAATATCTCAAAATTCTGTTCTCTCTGAGTGTGCTAAAGCATCTTGCAGCTAAGCAGCTGATTGTACAGTCCCCCAACAGCTGCTGCTTCCATTTAAACACTGTATGTATCATCCCAATCTGAGACAGAGCCTGGACCTTATCTTCTCCTCTCCTGTGTGTAATAAAGTTGTTAGTATGCCATGCCTAAAAATAAGTATGTTCCAGTGTAGAGCAAGAGAGTGAAGTGAGAGCCTGCGCTTTGTGATTCTTGCTTTGGGCTAAAATGAAACAGAGCTACAGAACTGAGAGTAGAACTTCAAATTTCCCAGTATATTCTGGGTCACAAGAGCCAATGGTCTGGAAAATGTAAATTTAATGCCTGAGCTAATGTTTTCATGTCTGTTGATTTATTGTGATCTAATGTTTGAATTCCCACTGGTTTGTCTTCTTCATGGTCTCATGGAATCAAATCAACAACTGGGGCAAAATCAAAGTACTGTCTTTTAGCCAGCTCTTTAAAATGTGCAAGTCCTTTCCTACATGTGTATTTTCTGTGCTCTCTTTGAAAGTCTGCAGCTGAAAAATTTGCCTAATGTTTTCATCAATCTTAAAAACTCTCAGAAGTCTCTTAAAATAGGGAATGCATCTTCCTGTAAGGCATATTCAGAAAAGTGTGTGCAAAAGAGGGGCATAATAATCAAATAGTAGTTCTGTAATTTTAACTACAGAATCAGTTATCAATTACATAATAGCTGAAATTACTACAAGTGTTGTGGTAACCAGAGATTTGGGCTTTGCTGCTTCTGCATCTATGTATGTGTAGAATTCATATCTGAAGTCAGTGTTTGTGTCACATTCAGTGATAAACTATTACTGTCAGGGACACTGACTCTCCTCAAGCTGACTGATAAAACATGCTGGTTTTCAGGGATCTCTCACCTCAGCCTATCCATTTACAGGCCGTGCAGTGCTTCGGAGACTGCACTTGTTTCATTGCTTGGCGATCTCTGCTGTGGCAGGGGAATGACTCGTACTGATCATTTACCCATGTTATAAACTGCCAGACTGGAATGATTTCTTACTGAAAGGCTATAAAAATTGGTATCTAACTGATCTTTCAGTTATTCTGGACGGGGTGCTGTAGTTGTATGCATTACTGTTAAGCATAGGTCATATTTGTTTAATCTCTCTGAATCTGACAGATATTCAGTAGCCGAGGGATGCAACCTAGGGCAGCTGAGCAGTATGGCAGGGCTGAACCAGTTTTCTCATTTGAAGAGAAGTAGGATATTTAAAGTTTGTGACTCAAGAGTCTTGATTAATCATAAGAGCTTCTGAATGTCCCTGTGGCAGTCTTTCATCTGGTTGATTTTGTGGACTTTTTTTGAATCTATAACTTGGGAAAATAATCCTTGGCCATTTCAGATGCATCACTAAAAAATCCACTGCTTTGGAATGTTGAGCTCAGAATACTTCAATGTGCCTAAAGGGTTCTACATTACATTTAGTTGATGGAGAAAATCATCTGTTTGTTACATATTGCATCTTGAAACTTGTGAATTTGGCATATGATTTACATTTATGCATAGATTTCCTTTTTAGAAAAAAACATTTATTGATTTGAACATATCTGAAATGCCTCAGGTATTCCTTCTGTCCTTTTGCAATTCTGAAACACTGGTTAAATATGAACATAATTTCTAATTAGGTTTCCCCAGTGCTGAACTTGCTGCAGTCTGGTCTGTTCTCCATTAGTTTGCTGGTCAGAAGTTGTTGACCTTTAGATTATGCTACAAAATCCATCTGTTGCTGCAGGCTTCTGTAAAGAGAGATATAAAGAAATATTATCTCCTGTCAGTCAGCCATGTAAACAAACTCAAATATAGGCAGCAGCTCAGTTTCCAAGATCTGAGTTCATTCAAAATAAGAAGGGAGAGGAGAAGCTGTGAACCAGTGCTCCCTATTCACTGGAGAATCCTTTCTCAGCTGTTGTGCCCTAGTAAAATGCCATCGTCCTATTTTCAAATCCCCCTGCTTTCCATGGGAGAAGCTGCTCTGTGGATAACCCTAACCACTAATTAAATCCTCTCCTGTGATCTAGGAAGACAAAGGCCATAACCTCCATTTGCTTATCTATCCGTGCCCTCCCCATTGCCAGCTTTCAGCTTGTTCTTACAGTAGTCTCACCCAGGAGACTTCCTTGTTAGCAATCTGCTGTTTGTGCTTTTTGTTATGTACCCGTCAGCTGTCTACTTCTATACCCTAACCACTCTTTGACATTTCCCCTCATTTTGTGCTTTCTGTCCCACAGCCTCTAAGACTATCTAGAGAACTTACTCTCGTTTTTGCACCCCCCAGTGTTGGTTGGAAACATACTCAATGGTCTTTGGTTTACTGATAAACTACAAGTTATGTGTTTTAAATACAGGTGTTCCAGTAACTTTTACTCATATAAATGCCACTGATGTGTCTGAAGTTTCTGAGTCCAATTTAAAATGAGACTGACAAATAGTTCTCCTAATTACAACGCAGTGATGTTCTTGCTCCTTCACCTGCATTACATTAATTGTCAATGCCTTTTAATTATGTAAATTTTCCTCCATTAATATGGTAAGCACACTGTTCTCAAGACTATTTTGGTTATGTTCTCAGATGTGTTTGCAACATTTTCTAATTTTAACTTCCTATGTTTTATTAGTCTCTCAACTCTAAACCCCTGATTTCTGTTTATCATTGAAATGCTATTATATCTTAGCTTTACTGCACTGGCATGTCCTATGGCAATAATATTATTCAATTTGTCTTATGTCTTTATTAGAAGGTTTTGTTTAATTTAGAAAATGAAGAAAGGTTTTGCTTTTTTTGTCTCTGAGCATCTGTTCAGAAAATTCCCACAATCTGTGCCCATCACAAAATTATGCTTTCATAGTCTTGTGAATCTTAGTCCTTTTCACTGCCTTGTTATCCTTTTAAAAAGTGCTTCCTGGTGGTGCTCACGTTAAACAAGAAGAAACACACCCATAATTTGTTCTCAGAGTCAAAAGCCTGTTATTATGATATATTTGGGTGCTTGTCATATATATGCGACAAATACATGGGATCATGCTCTTCAAAAACTTTTCTCATTTCTGTTTACATGAGCAAATTCAGAAACTGCACCATACAAGAAATGTCACTCTGAGTGTCAGTTTTGAGGAGAGTCCCTTTGAGGTGTGAAATTTTAGGATAGAAATGTGATAGAGGACTGACACAATTAGCAAGTGTCTGATTTCCAGGAGCTTTATCCAGAAAATGTTTCAAGGCAAATCATAGGAAATAATTTCAAAGTGATGAGATAACTTACCTCCACATGAGGTGCCCATCAGAAGACTTCATAATGTCTGTGATATTCTATCTGTCTTAGTATGTTTATGTCCATAAATATTGTGGTGCTAAGAAAAGCTCATTGGAAATCCATAGTGGTAATTTAGGTTATTGTTTGTGTTGTTCTACCAAGTTGATTAGTATGTGTTATTTAGCAAGGTCAGTCATCCGAGGTGTGTACTTTTCATAAGAGACAAAGATGCCACTCTTCGTGCTTATGGATAGTCCTCATTAATAGCTTGTCAGTTCATGAAATGAACATACATCATCTGCTGTAAAGGTAGTCATTCATCACTGTTTACAAAGGTTTTGAGAAACTACTGTATCTTTGCATAACATTTCATTTTCTAGACTGGCACAATAAGTATTTCTCTGAAGACGAGAAGAGGGAAAATCTTGTACTTATACCACAGAGCTGATTTTTCAGACTTCTGATTTTTGTCTCTCTAAGTCACACAGTTTGATCACCTCAATCTGTTTTTTAGGTATATAGAATTGTCTAAAACATTTAAGGTGTTACAGAAAGAGATTTTGGAACAATTTCATTAAGTGAGTAGTAACAGGTCAGCTGGTCCCAATGGTAACTATCCAAGAAATTGTTGAGCCTGTAGTTGTGGTGAGCAACCTATCAGATAAACAATTATCTATACTAAGATGTTTAAAAGGGCTCCAGGGATCATTCTGACAATTAACTCTGACTTCTCTAAGGCTGCAGTGTTAGGAATGATAATAGGGAAAGGATGGGTAAACAGAAAGATAAATATAGCAGATTACATAATAGTCAATATAATGTCTGTGGAGGCAAGTCATATTTATCCAGGTCCTCCACGTGAGTCAATAGTATGTGAAGGATTGTAACCCATTTTATATAGTGAACTGGGAGTTTGAAAAGGCATTTCTTCAGGCTTTTAGAACTTCCTGAAGTACCTAAGCTGCCATGAGAGACAAGTTTTTCTCACAGATTAATAGCAGGCGAAATGATAGAAAATTATGAATGGCTAATATTGCACCATAAATGTAGATTCCTGTCATATGCCCACCAGGATCTTTGCTCTGCAATGCATTCATGAATTACCTGGAAAAAGACTGCTATGACAAAGGTTTTTTATGGTACAGAATTGTTCAAAATTAAGGCTGATTGTGAAGAGTTGCAAAATGTTGAGATAACATTCAGTAATGATAAATACTGAATAATATATAGAGAGAATATATATCCTTCTAACCATTATACAGGCCTCGAGACCTGCAGAACAGTGATACAAGAAATATGTCCATGAGGCCAGAAATTAGTAAGGACCTCCCCTATGGCTGGTCAACTCCTTTTGTAGACTGCTACCCGGTGTCTGTAATGGCCATGAGCTCTTAATTTTGGCTAAGGTCAGCCTACAGTCATTGTTACAATGGCCAGTCAAATGACACGGGCTTTAGAGAAGCCTTTTGGATGTTTGGGCCTGGTAAGAAGGAAATACCTTTTTCTCAACCCAGGTGCTGGGGTGTAGAGAAAAGGTGTGTGCCAATCCTTGTGCTGCAGCAACAGGAAAAGCAGTAGTTGGTGGAGGGCTGTGGCAAGCTGTCATCCAGTGGCAGGGTATTTTGGAGCCTAAAGCTGACTGCCTTACCCACCCTAGTGTATTGAGTGACAGGAGAGAGGGTGTAAAGTCTGGTCCAGAAAGACCAGTGGGCCTGAGGCACATTTCTCTGATCACACATCCGACTTCTTTGGGAGGGGAATTGGAACATGTACATACATTTACTCCTTGAAAAAGTAGAAGGTTTTCAGGAAGCATGTTAGCAGCCTTCTGGTAGAGAATGACACCCCTCTTACAGATCCACGGGAAATGCAAGAAAAAAGGGCTCTCTGGGAGAGCATGAAGACTGGGAACAACTGGAGCTGTAGGAGGAGGTTTAGGCAGGGAAGATAAGTCCGAGTGCTGGTGTTGTGTCAGCACCTAGATGAAGACCCAACGGGAAGGCAGGGGATCATCCATTCCTTTGATTACAGAAATCAGACCCAAGACCTTGAGTTTCCGGAAAGGTGGTAGCCAGGTACTTTTATCTTCAGAATGGATTTTTTTCCTGGCATCTGCTAGGGGGGTCTCTTCCTTCTCACCAACCATATTTCAGAGGACCACATCCAGGGCTTCCTCAAGGACTCTGAGAGTACTGATGACAGTGGTTGTTGCCTTCTTGTATCACTGTCTCTACACACAGGGTGTCTTGGGAGATGGGGCTGTGGACGCATCAGTGACCTCCTCTAATGATGTGAAGGAACCTGACCCCTGTCACGAATTAAGTTTACTGCTTTTGTCCTCTAGGACAAATTTCCAGCACCTGCTCATGGGCATCTGTGGAGGGATGGCTGGCAAAACTGGATTTGGAATTACCAGGATACAGAAGGCAGTGTACAAGGAGAAGAAAGTAGGAGAGGATTAGCAGGAGAGAAAGTGGTATCTTCTCTGCCCTTTTCCACACATTGTAGTGTCCCTCTTTACCCCTGCTGAGGTATTTGCCTAATGTTTGGTGGCTTTGGCCAGCTGTGCATATCTGGTGTAAAGGGGTCATCTTAGAACCTGCATGAGCTTTTTGATGGTGCCATGGACGGAAACATCTGTGGATGATCAGCAGCTTCCATTAATTAAAGGGACCACTTTGCTTCTTCCTGTTTCGAGGGGCAATCTCTCTGGATTTGTCCTAGGACCTAGCACAGGAAGAAGCTGTTTTCCTTGGTAGAGAAATGAACTCAGTAGAGGGATTGTTTGAAAGACACAAAAAAAGAACTTATCTAGCGTTTCCCACTCCATGCTGTACCACCCAGCACACGGCTGGGTCTTGCTCTGATAGCTCTGACAGGTTCTCCGTGTGCACATGTGTGGTAAGTGAGGGAGGTTCTTGCAGGGAGAAGGGGCTTGGATTATGGGCTGAAAGGAGTACTTTTTGGGAGGAAGGCTGTTTAAGGGGAACAGGCTCTATTCCTGCTGTGTCAGTTAATCTGTGCCCAATACACTCATTCATATGCAGGTAAAGGTCAGGCCATCTGCGTGTCCTGACTGTGGGCTTGGTTTGCAGGGTAACCATTTGAGATAGATAATCATGTCATTTACCAAGAGCAAAGAGTTTTACGCCTAGGAGGTGGACTCAATCTGACCTGGTAGTCAGCACAGGAAAACAATAATATGTCATACAGTTGATCTGTCACAAATCCCATTAGTAAATCAAGAATCACAGTAATAAGAGTTGCAAATAGTTCATAGGCTGAAGTATGTTCAAACAAACAAAACATCTGTAGAACAGCTATGACTAGTAAGTTAATTAAAAGATACATTTACTGTAATTTATGAGTGAAATGAGATTCTAAATTCACTGAGCACATAAATGATTGGAAATGATTAATTGGGTTTTATTAAAAGAGAAGGAGAACTAGAGAGTGCTATGTTCTGAGCAACTGACATGTGATAATGACTGCTCCTGCAGAAAAGCATAATAGAAAGTAGTCTGAGTCACTCATTAACATCTACCACTGCCCTTTCTGTAAATTATAAGTCATTAAAGCCCAATATAGCTACTCTGGAACTTAAATAGTAATTTTTACCGTACTAAAATGTTTAATTTGAAATTACTGTAGTAGTCTTAGAGGCTGAAACTCTTTATTTTAAGCAGGTTGGGGAAAGTAAACCTCATCCAGAAAGCCAAAGCCTTGCTTTATATTGCTGTATTGAGGGATAAAAATTAACATAAATCGTTTCATTGTCAATTCGTTCCTTGGTTTCACCGCAAAGAGGGACAATTTTCCTGGCAGTTCAATGCTCTAGTGCTCTTAAAAGATGTATCTTCTAAGAGCAGATTGAGAACATCACCTCATTTTTTACAGATCGTCAAATGTCCACCAGTTGGGGCATCTTTTTGTTGGGTTGAATTTAAATCAGCAGTTTAGATGTGAAAGACTCAGTATCTCATTAGCAATCCCTTGATCCACCCAGTTCCCCTGGGTGCTGTTTTAGAATGATAATCCCAATCATTCTTTATAAGCAATCAGTTTTAAGTGCAACTCTTAGAAGATAAGACTTTTCCTGCTAGTTAATTTTACAAAAAAAAAAAAACCACAAACCAAAAAAAGCAACACAGGTGAGCTAGGGGCTTTGATCAGACAGGTATTCTTTTAAAGTTAGATTTAGTCATTTTAGGGTTTGTTTCTACATGTCTGACGCTATGCTAAAGGGTAATCCAAATATGGTATTAAAAAAAGGATGAAGAGCTTCAAAATTAGCCTCCTAGCCAATTCAGATTGGGTTGAGTGCTTGAAATAGTACAATAAATCTCTCTTTAATGTACGAAATTATTTTTATCCTCACATAAAGGTAACTTCCAGGAACCTTAACCTTACCAAAAAAGGATCATAGATTTGGCTGAACTTCAAATCTCCTTTAAAATTCAAAAATGCCCTGACAAAGCACTGAGACTTTCTTTGAAAGTCTCATTGTCACTATCTCGCTTACGATAGTAGTTCTCTTAATAGAGTGCCACTCATTCTACTTGTTTTCTCTGTTATATGGTCAGGGCCTTCATAGGTCTTTGCTGAAAGCTGGATTTGCTGCTGTCGATAGTAATTGAGTTTATTCCTTTTCCTGGAACAGTAATGAGATCATCACATCAGCTTTGTGTTGTGACGTGATTAAGTTTGCACTGTGACTCGGTTACCTTGTCCTGGAGGACAAAGTTGTAAGATTGACAGCCATGGTGGGTATAGGAGCAAAAGACAGTATCTTGTGGCAGACATCCAGGTGCTCATTCTGCATCTGAAAACATTGTGGTTTTAAAAGAGTACAATGTAAGAGTACGTAATGAGTTCTTGTTTAACAAGAATCTGTCTGCCTTCATTTCCATAACTGTGTTAATATTTAAATTATTGACCTAATCAGGTTAAGTGTAAGGGCTGCAACATCTAATTTTAAGGCACACCTTGTTCATGGTAGTTGTGCAATGGTAAATGCGAAACAGTGATGTAATTAGCTGCACATCATCAAAAATGTCTGAGGAGTTTTAACTTGAAACCTCTAAAAGAAAATGAACTGTTTTATAAAGTTAAAAATGCTTTATTTGTAACCTGTGCATATTTATTATGAATACCTCTGTGTGATAATAGTACTTTACGATTTTTTGTTCCGTAGTCAAAGAGAAAATGGGAGGAAAAAAATACCCAGTTCACAGCCTGATGAGATCATACCTGAAAGCTGGGTTGCCGGTAGCTGGTTTGTACATGGTTTGATACAACTGTCTGCTCAGCTGAAGCCAAGACTGCAGCAGGGGCAGTGCTGTAAGCTGGGTGTCAGGTTCATTACCCGTCTCTGTGGGCACAGTTTGTCGGAACCCTTGCATTCAAAAGCACTGCCTTTTAGTCAGTAGTATCCCTTCCTTGACAGCCACATTCACCCACAAGGTAAAAGCAAAAAGCAGAAGCACATATAAAATAAGAAAATGTTTGTTCTTCTGCCCCTGGAAGACTTAATTGTATATTTCAAGATTGAAGTTTAACTTGTCTCAGCAGGCATTTCATGGCCAAATAAACATAGCACCGCAAAGCTGGTTAACATTCAGTCACAGCTGCTGGACTCATATTTAATAATGTTTTTCCGTAGGACTTGCTCTGCATTTTTAGAGAAAAGTCAGTTCCCTATTTTTTTCTCAGTAGACATTGACTTCTGGGCTGTTTGTTCAAGATAAACATCAAAACGAGAATGCAAAGGTCAGTCTCTGCTGTATTAGAGAGTTACAAAGAGAAACAAACAGTTTGTCTTCCAGAGAATGCTCTCCGATACAAATTAAATTCCTTACTTCGTACAGGAAAAAGGATTTCTTCTTTGGAAATTCAGCAGATTTTGTGTTTACACGACAGACTGTGCCTTTTCTATGGACTTACTCCTTTGCTGAAAGTTTTTTTTCAGCTTTCCACCTCTTTGTCTCCCCCTTTTAATGACAAAGGTCTGGGAGCTCATGCTAAAGGCTCTGAGATGCTGGCTGCAGTGGAGTCTGCTGCCCTGCCTGGCCCACCGCCCCTTCCCTTCCCTGTCCTGCCTCTCTGATGTCCCCGCTCAACAGACCTGGAAACCTATCTCATCCCAGCATTCATGCAGGCCCAGCTTCATTGGCTGTTCAAGCTAAGTTGTGAACAAGAGCAAGTGAGATAAGAACAGGGATCTTATTCTCCCCTTCCTGTTTTGGGGACAGGAACCATTGGCGATGAAATGAATCAGACAGTTGAGGCAGTGATTTTTTTTATTTTTTTTTAACCATGGCAACTAAACCCAACAAAACCCTGTTGGACGACGTAACTGATGACATAACTAATTTCAAGTCAAACACGATTTATAAAAATAACGATGTGTTTAAAAATAATTGTGCTAGCAACTATCCTTTGATATCAGTTTCTTGCTTGGAAGTTAACATTTAGTGAGCTTTTAAAATTAGGATGCCCATCACGATGCCATCAAGGCAAAGGAGTTGAGAAAACTGTTGCTTGCTCCATTGGAAATTAATGCTACTCTGCTGAGATAACACAGCTAACTGTATGGGCTCCCCAGTCTTTCACAGCATGGAGTAAAATAGGTTGGTGTAAATCACCAACAGTGGTGGTTCAAGCCAGCCCACATAACACTGCCATTCAGTGAGTGCATATGTACACAGGTTTCACATTCTAGCTAAGTAGTTGGTAATTTCTTAAACTGCTTTAGCTCAAGTACCTGTGATTGTTTGACTCTTTACCTAATTGCATTATTCTAATTTAGCTAAAATTTGTTTAACTACACAATGGAATAGATAAGCCGCGGTATCTGTGGTTACACTGTCAGAGCCTTCTACATGGAAAGGATCAACAGTTTAAACACATATTTTATAACTTCTACATTTGCTTTTTGACACTGTGGTATGTTCTTCCTTGCTTTGTCCCACTTTGGTGATCACGGCTGGGCAGTTGCACTGGGACAAAATTGTCCTTCTCACTCCCCCACCACATGCACGGATAAGTCTTATTCCCCTCTCTCCATCTGCTGTCAAGCATTATGCAGAATTGTCATGCATCACCCTTCTTTTTATACTGTCGGGCATGAGTTACCAGCTACTTCAGTTTATCCTTAAATAAAATGAGCATTGGTCTTCTCTGACTTCCCTTATTAACAGAAAAGCAATATGTTGCCTTTCATGCCACTAGTTGGTTACATCAGGTTGGATTCATGGTCTTTGTATCTTTTTCTTCTATTCTTGATAGAACACTGCCAGGTTGAAGATTGTGATCCTTTTTGCTCCCTAGCATAATAAGAGCACTTCATGCATGTGTGGAAATGGCAGTTGATAAAAGATGAAAATGACTGTACAGCCCTGTGTTGAGAGAAAAAGGTGATTTGTCTGCTCTTTGCAAGTTTCTGCTGTAAATCATTCAACCTTGTCTTAAAGCCCCTTTGTTTTTGCAGTCGCAGTAAAAACACTCTGAAGTGCTTGCATTCATCTGTATTTTGAAATACTGTTATAAAGGACAATAAGATGGTATTATGTTGGAGACGACTGCAAGAGTTTCTCTTATACACAGGCTGCCAGGAGCTACAACTCAATGAAATGATAAAAGCTTAGGAAAGCTACCCCAGGAACCTCTTCCTGACAGTCCTCAGTAAAACTGATAGTCAGCCAAGTGTGAGCTGAGGCAGAGAGAGGAAAATCGATGTGAAATCATCAAATCACTAGTTTCTTGATGTCACTAGATCAGCAGGGGCTCATAAAGGATGAAGCATGTGGAGTCCAAACACAACTTAATGAAAAGGCAAGTGCTGAAAACCAAAACCTGAACATACTGACAACTTGTGGTTATCTACAGTGTGGGATGCAGTTGAGGGAGGATGACCTCTGAAGTAGCTGTGAATGCTTACTCACAACTTGGCCCGTTGAATCATTCATTCTATGTTAAATCTTACTACGTTTATTTCGAGTAAGTAATGTAAGTCTGTAAGTATATATGTGTCTATAAGTATATGTGTGTCGGTGTTAAGTGCAGATTTGGACCAGTATTTTGGTTGATGCTTGTTTTCCATCTGCAATGGCTGCTCTTTAATGACACTGATGGGGGAGGGGAGAGAAACAAATATGGGATCTGCTCTTAATTTTGGAAAGCAGAAAGAATGAAAAGTCTTTATTCTAGTGGCTGGCATACTGTGGACTCACATTCTTGAGGAAGGTACTTACTCACTTGTTTGGAATGTGTTTACTTTTTGAGACACCCCCCCAGTGATTGTCACTGTTCTGGTACTTGGGTCCTGGGAGCCCAGTATGATTATGAATAGATACAGGAGCTGTCTAAAAAGCAATACTGTCGTGGTCAGCAATGAGAAATATGTCCTCTTCACACAGACAGATGTTTTGCTTTGGGTTGTACAGTGAAACTGGCAGTTCTGAAACCTGCAACCTGTTTATTCGATTCATAATTTGAGGGCAGTACCATTTCCAATGACTATCACTGTTGTTTTCATTATGGAGTCCTAATTCATTGTTTCTGTGGGCACAAAAATATTGCCAGACTCATTTGGTGTTTCAGTGCACTGTAATTTCACATAGTGCAATACTGTTGGGATTGCTGAGCTGTGTCATCTGTTGGGCTCATCACTGCTACTTCCTTTTGACCTCCTCTATGTAATTATGCATGGATGACTTACTAGCTGCTGTAAAGATACCTAAATGCAACTGGGCTTGTTAAATAAAAAAGTCAGCAGACCAAAATGATTCTCTCCGAGGTCAGTGAGGAGCAACTAGGTGGCTGTTTGCTCTCTGTCAGGCAGCCAGAGCCATCTGTCACATGACAAAAAGCAAGCATCGATTTCAGAAGTCCATTTGTTTTTATGACAGTTTTTACAATTTTATGGAAATTGAACCATTACATAAAGCATAATTTTCCTCAGAAATTGGTGGTTTATAGACTTATATCTCTGTTCAGTCATTTACATTCCTAGTCTCATTTTACATAAAGCATAAATATACTGGTCCTTTTTTTCCCCCAATAAAAAAAATCTTCAGAGCATTTTTTCTTTTTTTTTTTTTTTTTTTTTTTTTTTTTTTTTTTTTTTT